>CM060314.1:47776669-47781669 GCA_030674185.1 Monoplex corrugatus | reverse complement strand
AAACGTTCTTACAGAAAAACGAGGACTTTCCATTCCCAAGGTTACTGTGACCTTGGAAAAGCATCAGACGAAATAAAATTTGACGTGAAGCGAAGACAAGGATAGACTCACACAACAGAAAAAAAAACTGTAAATGTTGTCAGATGTTCCTGAGAAAATACTGTTCACACATCAGTCTTAAAATGTGCTGATTGTTAATGTAATTGTTATTTAAGTTAAATCCCAGCCGGCTGCGTTAGAGCCACATCAGGGCTATAACCGCTTCAAAACATTCACAATACTTCAACAGGGAAAAAAGGAAAAAAAATTAAGTACACGTATCAATGCATTCTCGCACACAATCTGGAGATGCCTCTGGCATCGACCACTCCATCCAATTTAGATATCACACAGGGGATTTGAAAAAAAAAAACATACCTGAGTACACATTTAAACATAACTAAGAACTCTAAACCATTTGTAAGTATGGGCCTAAATTATCTAAAATTCCTTTCGCGTATCTCATTTCCCTAGAGCCAAAAATGCACTTAATACATGTCCCCAATTACTACTCGTAAGAGAAAGTACGTAAGACTTCATCTAACACATAACAGGCGATTGGACCAGCAAGGCAGAAAATGTTAGGAAGAAATGACAAAAAGCAAAGGTACAAGGCAGGAACAAAGAAATGACAGAAAATAGGAAATTTCTGGCACAGGATCTCCAGAAGGTGGGGATACTATTCATACTGAGATAGTTTACACAATCCAATACAATCAAATAAACACAATATTCTGTACATTTCTTCGGCAGGAAAAAAAACTGCATCTTAAAAGGTTTAAAAGAATAGTAATAGAAGCTGAGTATTACAAAGAAAGTCTCAGTGTGATTAACATGAATGAGCTTCAACAATAATTCAACTTACAGTCTATAGGTACACTGATCAACGTGAAAGAACGAGTAAACCCTAAACTAGATACCACCAAAACGGCTTTGAGCAAATCCACAAAAAATGACAATATAAAACTATAAAACAAAAGTTGAGTGACGGAATTGTTAAAGAGTTTTGGCAAAATCATACTCATTTGGATGACAAAACGATGACAGCAAGTTCGGAAATAAATGGTGGTAATTTTACAAAAGCTGAGAGGCGGAATTGATAGAGTTTTGGCAAAATCATACTCATTTGGATAACAAAACGATGACAGGTAGTTCGGAAATAATAACTTTACACTCTCAATTGCTGTTTAACAAATCACCAATAAAATATAGAAGCAAAGCGTTTTCATTTCACAACCGGCAAACAAAATGTACTAAACAAGTAAAAGACACAATGCACCAAGAAAGAAAACGGTTTGATGCATTTTAACTCGACCCCAAAGACTTGGACTAAGTGGACACAAACAGGATAACTGAACTTTATGCATGTACTGAAGCAAAGCAATTTCAAACAAAAAATGAGCACATTAAGAAAATCCTATTCTCTGAAAGAGAAATAACTGTTAGCAGTGGCCGGCTTAAGAAACTAGATTTTAGGTTCGAAAAAGACGCATAGTCCGTAGACATAGGCACTACAAGAGAAATTGCAGATTCTGCACTGGGGAACGAACCCTGGAACACCACGAGTTTGGTATTGGCAGACGAACGTCTGCACCATTCTTCCACTCTTTTGCACTTAGGACAGGCAGTGGGGTAGGACTGAACTCGAGGCATGAGACCATGAGTTCATGTCTGTGTTAAAAGGGTTATCCAGGAAACTGTGTTAAGAACACTTTCTTAAGAGTTTCAGACAATAAACAATATCTGTATTTATTACCAGGAGAAAACATAGGCTAGGTAAACATAGCCTAGGTAGGGCCTCAGGATCTGGCCAGCTCATGGGTTTATGTGCAGGCTTTAAGGCTTGTGCCATGATCACCATACACATGGCATCTGTGACGTTAGTGCATATGGAATTCGTTCCGAGCGCGGAGACGTCGTCTTGAGAAACTGAAACTGAAACTGTATTTATTGCCAATCATTATACTCGCTTAACAAGTATTATTCGACCTGAAGCATTTTCGAGGTCATAGTGATCTTGATAAGTACACAATTTGGATTTTTATGCAATATTAATTCCAGTGCAGAATCTGCAATTTCGTTTGTAGTGCCTATGTCTACGGACTAAAATGTACTGCTATCCTAATGATAACCATTCTAATTTTGTTCGTTTAGTCCTGATAATCATTCTAGCTGTTGCCTTTGTCCGAGTGATGATCATTCTACTTGTTGCCCGTTGCTATGGCAACATTCTAGTTCTTGCCCGTTGTCCTAATGGCAATCATTAGCTGTTGCCCTTGTCCTAATGGCAATCATTCTAGCTGATTGCCCGTTGTCCTAATGGCAATCATTCTACGTATGTTGCCCGTTGTCCTGATGATGATCAATACTAGTCGTTGCCTGTTGTCCTAATGGTAACATTCTAGTTGTTGCCTGCGGGTCCATTGGCAATCATTCCAGTTGGTTGCTGTGTCCTGTGATGACATTCTGTTGTTGCCCGTGGCTATGATGATCACTAGTTGTTGCCCGTTGTCCTGATGATATCATTCTAGTTGTTGCCTTTCTGATTCATGACAATCTATTGTTCCTTTACCTGATGAAACATTCTAGTTGTTGCCGCGTGTCCTGAGATGACATTCTAGTTTTGCTGCGGTCCTATATGATCATTCTAGTTGTTGCCCGTGTACCTGATGATGCATTCTAGTGTCTGAGTCTGTGATATGGAATTCCCGTTTCCTGAGATGACATTCTAGTTTGTGCTGCCTAAAACTGATCATTTAGTCCATCGATGATGATCATTCTAGTTGTTGCCCGGTTGTCCTATGATGATCATTCACAGTTGGTTATGCCATGATTGTCCTGATGAGATCATCTCTAATTTGTTGCCCTGTTGTCCTGATGATGATCATTCTAGTTGTCCTGCTGTCCTGATGATGATCATTCTGTTGTTTGCGTCCTTGATCATTCTAGTTGTGCCTGCTGTCCTATGATATCATTCTATTGTGCCCTTGTCCTAGATGAAATCATTCTAGTCCTGCTTTGTCCTATGATGACATAGTCTAGTTGTTGCCGTTGTCCTATGATGATAATCATTCTAGTTGTTGCCCGTTGTCCATGATGAACATTCTAGTTTGCTGTTGTCCTGATGATGATCATTCTAGTGTTGCCTGTCTGGCCTAATGCAATCATTCTATGTTTTTGCAATATCTATTGTTCCTGTTGTCCTATGGCAATCATTCTAGTTGTTGCCTGTGTCCTGATGATGATCATTCTAGTGTTGCCGTGTCCTTGAAATCATTTAGTTGTTGCCGTTGTCCTGATGATGACATTCTAGTTGTTGCCCGTTGTCCTATGATCATTTATTGTTGCCTGTGTCCTGATGAATCATTCTAGTTGTTGCTGTGTCCTGATGATGACATTCTAGTTGTTGCCGTGTCCTGATGGAATCATTCTAGTTTTGCCTGGTCTTAGACATTCTATTTGTGCCTGGTCTATGAACATTCTAGTTGTTTCACGTGCCAATGTAGCTACCGTTGTAAAATGATCATTCATGTGCTGTCCTGAATGAATAATCTAGTTTCGTGCTTGTAATCATCTGCCCAGATTGGATCTAGTGTGCTAGTCACATGAGATACATTCTATTGTCATGTCCTGAAGCAAACATCTAGTGTTGCCTGTGTCCTAAGAGATCACTATTGCTTCCTGAGATGATATTCTAGTGTGCCGTTTATGAGATCATTAGTTTTCGTCTATGAAATCTAGTGCTCCGTGAGACATATGGCACTATGATGAACATTCTAGTTGTTGCCTGTGCCTAATGATCATCAGTTGTTCCCTTGTCAAGATGACATTCTAGTTTGCGTTGTCCTGAGATATCTAGTGTGCCATGTGTCTGATGAATCATTCAGTTGTTGCCTCTGTCTGATGAAACATTCTAGTGTGCGTGTCCTGAGAGATCATTCTAGTTGTTGCGTGACCTATGATATCATTCTAGTTGTTGCCTGCTGTCCTGATGAGATCATTCTAGTTGTTACCTCTGCCTATGATGATCATTCTAGTTGTTGCTGTGTCCTGATGATGATCATTCTAGTTGTTGCCCGTTTGTCCTAT
The DNA here is from genome assembly GCA_030674185.1 of Monoplex corrugatus. Taxonomy (NCBI): domain Eukaryota; kingdom Metazoa; phylum Mollusca; class Gastropoda; order Littorinimorpha; family Ranellidae; genus Monoplex; species Monoplex corrugatus. The sequence continues at coordinate 47,777,541 of CM060314.1, read as the reverse complement.
GTGATCATTCTAGTTGTTACCGTGTCCTATATGAATCATTCAGTTGTTGCCGTCTTCTGATGATGAATTCTAGTTTTGCCCGTTGTCCTATAACATATCTATTAGTTGCTTGTCCTGGATGACATTCTAGTGTGCCTGTTCCTGATGTAACATTCTAGGATTTCTGTGCCTATGATGACATTCAGTTGTTGCCTTGTCTAGGACTATAAGTTGTGCTGCTGATCCTATGATGATCATTCTAGTTGTTGCGTTCTAGTGATGATATTCTAGTTGTTGCCCGTTGTCCTGATATACTCTGGTTCCCTGCCCTATGAGATCATTCTAGTGTGCTGTGTCCTAATGAATATTAGTTTTGCCGTGTCCTATAATACATTCAGTTGTTGCCTTGTCCTATGATATCATTCAGTTATGCTGTTGTCCTATGATGATCATTCTATGTTGCCTGTCCTATGGCAATATTCAAATTGGCTCCTGTTGTCCTGACATATCATTCTAGTTGTGCCTTGTCCAGATAATCATTCTAGTGTTGCCCATGTCTATGATAATCATTTGTTGCTGTCTTGTATCCTGACCCATTTAGTTGTTGCCGTTGTCCTATGAATATTTATTGTTGCCTGTTGTCCTAATGAATATTCTAGTGTTGCCTGTTGTCCTGATGATGATCATTCTATTGTTGCCCGTTGTCCTGATGATCATCTAGTTTTGCCCGTTGTCCTAATGGAATCATTCTAGTTGTTGCCTTGTCCTAATGATGATCATTCTAGTGTTGCCCGTTGTCCTAATGTGATCATTCTATTGTTGCCCGTTGTCCTGATGATGATCATTCTAGTTGTTGCCTGTTGTCCTAATGGTAATCATTCTAGTTGTTGCCT
>CM060314.1:47694169-47771669 GCA_030674185.1 Monoplex corrugatus | reverse complement strand
TCCAAGCAAAAGCAATCCGGTAACCTTCACCTGTAAGAATAGAAAACGAGTTGAAAGAACTTCACAAGCTCTGGGAGACTAAAGCAGAAAGGGAGTCAAAAAAGGTAAGAAAATCTTTATATTTGGATTGGGACACCATTCTTTGTGCCGAAACCAAAGCAGTCATTTCAGCAGTATAAACGGAATTGTCAGACATAGTATGTTTTGAAAATGAAACGATTAGGAACAGCGAAACTGAAGTGACTGATATTTCTGACACAGTTCTGCATAAACTGACTTTTATGCCAGTGAACTGGCAGTCGTTACGGAAGGAAGCAAGATAAAGGAAACCTTGGGTGTTTTCAAGGTCCTTGATGGGCTGTCTGGAAATTTGGAGAAGTCGGAAACAAATGCTAAATTTACTAGACTTTCAGATGTTTTTCAAATTCACTCTGAAATCTGGCGTTGAAGACACAGTCGTAGGATGGGTTTTCCAGTTCAGAGAGCAGTTTCAAACAGAAATTTAAGGTTGATTTAAGGTTGGTCACGGACGGTTCCCCTGCCTCCGTGCATAAAATGTAGACAGGTGGTGTTCTGAATGCACCAAGACAGAGACGCAACTGTTGATGGTGAATGGGATCCAGTAGTTTTAGGTACGACGGTCTCGCAGAGCCATATGCTGCGCAGCCATAGTTCAGTTTGCAGCAAATTAAAGCTCTGTATAGGTGAAGTAATCTTTTCTTGTCGGTATCCCAGTCTGCATGAGCTACGATTCGAAGAATATTCAGAGCTTTCTGGCAGGAGGTTTTAAGATGTTAGGTATGTCTAAGAAAATTCAACTTTTGATCAATCCCAGAAATTTAGCTTCTTTTACAGCTCGAGTTCGAGTTCATATTGCTTATAGTCCAGTCAACTACAAGAGCGATATCAGGCTAACACTTCGTCAAAAACGACAACCAGGTTCAGATAGACAACAGTTGCAAACCATGCTCACCGTTAACCTGGCAATTCTAAAATGCAGTTTAAAAATGTTCATGTTCATTCTGCTTATAGCCCAGCCGAATGGAATAATGCACTTTCCCAGATGGATTTCTGGATCAGCAAAGAATTATCGGAAGTTATGAAAGTCGATACACAGTATTTGGGTTCCAGAAAAAGTAAAGCCATTTATTTCTGCCCACTGTTGGATCCTATCTACGCACAGCTTGCAACCCTGCTGAATGCTTGCATAGACGCTTCCACTTGTGCATACTGCAAAATCATCCACAAACACGGAACAGTCAGAGTCCTGCTGTACAAATTTCATTATACTGTTGACCTTGATATTGAACAGCTCAGGAGAGAGAATGCTTCCTTGTGGTACACCCAGCTTTTGCTCATGCATGTTGGACAGAGCAGTACCAACCCGCACTTCAAACTGTCGCTCAGCCAAAAAGTTTTGGATAAACAGGGTAAGGTGAACCCAAAATCCCAGTTCGTGTAGATCCATGAGTATTTGTGATTTCCAGGTGGTATCAAATGCTTTCTCGAGATCAAAAAATATAGCTACTACATGCATAAGACCGTTGTTTCAGGGCGGATTAAACAGTCCACTGTGGAATGGTGCTCGTGAAGACCACATTGTTCCTTCGCCAAGATGCCGTATTATCCACTTTCGACAACAGTCTGCTGTTAACCACTTTTTTCCCATCGCTTTGCAATGACAACTGGTTAGGGCTACTGGGCAACAGTTTGAAGAATTGGATAGATCTTTTCCAGGTTTAGGTACAGAGACAATCAGGGCTGTCTGCCAGGAGGGAGGAAAGAACCCTGTCATCCATATGTAAATGTACATTTGTAAGAGGATTTCTAAACCATTTTCCGGGAGATGCTTCAGAAGTTTCTAATGAATGTCATCCAGGCCAGGAGAAGAGTCAGAGCAAGTCAGAAGCTTCTAATTCTACTAATGTCAGTAGAAGATTATACTCTTCAGTGTTATCAGAGACGAACCTTTTCTTTCAGGGATTTATGTTTGAGTAAAAGCGCCGATTTGTTTGCAAAGGAAGAGAGTTGGTTTTAACGGTGGAAGCGAACAAGTTAGAAACTGCTTTTTTGTCAATAATCAGAGACTCTGACAGTTTCAGATAGTTGACCGAGATACATAAGTTTTTCCATTTACTTTTTTAATTAATAATTTTCCACACTTTCTTCTTTGGAGTTCGGGATCTCAGTTTGGAATAGAAGCCACTCCAAGACTCCTTTACTTGTTTTAAAGACATGCCCCAATTTTTTCATGAGCTCGAAAGTTGTCTGCTGATGGTATTTGGAAGACGCGATGTTGAGCTCTCTTGCGGGCTTGTTTTATTTGCTTACATTCAGAAGTAATCCAGAGTGTTTTAGGCATGTGAGGTTTCTTTGATGACGTGGAAACTGCTTTTTCTGGCACAATTTAGGATGGCTTGTTTTAGAATGTCTGCCAGATCATCACTTTGCAGAACTTTCTCTTCTTCTAATTCACTCTGGGTGGTCCTTGAGAAAAATCCCAGTTCGTCGTGTGAAAATTTAAGCGTTCTGGTAAGGATTCATGTTCAACGTTTGTAATTGTTAAGACCACTGGAAAATGATCACTTCCCTGCAGATTGCAAACTCTTCATTCATAGTCCAAGACCAGTGAAGCATCACACATTGATAGATCTAAACAGAAAAATGTACCACTTGCAGGATGAAGGTAAGTGGAAGATCCATCGTTCAGACAGCACAAGTCTATTTCAGAGGTCTTTTCCCGCGGGAGACCATGGGCTAAGTATCTGCACTATCTCAATGTGGGTAATGGCCATTCAAATCGCCCAACATCGCAGGAGGTCTTGGAAGTTCCTCAGTCAGATCAACCAGTTCTTTTGTAACAGGAACAGACGGAGGTAGGTACAGAGAGCAAATGGTTATGGTTTTGTGTAGAAACTCTTTCTGCTACTTCTTGTAAAAAAAGTGTTCAGATTAACAAGGCTAAACGAAACGGACCTGTGTAGGAGCAGAGAATCTCCCCCTATTACTCCTCCTCTTTGGGTTGTGCTGGTTTGGAAATAATGTTGAAATCCATTATGGAACAACTTTTCCCTTCACACAGTAACGTTTCATGTGGAGGCAGCACAGTGGGCTGCAGGTCACAACAGACTAGCTGGAGTTCCTCGAAATTAGAGATGAAACTTCTTATGTTCAAAGGAACAATCTTTATTACTGATTGAAGGAACATCCAAAAAAATTAGTCCACGTCCGTCTTTTCATCTTCAACCCGTAATGGAGTGTATTTGTTTTCTACTTTTTTCAGGCGGTCAGACCTGCGGAGAGGGCTTAGGCCCTTTAATCCCTGGTGGAGATTTTTCATTTCCACCAGCAGGACTTTCTGCCCCCCCCCCCCCCCTTCCACTCGCTGTGGAGCTACTCCTGGATGGCCAGGTGGGAAAGTGGGTTTCCCAGGATATCCGGCACTGGATGGTTTCGACTGCTGGGTAGTCTAAGAAACAGTGGGTTTGATGCCCCCGCTATGTGTTTTCATGTCTTGCAGTGTCTAAAAGTAGTCTGTCCATGTAAGTTCTATTCAACAGGCAATGGAGACTACGCTCGATTTCTTTATAGCTGCCACTTAAGTTTTCGTTGCAAATGGCTGCTAACTTCCAGCAGTCGTTTTGTTTCAGTTTTGACACTGTATAGTTTATTCCAGTTGCCATATGGTAGAGCTTTTGGAGGATGGAAGGTGGCATTCTCCACAGTTTATACGTAATGCTGGTCCATCACATGTTCCTTCGTGTGCCTTCTTATCTTAGCACATGTAATATACAAAACATCAAACAACAAATAAAAAAAAATAAAGGGAAAAAAAAAGGAGCGCCTCATATCGTGCATGCAACCGAGATCAATAACAAAATGATGATACACATATACGGTGTTACGTTTCAATATTAATAACCTACAGTGTAAATTATTCTCTCTCTCTCTCTCTCTTTCTTTTTCTCTCCCTCTCTCTCTTTCTTTCTCCCCTCCTACTCTCTTGTGTTTTCTTTTTTTTAGCTTACCGCAAATACCCCTAGAGATTTTGCTGCACAGACATGAGTGCTGAGGTCAGGATCAAAGGATCAACATAACACCGGAACACGTCCGGTGAAGTCAAATGCCAGGAAAAACATCATCATGCAATTGGACCTGATGGCGGTCGACTGTAATTCCTATTGATTTGTCTAGCTCTGCTAAGTAGGCGTCTTTACTGAGGATGGTGTTTGAATAAAATGTTCGAACCACGGGTAACACTGCCAACCTCCTGCCTGAAAACAGCAAGTCAACAATTTCATCTTGTTTTTTTAGGGCCAACAGCAGCAACAGAAATAAAAGGTTATACTGTATTTCAAAAGCAACAAGAGTGAAACGGAAAACATAACCAAACCATATTAACAATCTTCCTTGTACAGCTAACCCATCGAAACTCACTCTAGATTACGTATCATTTTCTCAACTGCGACTTACACATCAGCAAAAATTCGCCTGCTTAAACATTTTTGAAAAAGAGTGAGTGAAAAGCATAGTCTTCCATCACTAAAAATTTAGTGTCAACGATCCTGCCACGTGATGCTGAAAACACTGATAATTATATAACGACCATCAGGTCACCAGGCCTGGCAAGAACTCCATGCTTGTGAGCCTGAAAACACAATGCTGTTGGAGAATTTCTTTCAAGCTGCCTGGCCAGTTCTGTGGATAATTATTGTTATTGTTATTTTCGTTTAAAGCCCAGCCTACTGTGTAATGCCATATCAAGGCTTTAACCATTTCAAAGTTAACACAATTCTTCAACAACTGAAAAAAGACAACAAAATCAAATATGCATACCGATGCATTCGCCCAATAATCTATGGAGATGCCCAAGGCGTCGACCACTCAGTCAAATTTATCACACAAAGGATTTAAAAACATACATTGTTGTTGTTATCCTGTTGTCGTCGTTGTTGTTGTTTAAAGCGCAGCCAACTTCGTAGAGGCATATCAGGGCTATTACCGCTTCAAAACATAAAAAAAAACTTCAACGGGAAAAACAAAACAAAAGAAAATTCAGTACACACATCAACGCATTCGTGCACATTATCTAAGGACATGCCCCTGGCGTTCACCACTCCGTGCAATTTATCGCACAGGGGATTTAAAAAAAAACACCTGAATACAAATATAAGCATACCTAAGGACACCAAAACATATAAAAACAGGCATAAATTACGTAAAATTCCTTTCGTATATCTCATTTTTCTGGAGCCAAAAAATGCACATAATACATGTACCCAATTATCAATTCTAAGAAAAAAATCGTAAGACTTTCTCGAGCACATACAGGTGAATGGACCAACAAAGCAGAAAATGAAGGGGAGAAATGAGAGAAAGCAAAGAAATAAGGCAGAATCAGAATCAGAAATAGGATCAGAATTTTATTCAGTGAGGCCAAAGCCCTATTTGGAGGGACGTGTTCAAGTTCATATTGCTCATAGCCCAGCCGACTACTACAGCCATATCAGGGCTAATACCACGTCAAAAAACGACAACCAGGTTAAGATAAAAGACAACTGTCAAAACGCATGCTTACAAGTAATCTTTCACGTCTAAAATGCAATATAGAAAAACAAACGTAAATTCATCAGATGAAATCTATTTGTCTCCTGTCGTATATGTAATTGTACACTTTTAATTGAATTTCTAAACAGTTGTCCGGAAGACGCTTCAGACGTTTGTAATGAATTTCATTCGGGCCAAGAAAAAGTCAGAGCAAGTCAGAAGAACAGCTTTTAATTCAATTAACTTCAGTGGAAGATTGTACTCTTCCGTGTTTTCAAGGACGAAGTTACAGGCTGTCGTTTCTTTCAGAGATTTGTGTTTAAGGAAAAAGCGCCGATTTGTTGGCTGAAGAAGAGCTCTTTTCAATGGTGGAAATAAAAACTGCTTTTTTGTCAGAAATTCTGACAGTTTCCGTGGTTGACCGAGGACAGTGGTTTTCTTTTTTCTTCAACTTTTATTAAATATTTTCCACAATTTCTTCTTTGGAGTTCAGGACGTCGATTTGGGACAGAAGTCTCTCCATGACTGTCGTTTACTTGTTTTAAAGACATACCTCAATTTTGCTCTGAGTCATTGTCTATACCCGTTCGTATATATATTCATGCAGAGAATCAAACATGCACGTTAAAGGTGTTTTAAGTCATGTGTCCGTGTCCGTTGGCTTTTGGAAACATCAAAACACTGAGCATGCAAACTGTTGAACAACATATCACCTGTGCAGTGTTGACAAAACAACGTACGTACATAAAGTATCAAAAAAGGAAAGCATAAAGTAAATAAATACAGACATGAATAAGTACATAAACACACAAATACATTAATGTAAACAAGAAAAATAGAAAAAGGTTACACCTAGGGTGTACGCTGCAGTGCCACATGCTTCTTCAGTCTGACACAAAAAGTTGCACTGCCATTGTTTCAAACAGGGCGGTACAAGAAATCAAAATGCATTTCACGTATGACCATTCGCAAGCCATGTGTGTGCGCACATACAACTCATCGACTTTGTCCTCATTGACAGATTTAACAAACTTACCATCCCGAACTCAAGTTCATGTTCATTTTGCTTATAGCCCAGCCGGCTACTACAGCCATATCAGGGCTAACATTATGTCAAAAACGACAAACTGTTTAAGATATAAGACAAGTAAAAAAAAACATGTTCACCGTTAACCTTGCAAATCTAAAATGCAAATACAGAAAAACAGCCGTGAAATCATGTATCCCAGGCTCCGATTGTCAGCAATTTGCTGACTGTCACAACGATCCGCCATCTGCAATCTGCCAGAATCCTTCCTGCTGCAGACTGAAATCAGGAAATCGGTGTCACAGATGAAGCGCACGAGATGATAAAGTTCGCTTCATCTGTTTTGACTTAAAAAGGGGCTGACATGACTGGTTTCATTGCCTCGATATCATTTCAGATCCTCTCTTTAAGTTTTTTTTGTGTGTGTGTTTTTTTTTCTTCGTCTTCAGTCTTCTCGCGCATGGATTTGTATTTCACTCTATAACTATAAAAAGACTTGACTAAGAGGGACGTACTGTCAAGTACGATAAAATGAGGGTCCAGTGGGTAAGAAAATCTTACCTTCTGGAAATGTCCTCTAGCCTGTCACTGCTTTTTTCCTTTGGTTTCTATAATCTTTCTGGCAGTCTTTTTTTCACTTGCTCCTTCGCTTTCTATAACCTTTTCCTTTGTCTATGGTATCAGCTTAGTGTTCTATAGGTACCTACACCCTTCTCAATCCTAAATCTTGCCAGTGCATGGGGTTTTTGACGTGCATCGTTTTTGACGTGGTGTAGCCCTGATATGGCTCCAGTGGTCGGCTGGGCCATAATTTTCTTACCCACTGGACGAGGCGGCAGGGAAGTTTTTAGTCCCGTTTTTATTATCCATTGTTTGGTGTCTGTGATCTGTCTGTGACCGTGCGTTCGCGCTTGACAAAGGCTAGTTGGCCGAAAATTTGCGCTTGTTTTGTTTTGTTCTTGTTGGATACGCGCTTACATTGGTTTTCTTGTTCTTCTGGTTTGTAAAAGACAACAGTTAAAAACCATGCTCACCGTTAACCTTGCAAGTCTTAAATACAATTAAAGGAAAACAGCCGTAAAATCATATCAGGTGAAAGATATTGATCTCTTCTCGTTTCATCCACTGCTGTCAGTTTGCTTTGTTAGTTCATTCATTTGTTTGTTTGTTATACAACAGTGAACCGGGTTCAAAACAACTTTTCAACAAACGAAATTCAGAAGACAGAACACTATCTCAATTACTTCCCACAACTTCAGAAGCAGTGGCTGGCCCAGTCAATGGCGTGACGTCGAGTGCCAGATCCTATCCAGATGCCGAATCTAGCTCTAATTGTTTGGCGCCATTATCACACACCCCACCCTCCTGCATTCCCGGTGGCGGCTAGAATGACCAGTAGCGGCACTTAGCACCAGTATTGTCTTCTTTCCTTTTTATTGGCAGAGACAACAGTCAAAGTTAGTGTCGAGTGATGCCGTTGGAAATGGAATGCGAGGAGCGGAGTGTACCACAACTTTGTTTATACAGAAAAACGATATTTTGAACAATGTTCATCGTCCACTGGCTTCTGATCAAATGCTGGGTTCTCAGCACTTTAGAAATCATCATCATAATCATCATCATAACCATCATGAATCATTCTTGTATGTCACTGTTCTCCAAACTCATTTGAACTACGCATTGCACACATACAAGAGACTGTGATACAGACAAAAGCACCGAGATAGGGATAGAGATAGGAATAGATATAGATAGACAGAGAGAGAGACAGAAAGAGAGAGATAAGACAAGATAGATAGATAGATAAGCTAGCCAGCTAAAAGAAGTATGATAATGATAATTATTATTTAAGTTCTAAAGCGCCAAAAGAACACTGGTAGTCTAAATCTAGGAATCCGAAGGGGAACAGTGTCTGAAGCTGAGAGCCAACGTGAGAGCTGGCGTACAAATATTGCTGCTGTCACAAAATTGGATGGACCAGGCTGTTGAGTGGATTTGTTGCACAGTGTATCCAGTTTGAATTCAATTCTCTTCGAAAGGGTCAACCAATGTCTTTGTTGAAATATTGTCCTCCTCTTTTTTAACAAAAACGTTGTTTTCTGAAGCGCTTCCCCCCAAATCAGAAGAAATATGAGAAGCCAGAGTATTGCCAGAAACCTGATGCTGCTGCAGACATCAGGCGATGCCATAATTGAAGGGAGCAAATCAGAAAAATCAAAACAAATCAAATATACGCTGACGGAATTCGATTCCGTAATGCACGCACACACACACACTCTCTCACTCTCTCTCTCACACACAGAACGGCATTATGGCTCAGGGAAATTGTGACCCACCCCCTTACCCTAACTTGATTGACTGGCGATTTGCACAGATACAACATGCACTACAATTGCATTCAGCAGCAGTACAAAGAACCATGGAAGAAAAGTTCAGCAACTTAGACGACAAACTTTCACAGTTCTTTACTGAAGTCAGGAAGCTGAAGGAATGTGTTTTTACAAATAGAGAATCAATTGACGATCTCCAAGAAAATAGCACAATAATGATGGACAGAATTGAAAAACTCGAAAGAAAACTGGAAGCAACTGAAAAAGAAGCAAAAGCATGTAACTTGATATTCATCAATGTAGCGGAGCAAGAATGGGAGGACGACTACGTCACAACCGAAATTATCGTAGAAGTCCTCAACGGTCACACAAGGAAACCAGACTGGTACAAAGAAGACATTGTATATGCATTTCGAATTGGAAAACCGCGCACCCACGGAAGCGGTCCTCGTCCTGTCCTGGTGCAGTTTTGTCGCTGGGCTGACAAAATGGCCATATTGAGAGATCCAGAATTAAGAGACAGCATGAGGTACAACGGAGTCAGAGTGGCCTCCGACCTCACTACCTACCAAAGGGAAATGCTCGCATTTCATCGTGGGCTTGGCAAAACAGCGTACATTCACAGGGGAAAGCTCCATGTGAGGAACAGCCAGGACACATACCACCAGAAGTACAAAAATGGCCAATACTTCCCACCAGATACTACACAGTGCATGGAAGACTGGCCTCAGGCCCATGACATTGGACGTGAAGAATACAAAAACAGTAGAGATCCACGGCCCGTAAATACACACCCGGCAAGGCTCAACTATGGACATTATAACAGAGACCACCCCACCAACCATTACGACGATTTCGTTCAGGAAATGGTCACGAACCGAAGGAAGAAGAGACAAAACACCAGGATCTCCCTTACTGACAACGAACACCAATATCAACGTCCCAGGGACGTGTCAGAGAGGAGAGGACATTCCCATACAAACCCTACCTATAACAGAGACATCGAAAGTCACAGAAGTTGGAAGAGCCCGTTTCGTTACGGTTCCAACCAGGATACCGCCACACCTGTTGTTCCTGGAGACTTTTCATATAGTGAAGTGACACAGAAGGGATGTCAGCGAGAACCGGTCATTACAGGACACAGGAGAGTGGTGTTCCTTAAAGACAGTGACAACAGACGGCTCACTATTAATACAGGCAGACACCGACAAAATGATACCAACAGTTACCGCCAAGAAGGCACTGCCGTCACCCATGAAAATGTTTCACGACGAGCACGAGTCAATACCCAAATGACCCACGTTAAAGATGTTGGCAGAAAAATAACCAGAGAGGAGTGCGCACATGATCATACTGATAGAGACAGTGATGACAATAACGGTAGTGTTTCGTACCCGGACGATAATCATGGCGAGAAAGACGATAATAAAATCGATGTGACTGATGATGACTTATCAGTTGTCACAGACGAGGTTCAGGGCCAGAAGATAGTAGAAAAAGACAATACTGAAATTGAAGCACCAAATGGTATTACAGATGTAAGAGACGATGTTAGTGTCTCACAAAGTGATGCGCAAAATGATAGTGACCTTGATGATGTTAGTCGTGAAGACACTGACAAAACAATGACACAAGTCAGAACAGCACTTAGGGCTGACACAGACAGAGAGTCAGATGGACACATTGACGAGTCCACTAGGCACACGCAAGCAGCACCTGTAGAATCCCAGCAGGATTCTGCAGAGAAAGAACAGGACAGTGGTTCATGTTCACCGAAGCAGCAGCGGCCAAAACGTACTGCCCCTCCTAAAAAGAGAAGCAGACAGATGCGCAGTACAACAGACAGGTCAGGCACTCAGACCAGTATTCTGGACTCTATGAAAAGAACAGCTGCTGATAGCTCAAAAGGCGATAAAAGTATGAAATGTAAGTCCAAAGCTAGCTCTAGTGGTGCCTCGGGCACTGATAAATAGGACATCGGCCGGGCCACTACAGCAAGTAGTAAAAACAAAAGAATAAGTTCTTTACCAGGATCCCAAAATGTGGACGGATCCCAAATGAGATCGTGTCCATCAGTGGTGAATTTACATGTTCATAATGTTAATAATCCACAGATTAAATTTCTCACTTATAATGTGAATGGAGTAATACCGAAACTGGATGATGAGGATTTCATTAATTTCATTTCGCAGCATGATTTCATTTGTCTCACTGAGACCTTTATAGCGAATGATTTTGATTCATCTTTGTTTCAAGAGTTTGTTGTATTTACACTAAAAGCAAAGAAACTATCTCATCAAGGAAGGTATTCCGGTGGAATAATAGTTATGGTAAGAAAGACTTTAAAATCGTTTGTTAAACGAATTGAGGTTGGAAACGAAAATGCTATTATTGTTGAAATCAACAAAGATTTGTTTTCAACAAATAAACCTATAATGTTTGTATGTACATATATTCCCCCTCATGATTCCACATACTGGAATAATCAGCATGATGGGTTTGGTATGGAAGTGTTGGAACAATGTTTGTTAGATTTACAAGTTTCGCACGACGACTTTTATGTTTTGCTGACTGGTGATTTGAATGCAAGAACAGCTGATGGTAACTACTGTTCATTTGGATATGACAGTGGCAGTGTTTTAACTGACCTTTCGGTATACAGTGATTTTTTGAGACAGTCTCATGATTGCCGCACAAATGTTTTTGGAAACCAACTGCTCGAGCTATGCAGTATGTTTGACTGTATCATTTTAAATGGTCTGTGTGAACTGGACTTTGATGGTAGTTATACATACATTGGGGTTTCAGGGTCGAGTGTAGTTGACTATTTCATCGTATCATGTGATCTGTTTTCATCAATTAAAATTGCTGCATTAGATGTTGACAGTCTCACAGAATCAGATCATTTACCGGTTATAATGAAAGTGGAGCGAAAGCTTGAAACAGGAATAAAAGCGGAGGGAAAAGTATCAAAAAATAACATCACACAAAAGTTCATATGGCAAGAAAATAAGAAAGACGATTATACAAACAAATTACAAAGTGAGCACATTCAGAGAAGACTTACATTGGCTTCGGATACTCTAGACACTAATGTAGATAAGGCTTTAACCATATTTGTTGAATGTCTCAAAGAAGCTGGTGCTTGTATGTACCGTAAGAAATGTACAGAGAAGAGAAAAAGATCTGATTGGTTTGATGGTGAATGTGAGAAAGCAAAAGCAGAAAGCAGAAAAACTCTCAAACACTACAGAAAAACAAAAGATGAGGATGATAGAGTTGTGTATTGTGAAGCACGGAAGAAGTATAAAAAATTATTAAAGAATAAAAAACAGCAGTATAATAAACAAAAAGCAGAATGCTTAGCCAGAAATATTTCAAATTCATCGCAGTTTTGGACTGAGTTAAGAAATATAGGGTATGGTACCAAAAACAAACTCACTAACAATGTAAGTATTGATGAATGGTTCAGTCATTTTAAAAACGTATTTCAAGATAACAGATCAACAAATGATGAACGCTGCATTGTCGAAGTAGATTTAAATGAATCAACAGAACACCCATTAAATTCTAAGATAACTATAGAAGAAGTCAGAGAATCCATCAGAAAATTGAGGATAGGTAAAGCCAGTGGAATGGACGGTGTTACAGCCGAGATGTTAAAAAATGGTAACACAAATATCCATAATTTTCTTTTGAAGCTGTTTAACACTTTATTCGACCGAGGAATTTATCCTCAAGACTGGTCAAAAGCTATTATCATACCAATATTTAAGAAAGGAGATCCTGATAAAGTGGACAATTACAGGGGTGTGTCGTTATTAAGCATTGTTTCAAAATGTTACACATCAATACTCAATACTAGATTGTATGCTTGGTTAGAAAACAATTTAATATCAGAAAGTCAGGCAGGTTTTAGGAAAAAATATTCTACAGTGGATCAAATTTTCAGTCTGTACGCTATGGTTCAGAAAACTATGTGCAAGAAAGGTAGAAAACTATATGTTGCTTTTGTAGACTTTAAGAAAGCCTTTGATTCGGTTCAGCATGACAAACTCTTAAAGTGTATTCAAAATCAAGGAGTAAAAGGGAAGTTTTTGGCTTCGCTAAAAGCAATGTATGAATCATTATGCTCATGTATTCGGGCAAACCGGGAATTATCTGAAATATTCGATAACCCCATAGGCGTGAGACAAGGATGTGTCTTAAGCCCTACTTTATTTTCGGTATTAATAAATCAATTAGCCAATTATATGGATGAAAAGGGGCGACATGGCATCCAGTTGATGCCAGGTTCAATGGAAATATTCATTCTTCTTTTTGCAGATGATGTAGCCCTTCTGTCAACAACACCAAATGGTTTGCAAAACCAGTTAAGAGTCTTGCAGACATACTGTGCCAGCATGAAACTGGAAGTTAATCTTGAAAAAACTAAGGTTATGGTTTTCAGAAGAGGGGGCTTCTTAGGACGACATGAACAATGGTTTTACAAAGGGACAAAATTGGAAGTAGTTAGTAAATATTGTTATCTGGGGTTCAGTTTCACGACAATGATTAGCACCAAGGCCGGCACAGAACATTTGGTGACAAAAGGTAAAAAAGCAACTTTGCTATTAAACAGGACTTTTCAAAAATATAAAGACATGACTATAGAAACTTTCTTCAAGTTGTTTGATGCAAAAATTCAACCTATTTTGTTGTATTCTTCTGAGATATGGGGACTTAACAGACTCGAGCATATAGAGAAAGTACATTTGGTATCGTGCAAAAGACTGTTGGGTGTTCCAGTCAGGGCACCTAACAAGATGGTATATGGGGATTTGGGAAGATATCCTCTTTATGTCAACTCCTCAACTACCTGTCTTAGATATTGGTTTAAATTACTGGAAATGAATCCAAATAGGTTACCTTATAAGGCTTACCAAATGTTAGTGGAACTTGACAGGGCTGGGAAAGAATGCTGGGCTTCAAAAATAAGGGACATTTTGTGTGAAACGGGATTTAATATCGTGTGGCTGCAACAAGGTATTGGTGATGTAAAAGCCTTTTTGCGTGTGTTTAAACGGAGACTTGTAGACTTATATATTCAAGAATGGTCTGGGTCACTCAGAGACAGAGATAGGTATGAAAGTTACAGATCATTTAAGACTATCTTTGAAAAAGAGAAGTACATTGACTCTATTGATATATACTGTTTCAGAGTTGCCCTTTCACAAACAAGGTTGAACGTTTTACCACTAAACAATAATATAAATAGATACAGTGAATCTGATCAAGAAAAGGTGTGTCCATTTTGCAGGACAGAATCTGAAAACGAAGAACACTTATTATTTAGATGTTCCACTTACGCTGATCTCAGGGCGAAATTTTTAAAGGATTTAGTCAGCATGCCTATGTGCATACTGCTCCAATCAACAAATAGCCACCGAAGCCACAGCGTATCCAGATACGTTTTCCACGCCATGAATAGGAGAAAAAAATTGTTAAAAGGAGAAGAAAAGTAAATAGTTATGTAGATACTAGCACTAGAATTTCAGACAATAATTAATTTTAATTGTAAAGAAAAAAAAAAGTTTATTTGAATATGAAAGGGGTGCTCATATAGAGACACATGTGCATAGGTGCCTGTGTATTCACATTGACGTTGGTGTACTTATGTGCATATATAGGTGATAGTATCTACATTATGTATATGTGTGGGTACATATGTATATATATCTATGTATGTATATATGTATGAGTGATTATGTATGTGTGCGTGTATATAGATGTGTATGTGTGTATGTGCGTTTATACATAACCTTCAATTCAGTCTATGGCCTGAACCATTGCTGACCGCCGAAGATTGAGTTATCTCTGAACTAAAAGATGCACGAAGTGCTAAATATGCGTTGAATGATCATTTAGTATTGTCTCAATGTCAATTGTTTTGGTAAATGAGTGACTGATCTGCGATTAATCTGATTAATGGATTGGCATTATGAATGTCTGTTTTTGCCAATTAACCGACTGTTTTGGGGTCGAATTGCTCTTATGTCATATATTTCTTGTTTCACTTCATTGTACATTAATTCCATTGATTGGTTTAGATTCACTGGTGAATAAATTGATAAACTGAACGCATGATTAGCTGACAACGGAATGATTATATGATTTGTTAATTGATGGCGATGGGTGGCTCACCGACTGATCGATTTATAGATTGATGGTTTTAGCTATTGATCGATCAGTGATTGAATTATGGAATGTATGGATGATTGATTCGCGTTATTTGAAGTAACGATTGCAAATTGATATATTGAACTCAGTTAAATTCTAGGTTATCTGGTCGATTAAGTCACTGGATGACTGATTAACTGGTTAAATGACTGATCGATTGATTGATTGAGAGAGGGAGTGATTACGTTAAATGATTGTTACTGAAGTGATATCGATTGTACAGTTGGATGATGCATCTGACCCAGTCAATTGAAAGCTGATTTGTCAGTTGAATCACGGGCTGAATGGCGCATTATTTGATTGATCAACTGGTAAATCAGTTGATTGATTGGTTAATTGATTGGTTGACTGTTTGATTGATTGGTTGTTTGGTTGATCGATTGATGGATTGAGTGTTTATGTCAAGTACCTGTGGTTGAATATATTGATCAACTGTATGATCTCCGAAGGGTACAAGAAATGTCAGATCTGTGCACTAATTGAATGGTTTGTTTGTCTGATAGCCAGTTATTGTAAAATTGACAATTGGACGAATGATATAGATGCGGTTAATGACAAATATTCTTAGCTGGCCAGTTAAGGAATATGGACTAGAATACAAATGAAAGGACCACTGTAAATGCAAAGATGAATGTATCCCAGCTTATGTGACGGTAAACGATAGAAGGGGACAATGTGACAGAGTTCACTGCAGTTTGAGAGTATAACTTGTATGAATGTATAAGAAAACCTGATCTCCTCCCCTCCCCTTTCCCATGCATGTATTGTGGCCTAAGGCCGATGTACAATAAACATTTTCTGAGTTCTGAGTTCTGAGTTCTCTCACACACACACACACATACACGCACGCACGCATACACGCACGCACTTTCTCTCTCTCTCTCTCTCCCTCTCTCGCGCACACACACACACATACATAACACTATCTTTCACACACATACACTCTCTATCTCACACACACACACACACACACACACATACACACACAACACTATCTTTTACACACACTCTCTCTATCTCTCTCTCTCTCACACACACACACATGCACACACACACACACACAACACTATATCTTTCACACACACACACACACACACTCTGTCTCTATCACACACACACATACACACACTGTCTCTATCACACACACACACACACACTGTCTCTATCACACACACACACACACACTCTATCACACACACACACACACACACACACACACACACACACACACACACACACACACACACACACACACAAAAGCAGTAGGGTAACGCACACACACACACAGTTTCTATGGTCCATTGGCCCCAGCACTCCTTGTTTCACCCTCTGCAGACACATCAAAGCCATAATTGGCCTAATCACATTTTCGCCATCTCTTGATCTTGACGGTACATAGTTACCTTATAAGCTTCTTCCCAGATCACAACTGTACACGTTTGAAGTGTAATTATCCCAACAGGCTGACTGGAAACTGTACAATCGTAGGGAAATACCGCTCCGAACACAGACTGCTAATAGATTAAGTCTTACTCATTTAGCCTACAGCCAGAGGCCGTAAGTTGAGAGTGTACCAGGCCTGCGGGCGCCTTCTAACATAGTTATTGTTATTCCTGTTTAAAGCCCAGCCGACTGCATAAAGCCATATCAGGGCAATAACCGTTTAACATCATACACAATACTTCAACAGCAAAAAAAATTAGCAATATGAATGCAATCGTGCACACAATCTATGGAGATGCCCCTGGTGTTGACCACTCTGTCCAATTTATCACACAAGGGATTTAAAAAACATACCTGAATACCAATTAAAACATAACTATGGATATTAAACGTACATAAAAACGGGCCTAAATTACCTACCTTTGCTTCTGCATATCTCACTTCCCTAGAGCCAAAAATGCACTTAATACATGCACCCAATTATCACGCCTAGCAAAACGTACGTAAGACTTTATCGAATACATACAAGTAAATTGACCAGCAAGAAATGACAGAATCCACAAGATAGAAAATGATAGGAAGAAATGACAGAATTCAAAGGCACAAGGCAGAAATAAAGAGAATAAATAGAACAGAGGAAATTTCTAGCACAGAATTTCCAGAAGGTGGGGATACTGTTCATACTGAAAGAGTCCCCGGGACTCCTAACAAACCATAGCATCATGCAAATATTACGTAAATGTCTACATGGTCATCTATGTCAGAAAAAAATGGCGCTCGCCTTTCGAGTTCCCTTCAGGGTCATCATCATCATGAAGTACCCTGTCGCGTGGCGTTCGCGATCATGGCCCTCCACACGAATCTATCCCTTGTCGCTGCGATTACATCTTCCACTCTCTCTGCCCTATTCCTCTCAGCAAGTCTGTCCAGTATTTTCTCCCTGGGTCTACCTGGTGCTCTCTTTCCCTCCAGCTTTCCTGTTGTGACCAGGTGCTCTAATTTCTCTTGCCTCATGAAATGTGCTATAAATGTTGCTTGTCTTTGCTTCGTCATTAATATTATTCCTGTGTCCTCCGCCTTCAGGATTGTCTCGTTTTTCTTTGCTGTCCCTGCAACTCTCCTGACCACAAAGCTCCATGACAGCTACATGGGCACTGGAGAAAACTGCTGCATTCATCGCCAGATGTGACCTATATCATTTGGAACCAGTAAAAATACACGAAAAAAAATGCATTATTTAGTAGTGGGATACTTTACATTCCAAAACCTATTCCTAGATAGTGCATCATAGTTTTGATTTTAGCCCTGGACCCTCTTCAGATAAAACAATATTAATATGGCATGACCACTTTTCAAATTGCAGAATTCATCTCACTTCCGCTCTGACATCATATTTATTCACTAACACATTATGATGTCATTTTAGTCAGTTTAGTCCTTTTCTCACACTGGACGAAGCAGCAGGAAAGTTGCAGTCTTCTTCTCCTCATTTTTGTATTTGGTGTTTGTTTGTTTGTGATCTTACGCTTGACAAAGGCCATTTGGCCGAAAATTTGCGCCTGTCTTGTCTGGTTGTATTAAATACGCGTTCTTATTCTTTTTTCGTGTTTTTCTGGTTCCTGTTTGCTTGAACGCGGGCAGTCACACTTGTTTTGGATTGTGTTATTTGGAGTTAAGAGTTTGCTCTACACCGTAATGCATTCATCGCACACGGAAAATTCCACGTACGCTCTACCCAAAAGTGCCGGTTATCCCTTGAGCCTGCACGAAACCTTACACTCTGGCAAACACATGGCAAACGAAAAACACAAATATGTACAGTCATGTCAGTTATTAATACAATCACATGATCGTTTGAAGTAAAAATACGTACTGATAAGTAGAGTCAGTAGGTAAAGTAAGTTATTTGTTGTTTAAAGCCCAGCGACTGCGTACAGCCATATCAGGACTATAACGTTTGAAAACATACACAATTCTTCAACAGGATAAAAAAGGAAAAAAGAAAATTAAGTACATATATCAATGCATTCGCATACATAATGATAATCTAAGGGAGATGCCCCCGTGCTGACCACCCCGTCCAATTATCACACAGGAGATTTCAGAAAACAAATCTGACTACAAATTTTAACATAACTAAGGGCACTAAAAGATACACAAGACAGGCAAAGATTACCTAAAACTGTTTCCACATGTCTCATTTTAAGTAAGTAACAACATCAGAAAACAACAATATCGAAATAATAAACCCAAGAAGAGAATGTGTTCGTCCATGAGAAATGCCATGGGCTGTTTCGTGTGTAAACATTACCCCCATTATTATCATTTTTAATTATTATTATTACTATTAATTCTTATTATCAGATGTTCATCATCATTATCATTGTAGTTTTCTTATTATTATTAATATTATTATCATTATCATGGTAGTAGTAGTAGTTAGTAGTTGTAGTTGTAGTGTAGTAGTAGTAGTGATAGTGGTAACATTGACGTCTGATCCAAATAGTCCCAGGTGTGCGCAGAATCAGTCTAGACGGTACAATAAATAATCAAAGTACAAATCCCAGCATGAAATTTGAACAGAAACAAATAAACATACACTGTTATTGTTATTGTTGTTTAAAGTCCAGCCGACTGCGTAGAGCCAAATCAGGGCTACAACAGTTTTCAAAACATACAAAAACTTCAACAGGGAAAAAAAGAAAAGAAAATTAAGTACACATATCAATACATTCGCGCACATAATGTAAGGACATGCCCCTGGCGTTGACCATCGTCCAACTTATCGCACAAGGGATTTAAAAAACACCTGAATACAAATATAAGCATACCTAACGACACCTGAACATACATAAAAACAAGCAAAAAATACCTAAAATTACTTTTGCATATCTCACATCCCCAGAGCCAAATGCACTTAATACATGTACCCAATTATCGATTCTAAGAAAAAGTACTTAAGACTTTACAAACACATACAGGTGAATGGACCAGCAAGCAGAAAATGACAGGAAGAAATGACAGAAAGCAAGGGAACAAAACAGAAACAAAGAGAGTGACAGACAAGAGGCAATTTCTAACACAGAATTCCAGAAGGTGGGGATACTATTTATACTGAATGAGCCCCCGGCATCCCCACGGGGAGAAACGTACATTCAGCTATGTGACATTCATATTCAACATAACTAAAGAACTACAAAATCAAAATGTGCACACATACCTAAACAATGAAATGTACTTAAATACAACACGCAACAAAAATCTCCAGTTCGAAACAGTAAATTCAAAACTTCTTTCACCAGCAAATACAACGGGCAAATGCAATGGTACAACAGACCTTGTTCTGAATAGAGAGTGAGAGAACAAATTAGAGAGAGGAAGAGAAGTCTCCCAAACAAAGAGAAGGAGGAGGAAAAGGTGAAGAAGAAGGAGGAGGACAAGAAGGAAGAGGAGAAGAAAGGCTACTATGATACACCATAAAGGGAATTGAGAAAGCGGGATACTTAATATAATGTTCTGAAAACAAATAGGTCTTCACTCTGGTTTTGAAAGACTATAAGGAATGTGAATTTCTAACAGAGTATGGGAGCTGGTTCCAAGTGGCAGGGCTTGAAGTTAAAAGAAAAGCTTTTGGTTCTTACATTAGGAAGACGGAAAACTCCGTGATCAGACGAGAGCGGAGCTCTCGGGAAGCAGTAAACAGGTGTAACAGGTCAGATCAGTGACTGGGAGAAATGGAATCTATTACTTTGAAAAACAAGGAAAAAAATCTGGTGAACAACTCTACTAAAAACGGGAAGATGGTGCAAAAGCCGAACAAATCTGTGAGAACGGAAGACAGACCATGCGATCAACATGGTTCTGAACAGTTTGGAAAATTTTAGGAGGGTGAGGCGGAGAGAGCCAGCAAGCAGAGGAGCGAAAGAAAAAAAACGAAAGCGCAGAAAATGGTCTTTGCGGCGTTTTCAGTAAGGAGATGACGCACAGAGGAAATGCGGCGAATTTCAAGGTAGCACATGCGGCAGACGCTGGCAACATGATGGTCGATTGCGAAATCAAGACTGCGGACAGAGTGATGGAGAAGCCATTCAGATAGTTTAATAGTTCATATTGCTTATAGCCCAGGCGACTACTAGAGCCATCATATCAGGGTTAACATCACGTCAAAAAAGTCAAAATACCAGGTTAAGATAAAAGACAACAGTCGAAAACCATGCTCATCGTAAAAAGTGCAAGTCTTAAAATGCAATTAAAGAAAATCAGATATTCAAATCAATATACGAGTGTTAACGCTCTATTGGTATAATAGCCCTATCGGTATATTTCGTTGAAAACAGCACACACAATAAGATCTATTAAAGCTATAGCTTAACGTTTCAACACATTGCTTCGGAAGATTGTAAATGTTTACAAAATGAAAATTAAAAGGTCATAATTAAGTTAGAAATGAACTTATTTAAATTCCTTAGTACAGTTTGGCCTCCCTATCCCGACCTACTTCGATCTGACGTGCACTAAAGAAAAAATGTCTTTTCTAATTCATTGTATATAAACAAGTCTGTGATGTTCCTAACACGGGAGGAATATACACAAAACATAAACCAGAATTTGTCAATATTTGTATGCTATGCGCGCTCGCTGACCGCCGGTGCCAGTGATGAGGCAAACGTTACAGAGCCGGTTGCCAGTGATGAGGCAAATGTAACAGAGCCGGTTGCCAGTGCTGTGCTCCTAGGGAGTTGTTATTTGAGATGTGTGGGCCGGAAAATAACAGCTTCCATACCGATGGGGCCCAATATACCGATAGGGCGTTCACAGACGAGGGAAGAGAATGATAACGGATTTATATGGACTGATAAGAATCGTTTCAGTTTCGTCTTTGTTGAGTTTCAGTTTGTTTCCAATTCCTGAGATATGCATGATTAAGTAGAGGAAATCAGGCTGGTTAGTTCAGAGGCGAGCCCAGTGATAAAGAGCTGATCGTCATCAGAGAAACTCTACAAGGCTAGAGAGTGAGCACTGACAACCAGTAGAGACGGGATAGGTGTTGAGAAGAAAATATAATAGGACCCAGAACAAAGCCGTGAGGAACGCCATATGGCAGGGAGGGGGGGGGGGGATATAAACGAATGGAAAGGATTCCATTAACTGAAACAGTTTGGAAGCAGTCTGTAAGGTATGATTCGAACCATGAAAGCGCAGTGCCAGAAATACGGAAAGAGAATTGAAAACGAAGCAAGAGGATAGAATGATCAATAGTGTCGAATGCTGCAGGGAGATCAGCAAGTAAAGGAGAGTTACGTCAGTTATCCACAGCTGAGCCGTCTCAATGCTTCGCCACGAACGAGAGGCAGACTGAAGATGGCATAAAATGTTTGTGGAAATTTTGTGCAATAAAGTTCTCATTTTTGCATTACTGTTTTGTCCTGCTATTTTTCCGTCACCTCCTCTTTTCGATCTTTCAGTTTACTGGCCCATTTCTCCTGAATTTCGTTGCTGTTGTTTGGAGGAATGGTTTCTTTACACTGATAAGAGATCTTACTTTTTTGCAGTACGAGGTGGGGTGCTGTGGAACGTGATTGTTCTTACATTTTCTTCACCTTGTTACACCAGCCCTGACGTCGCTCCGTGCAGATAATAATAAATGTTATTGTTACTGTTGTTTAAAGCCCAGCCGACTGATCAGAGCCATATCAGGGCTATAACCGCTTCAAAACACACAATACTTCAACAAGAAAAAAAAAGATGAAAGAAAAATTAGGTACACATATCAATGCGCTCGTGCACACAATCTAGGGAGATGCCCCTGGCGTAGAGCTCGTGCACATAATCTAGGGAGATGCCCCTGGCGTAGACCACTCAATCCAATTTATCGCACAGGGGATTTTAAAAAACATACCTAAGGACACTAAAACGTAAATATATACAGGCTTAGATTACCTAAAATCACTTTCGCATATCTCACTTTCCTAGAGCCAAAAATGCACTGAATACATATACCCAAATATCAATCCTAAGAGAAAGTACGTAAGACTTTACTGAACACATACAGATGAATGGACCGGCAAAAGCAAAAAAAATGATAGGTTCTGTTCAGATGTAAATGAACTTGACATCAGACACAGTCCTTTTTAAGACTATTGTCTTCTCTTTTTATAAAAGACAAAAACAACGTTTTGTTTGCTTGCTTGCTTCCTAATAACCATCTGCATGTTGACTCACATTCTGATTAATGATTTTTTGGTGGTTGTGTGTGTGTGTGTTCTTAAGTTTGTTTACAATTTATTCAGCAGAAAGCATCGCTGGACTTTGTCCCTGTCAAAAGAATATTACAAAACAGAAGAGAATGCTGTCCGTTCACATGCATCAGACGTAACTCTTGGGGGGCAGTGGGCAGGCCTGTCCTGCCCAACTCTGCAGACAATTGGCCACCACTGCCAAATCCTATCCAGATGCCAGCTTCAGTGCTAAATGTCTGGCGCCAATGTCGCCCCCTACATCTCTGGTGGCGACTAGGCGGATCATCGACAGTGGCACTTGGCACCAGGGGTACGTCCGACTCCCTGTATAAAGCGTTATTAGTAGAGAGAAAGGTCAGTAACCACTCACACACAAGACTTGGCACGTCGGTGATGAGAGGGAGTGTTGTATGCCAAAAGCTGGGGGGGGGGGGGGTATTTATTTTTTAACGTGTATATTTTCTTATTTAAAAAACTATAAAACAGAACGCTAGTATCAAATAATGTTTTAGCTCTTGATACAGAATTCTGCGCGTCCTCTGGTTCAGGCGAGTTTTTCTATATAATTTTTATGCGCGATAGCTGTTCTGCTATTTTGATCCCAGGCAGCAGGTGTGAAGACCAAAAACGAGTTACTTGTGTTTGGAGCATAGGGCTTTCCCACTGAAGGACCTAAATACTGAGGCAGCGCTATGGTGGATCTCCAGCTCTGCTCTCAAACTCCTAAGTTTGTCTTCTTTTCCATCTATCATTATTTATTATTATTTTCAATCGTTATTTATTTCTTTAGCTACCTATTTATTTCTTTATTTCTTCATTCATTTATTTATTTATAAATAGTAACAGGTCTGTTTTTTCCGCTTGTTTTTGTCTTTTTGTGTTTGTTCGTACCGCTGCAAGGGAGCCAACTCTGATTTCCCTCTGTGACAACATATCTACATTTACTTTTCTTTAAACGTAGTATTTCTCTTATTATGTACTGTTCTAGTATTTTCTATTTTTAACGTTCTTTTCTCTTCTTCTCACGCAGGCTCCTACCATCTCCCTCTCTCTCTCTAAACATGATATATTTTTACAAACCTAACTGATTAGCGCAGAAAGCGGATTTTTGTGTGAATGACCGTTCTTTATTCCACCTAAAAGACTTTAATCCCCTGTCCTTGGGAAGCTAAAGAGATTTTTTGGAAGTTATACAGGTGAATGACCCCAAGGCAGAGACCTAAAACTTTGTGAGAAAAGACAGCATGACTGGAATGAGGAACCGCTAACCACCCTGAAGCAAATTAGATATCTCCTGTGGTTCCAAAACAGGAGGAGACTATTTTCTGCATCCGCAGTACACACATCGCGGTACTCTTTATTAAGAGGGCTGTTATTAGTTACACACTGTTTTCATTTCCAACAAGAAAAATGAACTTACCTGACATAGGAACCGTCTGTAGAGGAGCACAAAGAAGGGGGATTCTGAAGCCATTCACGATAGCTGCCTATAAAATATCAGCATGAATTTTGTATTTTTAAGGTGTTCTTTAGAGCATTGCTCTTTCAAAATGAACAAAACTGAAGAAGCCAGAAAACTGAGACAAGACATGACGCTGCACACAACGCATGACTTTTTCCTATGAATAATGGGGAAAATCATAACGATCTAATTCGTCCTGTCGGGATTCGATTCCATGACCATAACAGGCCACGGTGTTCATGGTCCCAAGTATTTCACGGACTATCGTCTGTGGACACATCAAGAGTCACCACTTAGACCAAATCAGATTCTCGCTATCTTTTCATCTAGGTGGCGCATACTTTCTTCTCATTATGTCCCCCTGCCGCTTGCGCTCCCTGTCTTGTCTTGTTGTGTTGTATTAAATACGTGTTCTTACTCTTTTCGTGTGTTTTTTTCCTGGTTCTTGTTTGCTTGAACGCGGGCAGTCACACTTGTTTTGGATTAACTATTCCGCCAAATTCATCAGTTTCAATTTCAGTTTCAGTTTCTCAAGATGACATCTCCGCGCTCAGAATGAATTCCACATGCATTAACGTCACAGGTGCCACGTAATGGAGAAGATCCACAATGATCATGGCACAAGCCTTTAGCCTGCACATAAGCCTTTGAGCTGGCCATGTCCTGAGGTCCTACCAAGATAATTCCATAACCCTGAGATCGTAGGGGAGTGAGGTGGCAGAAACCTCAACTTTTCCCGGGTCCAGCACCACGAGAGCGGCGCCCATCCCCTTTCCCTCGTTTCAATTCATATTCATACCCCTTTTTTTTTACCAAAACTTCAGAAAGGCAACAAGGCTTATTGGTCTTGAAGGGGTGGGACCTGGGAAATCAACGTATTTCTCCAATGTTCTACACCAAGGCAACCGGGCAATGCCCTGCTCTTCGCGATTTTCAAGGCCGTGGGATCTTTAGCGTGCCCAGCCAGAAGGCACACGGTCCGACTCGTTTTTCTTCCCCTTCCGAAGGACAAGATGTTCAGTTCGATTTTCTGGTCAAACTGAGGAGAAAAGTCGAGGTCTCTGCGGGAAGCGAATCCTGGAACCTCGAGTTTAGTTATTGGCAGGCGAACGCCTGAACCATTCTGCCACTCTTCTCCCTGCCAAATCCATCGCTAAGGGGAAGAGAAATCAAACCTGCAAATGCATAAACAGTAAGTACACAGAACCACACACAAACTGGCCTGTAGTACCTAAAATTGCCACCGAACAGTTCACATTTCCCAAGAGACAGAAATACAGTAATATATGCATTAAATCATCAATTCTAATAAAAAAGTATGTGAGACTCTATGGAATACATACAGATGAATGAACCAGCAAGACAGATGATAAGAAAAGAAGACATGACAGACAGAAAAGGAGCAAGGCAGACATGAGGAAAGAGACCGAAAAGAAGAAAAATTTCTAGCACAAAATTCCCAGAAGGTGGGGATCGTATTCATAATGGAAAAGCCCCCGGCATACCCACGAGGGGTAAAACCGAAAGTATGAAACTTAAAAAGCAGAGAATTAAAATGTTACACTGAACTTCAAGACTTCGTCAATGCACACGGTTTATGCACAGGCATATGACATTTGTCTTCATTTTTTTTGTTTTTTTTTTGTCTGTTCTAATCATGTCATCATGGCATCTGATGTGGTAGCGTATATGGAATCATCCAATAGTTTTGACTCTTGAGAAACCGAACCTGAAAAAGTGAAACTGAAAGTGAAATACACACCACAATAATCATTTTTATACCCATGCCGACTATGGATGCCATCTCAGTGCTGAATTAAGTAAACAAGCAAAAAGTAACTTATCTATTTATTTATTTGTTTACTTATTTATTTATTCATTGTTGTCCTGAAGACATTTTTTGTGAAAATTGGAACGTACTTCACGGGGGAAAATTTGCCATAGTACAGTGCCACCAAAACAGGGATGATAAAAAGCAAGCGAGTCAGCGAGTCAGCCAGTCAGTTGGTAGGTCAGCTGTTACTTTTAGCAAAGCAAGTAGCAGCAACAAGGACATAACCCAAACAGGGAACCGACACATCGAGTGAAATAGCTGACTGTATCTGGGCATGACTATTTCAACGGTCTGACTGGCCCACAGCGTCTCAGTGCTTTTCCAGGATCGTTCATTGTAATGAAAACATTTAATTTTAGATCACAAATAATGAATAAGTACTTGAACACCAACTAAATAAATCAACCTAAATGCGAGAACAAAGAACTCGTGGAGTGGTGTACTGGAGTCAAGACTCGCTCACTGGACCTGACTTAGGCCAAGAGATCCTGTCACTATATCAAATTAATGTGTGTGAAGGAAAGGGGGGGGGGGGGCGAAGACTGACAAGGAAAATAATTCATAAGATGGCCTTTTAGAATTATGATACATTTAAGTGGTAAACATTCTCATTCACGCACGCATACACACACACACATACACACGCGCACATATGTGCACATACACGCACACACTTATACTGGAGAGGAGGGCGAGGGAGATGGAGGGAAGAGAGAGAGGGGACACACACACACACACACACACACACACACACACACACACACACACACACAGGCAGACAGACTTAGAGACACACAGAGAGAACAGACAAATAGACAAAGGGAGAGAACACAAAATAATATGGTAAAACAGAATAACATAACACAACACAGCAATGGCTAATTGGATACAAGAGGGATGCAAGACAACAACAATAAATAATCATTCGTCTGGACATTTCATATCGCCCGAAGCTAATCACACCAGATTGCCAAGTTTTATAGCTGTGATTGTTGTTGTGGATGTTATTGTTGTTGTTGTTGCTGCTGTTGTTTTCTTGTTGTTGCTGCTGTTGTTACGGTGTGGTGAGTTGGGCGGATTGCGATGTGGGAGCCAAGGTGGAGAAATTAATTCATTCTTCCTTTCTTGTGTGAGCATGGTCGATTATTCTTTATATCATTAACGAAGGCAGCCACTTTACACTGAACACGACAGGTTTGTGTTGTGTTTGAGTGCAAGAGAGAGAGAGAGAGAGAGAGAGACTGTGTGTGTGTGTGTGTGTGTGTGTGTGTGTGTATGTGTGTGTCCTCTCTCTCTCTTCCCTCCATCTCCCTCGCCCTCCTCTCCAGTATAAGTGTGTGCCATATGGCGTTGGCGATCATACGGATTTGTCCCTTGTCGCTGCGAGTACATCTCCCACCCTTTCTGTCCTCAGCCACTCTGCAAGTCCGTCCACTTTTTTCTGGGTCTGCCTAGCACTCTTTTTCCCTCCATCCTTCCTGTTGTGACCACATATTCTAATTTCTCTTGCTTCATAAAATGTGTTGCTTGTCTTTTCCTAATCTTCTTTATTATTAATGTTCTTCTTGTGTCTGTCTCAAGACTGCCTCGGTCGTTTTCTTTGCTGTCCATGGAACTCTCAACATTCTTCTTAGGAACCACACTTCAGTTGCCTCAATCTTGTTCTGACTGTGCGTGCTGACTGTCCACTCCTCATAATCACACAACAGTTTCGGTTCTATATAACAAGAACTCTCTACCTGATGTTCACCGACAGGCATCTGTTGGAAAAAATGCTTTTCATCATCTTGAATGCTGTTTTTGCTTGGCTGATTCTGCTGGCTATTTCTGATGTGCATCTGCCGTCTGGTGAAAATGATCATTCTCAGATATTTAATCATCAATCTGTCTCAATTTTGTGCCATTTGCTGTAATCTTGCATGAGCTATACTCCTAATCATAATTTAAGGGCCACTTCTTCCTTCCTCTCTAATTTTAAGTTGAAATAATTGACAATGTTTAGAATTGATTCTATGTTTTATTTCATCATTTCCACACCTGTTTTGGAAAAAGAAATTAGCACAATGACCCATTAGTGAACAGCACATGCATTTAAAGGAACATCCCCCCCTTTTCAAAAACAGAAAGTGTCAGATTTGGCCAATCTGTTTTCAATATCGCGTGTGTCCGCCCCGAGCCTGGATGCATGCTTCACAGCGCCGATGCATCGACCCCACAAGGGTACGGAGTGTGTCCTGAGGGATGGCCGCCCACTCGATCTGCAGGATGTCGACCAGCCTGGCCAGGGTGCCCGGTGGGGGGTGGTTGTCCCTGATGCGCCTCCCGAGCACATCCCAGAGGTGTTCAATTGGGTTCAGGTCAGGTGAGCACGCTGGCCAGGCCATACGGACGACTTCATGCTGCTCCAGGAAGTCGGTCACAAGGCGTGCTCGATGCGCAGGTGCATTGTCGTCCTGGAAGATGGCGCCTTGACCAAGGTCCACAAGCGCAGGCAGTGCCACGGCCGCCAGAACCTCGTCCCGGTAACGGACCCCGTTCAGGATGCCGTCAATGGGGAGCAGGGGGGTCCGGGTACCACGGCTCATGCCACCCCACACCATCACCGACCCGCCGCCGTACCGATAACCGGTACGGCGGCGGACAGTGGCGTCAGCGAACCTCTCCCCTTGACGTCGCCACACCCGAGCCCGGCCATCGTTAAAGGTCAGGGTGAACCTGGACTCATCCGAAAACAAGACCCCGGCCCACTGTTGCCTTGTCCAGGTCACGTGCTCCCTGGCCCAGGTCATGCGGCGCACTCTGTTGACCGGTGACAGCACGGGTCGGACGGCCGGTCTCCGTGACCTCAAGTTTGCCTCATGTAGCCGTCTTCTCACCGTGCTGCAGCTGATGTTAGCACCTGTTGCGTCCCTCAGCTGACCCCTCAAGGTCACCGCAGTGGATGCCCTTTCCCTCAGGACGGAGAGGGCAAGGTAGCGGTCTTGCTGTCTTGTCGTTACTCTGGGTCGACCCGTGTGACGCCTTTCCTGGACTGCTCCAGTCTCATTGAAGCGCTCCAGCAGTCTCTGGATTGTGGAATGCGACACTTCAAGTCGTCTAGCAACTTCCCGCTGCGCTAGGCCTTCATCAAGCAGAGCGAGGGCTCTCCCCCGCTGCTCATCCGTCATCCGTCGTCTTGCAAGCATGGTTAAAACGAACCCAGAACGGGTCCTTTTTATCCTCGTCTGCGGGCAACTTTGGCTGGAGTAGTGTTCAAAAAGGGCTTGCCTTGCACGTGCAAAGCGAATTTTGTCGCTACCTTGCCTGCGTCGTCAGAGAGACCCTGCTGAAGATTCGACAATTTCGTGTGGAAATTGTCTTCCTTGGGCCGCCCATTGCAAATCGGCAAATCCCCAAACACGTGCCAAAAGGAAACTGCAATGTTGTCTGAGCTCTTATCCATTCAGTTACGGCAACGAATTGGAGAAAAGAGTAAGAGAAAATAGGTTATTTCTCCTTTCAAAAATTGACTCAAAAACGTTCCTGGCCCTTCAATAATGACGTGTAGTATATCCTATCTAGTAACGTGCATTAGTTCTGCTTTCCTTCATCTTTTTGTTTTATATCCTCCTCTTCCTTCAGTTTCTTTTTTCGTTTTTTTTTCATTAATATTTTTCTTCTCATTACTTTTCATTCTTCTTCTTTTTCATCCTGTGTGGTTTAGGCCATATTCATGATCTGCTTCGTTCTCCTCCATCTGTTTGCTTTTGGTTGCTCTCCTCTATCGTATTTTCTGCCACTGTAAATTCCATTGGTTTCTCCATCTGTGTATTTTCTGTCATCGTTTCTGCCTTTGTCCTGCATCTTCTTTTCGTTGTTCTCTTTCATCTTCGGTGTTCCTTTTCTTCTGTTCTGTCAATTTCTTTTTCTTTCTCTTCGTGATTTTCGTTTTCTCATAATCTTTTCTCTCCATCGTTCTCCGTCATGCTCTTTTGTGCAATCACTTTTTTTTCCTCGTGTTTGCCGCTTTTTGTTATCAGCCGCACCGATTTTCATCATTTTCTATTCTTTTTTTATTTTGGTCATTCTTAATATATTTTTTTCTTTTTCCTGTCATTTTTTCTGTTTTTGGTCGTTTTTCTCCACATCTTCATGATTTTTGTTATTCTTTCATATTTTCATTTTCTTCGTCGTTCTCCTCCATCTTTATTGTTTTTCTCCATCTTTTCTATGTTATTGTTTTTTATCTGCTTGCTTTTCGCCTTTTTTCAGCATATTTTTGTTTTTCATCACGAGTAAAGTAATTTCCGTTCATCTGAATTTTCATCATTCCACTGGTTTGTCGTTGTTCAGCTCTTTCGTGCTGGTTACTGTTCTCCATGTTTTCCGAGTAAAATGTGCTCTGAATACAGGCATTAAGCAGTATCTTTGCTGTCTGGCTGCTGCATCCTACTGATAGTGTGGACGGGCATCACTGGTCCTCTTCCATCTCCTAACTCTCTCAAATGTGGCTCAAGCGCCACACCCAGGGACCTTGCCTCAGCAGGCGAATAGACCATGTGAGGGGGCGATGTTCACACGGCAGCACTGGACGGAAGGTGTCCTTTGGATGATGTCAGCGACCAGGTTGAGATCGTAATTAACGGAATCCATGACCAAGTGTACGTGACGGGGGGCAAGCCACAGTGTATCGTGGTCCATCAGTTTGCAGCCCTGGGACCAGAGAAGACCTCCATGCATCTCTGTAAAACCTGTTTGCGGTTGGCCTTCAGGTGAACACCCTCATCCTGGACACACACACACACGCACGCATGTACGCACACGCAAAACACACACACACACCCCTCTGCTACGAAACCGGACAAGAGCACAACACAGGCAGAACAACGACCATCTCCTCAGGAAGACACTATGAAGGACACCGGTGAGAACCTCTAGGAGGAAGCTGGTAACACGATGAGTTCAGTTCTGACTGGTAATACAGTAACACGCACTAGATACTGGAATATCAGAACCTTTTCTTTAAAAAAAACTTGCAAGCTGCCGCAAGTGATCAAGAAAATAGAGACATGCAAACTTTACATCCTTGGACTCGGTGAAGTTCGCTGGAATGATTCTGGGAAGTTCGTGTCCGAGGAAAAGAAAACATCCTCTTCTCAGGTCGCTGAGATGGAATACATTAGTAAGGTGAGGCCTCTCTGCTGGACAGACATGCCTCCAGTGTACTCGAGGAATGGAAGCCCATCAACGAATGGCTCCTGTCAGCAAGACTGACAACATCACATGACAAAGTCATAATCAGAGTTACGCACCCTTCGAGTAATATGACGATGAAGACAAGGACACATTCTACCGCCAAATACAAGACGTGGTCGACGAGACTCCACACCATGATCTGCTTGTAGACATGGGGACATGACTGTCCAGACTGGAGGGGACCGGTCAGAATACGAGCATGTCTTTGAGCTGCATGTATTTGGGGATCGCACAGACAACGAATATAGTTTCGTCTAATTCTAAGATCTGAACATCATCAATATCAGATCGTCTCTCTTCAACAACAGAGATCCATGAAATCACATGGGTCTCAAACAACCACAGGACCAACACGCCGACTGACCATCCCGTAACTGCGCCAAGATGAAGAAAACCTTGCATACAGACAGTACACCCTGGGCAGACGTTTGCAGTGACCAACTCCTAGTCATCACCAGGATAAACACCAAGCTGACAAGACAAAATTCAAAGTTACCTACAGGAAGAAGATGCAACACCAGCAAGCTTAAGGACGATAAAATGGCGTCTCAATATTCTGCTTTTGTGAGAAATAAGTATGCAGCTCTGGCAGTATCTCTACCGTCAGAAAATACGAAATAGTTGGAAGGACTGAAAGAAGCAACAAATGCAGCTGACGGAGAGATCCTGGGCAACAAAAGGGCTCCGAGAAAATCCTACATCAGTGACCACACTTTGAATGTCATAACTGAAAGCAAAGCAAAGACTTGCACCAGAAAAGACGTGGACACTTCGGACGACATAGCAATCTACCAGGACTACACTGAAAAAGGCAAGAAGATACAGTGCAGTGCACAAGAGAGCAACACGTGTGGCTCGAAAACTAGGCAAATGAGGCCAAACATGCAGCATCCTGTAATGATACGAGCCATTTACCTAATCAAAAGGAAGACTTCTAGCAGTACCAAGGCTCGTTTGGACACGTGAGGGCGACTGATGGCAAACTTTTGTCCGAAGCGGTCACGCACAGAACAGACCTTCTCACTACGCTGCATTACTGAAAGCTGCACAAATTTCAAGAGCCCCTGGCCATCAGATTTATTGACTTTACCAAGACCTTTGACAGCATTCAATCAACAATTCAAGCAACATGACTAAAGAACTGAACTGTCCCACACGCAACGTAACGGCAGCATTCAACAGTCTAAAATCTAGAACGGCGAAGTCTCTCTCAACTTAAACTTGCGGTTCTACAACGCCAACATCTGCCAACTTTGTTGCACAGCTGTGAAATATGGCACCCAAAAACAAGCCAGGAGAAAATGCTCCGACTCCTTTGACCAAAAGTGTCCACATAAAAAGTTGGGCATCAAAAAGGAAATATTTTGTGACAAACAATGAAGTCAAGTCAAGAAGCAAACAGATCCCAGTTACCAGCATCATCCGAGTTGACTGGGCCATGCTCCTAGACAGCCATCTTCCAGACCTGACAACCAAGTTCTGAACTGAAACCTAAGAGGACAACAAAGATATCAAAAATGAACTGGGCATCAGGCGGTTGACAGAGACCCATAGCTGGTGGATAGATTTGCCCTCAGACTCTTTGCCGACCAGACGGTTGGAGTGTTCTGCATGCTCCATGCGTCCCACAACGCGGGAACGTCCAAGTGCAAGTCCAGTTTTTCATCGTTTTATCGTCTTTTTTTGGGGGGGGGAGGGGGGGGGTGGTCGTTCTTCTCCGTCTGTTTTTTCTTCTTTTATTTTGTTTTGTTTTCTGGTCATTCTTTTACATTCATGATATTTGTCGTTTTATCTTCATGCTACATGTATTTGTCGTCCATCTTTTTCCCCTCCTCCTCTTCATGTTTCCATCACTCTCTTCCGTCTCCTTTTCATGTCTTCACCATCGATATTTTCTTTGTTCATTTTGTTTTTATTTTGCTTCTTTTTCTGCTTTTTTTATTATCTCTGTGCGGGTTTTGGCTTTATTTTCGTCATTCTCTTCCATTTTGATTTTCGTCATTTCCCTCAGTTTTCTCTTTATTTCTTCTTTTTCTTCCATTTTCCCCCATGTCTTCTTCAATGTTATTTTTACGTCATTCGCCTTCATCCTCTACTTATATTTTTGTTTTTGTCGTTCTTTCTCTTTCTCTTTCATTTTTATATTCGTCTTTCTCCTCCATCTCATTTTTCGTCCTTCATGTTCTCGTTTCTTGAACTTCATCTTCTCTTTCATCCGTCTCACCGATTTATTTCATCACTTTTTGGAACAATATTTTTTCCATCTGTTTAATTTTTAGCGGTTCTTCTTGTCATCAAGCATTTTATTTTCGTTGATCATATTTCCCGTTGTTGTTCTCCCCGTTCTTGCTTTTCGGTTTCGTTCTTTTCGTCACGTTCTTCCAACATCCCATTCCCTTCATGATTTTCGTTATTCTTTTTTTTTTCCTTTGTTTTTTCTTCGTCCCTTTCCGTCTCCTTTTTCATCATCCTTGTTTTTCATATTTTTCTGTTGGTTTTTTTCCGACCGTAATTACTTCTCTCCACCTTCTTGACTTTACATATCGTTCTCTTACTCTTTTCCTTCTTGTCGTTCTTTTCCAATCTCCTCATTCACATCGTTCTTTTCTGTTTTGTTCGCTCATAATTTGCGTCTCCTTTTCCTTTTGTTTTGTCGTTGTTATCGTCATTTCCGTTCATCCGTTCCACTCCATCCCACATTTTGTTCTGCTCCTCCATCTTCTTGCTTTCCTCTCAGTTTTGGGCATTATTCGTTTTCGTTATATCACCCCTCTCCTCCATAATTTTTTTTCGTTATTCTCCATTTCCCCCTGTCGTCCTTTCATCGTTCTTACTTTTTTTCTTAATCTTGTTTTTCATCGTTTCCCCCTGTCTCTTTTACGCTGTTCTCGGTTGTTGTTTTTTCTCTTTTTTTTTCATTCTTCGTTTTCGTCTTTCCCATGCATTTATTTCATGTTTCTATGTGTTCCTCGAAACGTTTGTCCGTCGTTCTCTTCCAACTCTTTTCACATCATTCTTTTTCTTTTGGTTTTCATCGTTCTTGTTCTTTCGGTTTTATTATTTTTTCCTTCCGTTTCTTTTTTTCAGCGACTTTCGTCGTCGTCTGTTTGGTGTTTCGCTGTTCCTCTCAATCGTTTTAGACCGTCTTTGTCGTTATTCCTTTCTGTTTTGGGGTGTTATTTCTCTTTTTTTCGTGGTCCCCTTTTTCACTTTTCGGCATTCTTTTCCTTTTCTGCAGTTCCTCAGTTGTTTTTTTATTGTTGTTTTTCTGTTCTTCGTCTTTTCCGCCGATCTTATTCCGCCGTTCGTTTTGTTCTGTACGTTTTCTGCCGTTCTCTTTAATTTTTGTCGTTCTTTTATGTTCTCTCCCTCTCCCCGCCCCTTTTTTCTGGAGGTTGGGGGTTCTTTGCTGTTCTCGTTTTATGCCGTTCATTTTTTTGTCTTCTGCAGATTTTTTTCTTCTTCATTTTTCCTGGTTGTTGTTGAAGTTTTTCACCATTCTTCAGCTTCATGCTTTCGTTTTTCTCTTTCTTCATCTTATTGTGTTTCGCAAGTCTTGTTCGCTTTTTTTTTTTTTTTTTGGGAGGGGGCCGTTTTTTTTTTTTTCTTTTTTGTCGTTTTTTTCCTTTCTCGTCATTCTGGGTTTTCCCCCGTCGCGTTATCATTTTGTTATTCGCCGTTCTTCTCTTTCCATGTCCCCTTTTCTTTCGTTTGTTTATATTTCGGTGATCATCTTCGTTTTGTCTCTCCCTTTTGATCATTCTTAACCATCTTAATGAGCGTCTTCTTGGTTGGTTTTTTTCTGTGACTTTATTTTTTCATTATCTGTTTATATCATGTGTTGTCGATGTTGATGATGGTGGTAATTTTTTTCCCCCTCTCGCCGTTAGTCTTCTTAAATAGGCGTTATTTTTTTTCGGCGTCTTTCTTTTTCCTTGAGTTTCAATCCTTTTTTCTTCTCGTCTGTTTTTTTTTTTTTCAGTGTTCTTGCTTTTTCTTTATTTCAGGCCTTCTCCTTTGTTTTGTTTTTAATCCTTCCCTTTGTTTTCTGGATTGTTTTTTTTTCCAGTCCATCTTCTGTCTTGTCTCTGGCCGCTCTTCTTATTCGTCTTAATTTTCGTGTTTTTGATTTTTTGTTTTGTTTGCTCCGTTTTTTCTTCTAATTTTTGGTTGTTTTTTGTTTCGGTTTTTGTTGTTTTGGGGGTGGCTGTTCTTTCTTGTTTTATCCAATTTTTTTTGCAGTTCTTTTCTGTTTATCATCGCGCTTTTTTCTGATTTTTTTTATATTCATGATTTTTCTTTTTGGTCTTCACCGTTCCTTTTTTTTCTTTTCGTTTCTTGCCGTTCTCTGTATATTTTTCTGTTCCTCGTCCTCTTTTACGACGATCTGATCGTCTATTTCTGTGTCCATAGTCTTATAGTCTTTTTACCTCTTTCTTCATTTTTTTTTCTCTGGGATTTTTCTCCCCGCTTTTTGTTTTGTTTTTTCACCTTTTTAGTCGTTTTTTTTCTTTCTTCCTCTGCTTACTGTTTGACAATGTTCATGTTCTCATTTTAGTGTTTACAATATATTATTTCTCTCTCAGTTCTAGCGTTCTTGTTTTCTTTGCTTGCTTATTTCTTTCTTTTTGTAGCATGTACTATTTCCTTCTTCCGTTTTCCCCCTGTGTTCACACAGACTAGCATCCATATACTTGACGAACATCTACCGTGTGGTGTCTGGAGCTTAGGACGTCGTTGTTGAGAGTGGCGAGCCATCGGTCCTCCGGTTCCCTTCCAGCACCATCGGGCGTTTCTTGTTAACTTGTCTTTCGCCCTTTTTGTTCTCGTTTTTCATCTTTCGTTAGTTTGCTTCCGCTGCTTTTTTCTTCTTCTCTTCTTTTCGTTTGTGGACATTTTTCTTTTCACGGTTTTTTCTTTTTCTGTTTTGTTTGTTTCTTTCTGTTTTGTCCTTCTGGAGGCAGTTGTTTTCGTCGATTTTCTTTTTTTCTTCGTTCCTCTTTTTTTGCTCTTAGTTTCATTCGTCATATTTTATTTTTATTTCGTTTCATTCCAGTTTGGTTTATTTTGTTTCATTTGATTTATTTCTATCTACATTATTTCATCTTTTTTTTACCAATTTTTTGCTGGTCACCTTTTGTGTGCGTTTTGGCGTTCCTCTTATGCTCCGGTGCGTTCCTTTGCTGCCGCTTCTTTCGTGTTGTTTTTCCTTATGTTTTTCGTTGTTGCTGTATTCTTGTTTTCGACGTTGTTATCGTTTGTGTGGTTTTGATATTTCTTTCGCAGTTCTTTTTTCGTTTTTCTTTGGTCTTTTAGTATATTTTGCTGTTCATCCGTTTATTTCTTCTCGATTTTGTTGTTGTTGTTGTCTTTTCTTTTTTGGGGGTGGGTGGGGGAGGGTTTGATTGGTTGTTTTCTTTTATCGTTTTTTTTTCGAGGGGGGAGGGGGGATTTCTTTCTGTTTTTTTCTTCTCGTGTTATCCAATTAATTTTTGCTGTTCTTTTCTGTTGCTTATCGTCGTGCTTTTTTGTTGTTGGGGTTTTTTTTTTTATTCATAGGTTTTTGGTCTTCACCGTTCCTTTTATCTGCTCGTTTCTTGCCGTTCTTCTGTTTGTAGATTTTTCTGTTCTTCGTCCCCTTTTACGCCGATCTGATCGTCGTTTTCAGCTGTCCGTTTTTCTTCTGCATGTTTTAGCTGTTTGTTTATTGACTGATTTGTTTGCCTTTTTCCTCCCTTTATTTTCGACTGTCCTGATTTTACGCCGTTTTTCATGTCTTCTGCCAATTGTTTTCTTGCTTTTGTTTTGTGTTACTTTTTTCCTGTTCATTTGTTTTCTCTTTAGCAGTTCTTGTTTTTTATGGGTTTTTTTGTTGTTTTTTTGGAGGGGGGGGGGTTGCTGTTCTTTGTTCTTAGTTTTTGTCGGGTTTTTTTTTCGTTTTTCTTTTCTTTAGTTTTCCACCAGTCTTTTTGATTTTGGCCGATCTTTGTTTTCGTCGATATTTTCTTTAGTTTCCCGTATTCTCTTGTTTTCTTCTCTTCTTCTTCTTTGTTGCTGTTTTGTTGTTGCTGTTGTTGTTTTAATCATTTTCCAGTACCTATTTGTAGTCTTTTCACCTTTTCTTCATTTTTCTCTTTGTGTTTCCCTGTCCTGTACGTAGTTTTCTTCACCTTGTTTTTCATTGCTTGACATTGTTCATGTTCTTACTTTAGTTTTTAGATTATTCTGTTTCTCTCCATTCTAGCGTTCTTGGTTTTTTCTTGCTAATGGCTTCCTTCTTGTAGCATGTAAGTTTTCCTTTCGTTTTTTTTACCTGTTTATATGGACTGGCTCCCTTATACTTGACAAATGTCTACCGTGCCTCCCGTGTAGTGTCAGAAGCTTGAAACGTCATTGTCAGGAGAGTGGCGAGGCATTGGTCCTCCAGGTCCCATCCAGCACCATCGGTGTTTCTTGTTCCTTTCTTTCGCCGTTTTTGTCTTTTTTACTTTCCTTATTTTGTTTCTCACTGCTGTGTTCTTTTTCTTCTTCGTTTTGTGTCATTTTATTGTTTTTCGTGTTTTTCTTTTCTTTTTCTCTCTTTTGCCAATCTTCTTGCTGTAATTTTTTTCATCGCTTTCCTGTATTATTTTTTTTTCCTCGTTTTCGTTCTCAGTTGATTTTATTCATTTTATTTCATTTCATTTTTTTAATTCTTTTTTATATACCAAATTTTTGCTGGTCTCCTTTTGTGTGTGTGTTTTGGCGTTCCTCATGCTTTGGTGCGTTCTTTTGTCTGCTGCCATTTCTTTCATGTTTTTACATTCTTCTTTGTTTTTCATTTGCTGTTGTATTCTTGGTTGTCGACGTTCTTATCGTTTGTCGTGTGGTTTTGACGTTTCTTTCGCAGTTATTTTTTCAATTCTCCTTGGTTTCTATTATTTTGCAGTTCATCCGTTTATTTTTCTTCTTTTGTTGTTCGGTTGGTTGTTTTTTTGAGGGGGTTGATTTTTTCTGTTGTTTATCGTCGAGTTTTTAATCCGTTTTCTGTTTTTATATTCATATGTTTTTTGGTCTTCATCGTTCCTTTTTTCTGTTCGTTTCTTGCTGTTCTGTTTGTATGTTTTTCTGTTCTTCGTCCTCTTTTACGCCGATCTGATCGTCGTTTCCTGCTGTTCGTTTTCTTCTGCATGTTTTTAGCTGTTCGTTAATTTCATCGTTTGCCTTTTTCCCCCTTTGTTTTCGACTGTCCTGATTCTACGCCGTTTTTCACGTCTTCTGCCAATCTTTTTTTTTTTTTTTTTTTTTTGCTGTTCCTTTTTTTGTCTGTAGCAGTTCTAGCTGTTCTTTGCTCTTTCTTAGTTTTCGTTGTTCTTTTTCTTCTTGTTTTCTACCAATCTTTTTGCCAACCTTTCAGTTTTCGTCGATATTTTCTTATTTTCCAGTATTTTCTTGTTTTCGTCTTTTCTTCCTTATTGTTGTTGTTGTTGTGGTTGCTGTTATTGTTTTAATAATTTTCCATACTTATTTGTCGTCTTTTTACCTTTTCATATTTTCTTGTTTTCCCCTGGGCTGTTCGTCGTTTTCTTCATTGTTTTTCATTGTTTGACATTGTTCACGTTGTTCTTACTTTGATTCTTAGATTATTCTGTTTCTCTCTCCGTTCTGGTGTTCTTGTTTTTTCTTGCTAATGGCTTTCTTCTTGTAGAATGTAAGTTTTCCTTCCGTTTTCTTCCCTATGTTCATATGGACTGGCTCCCTTATACTCGATGATATGTCTACGGGAGCTTGGGACTAAGTGTCGAAACAGTGGCAAGGCATTGGTACTTTGGGTCCCATTCAGCACCATCGGTGTTTCTTGTTAATTTGTCTTTCGCCGTTTTTGTTCTGTTTTTCCTTTATTTTGTTTCTCACTGCTGTATTGTTTTTCTTCGTTTTTTGTCGTTTACCTTCTTGTTTTTCGTGTTTTTCTTCTTTGGGTTCCCTCTTTTTCCATTCTTCTTGCTGTAACTTATTTCATCGCTTTCCTGTATTATTTTTCTTCGTTCCTCGTTTTTGTTCTTAGTCGATTTTATTCATTTTATTTCATTTCATTTCTCTTATTCTTTTCTTCATTGAATTTACATTATGCTGGTCATCTTTTGTGTGTTTTGGCGTTCCTCTTTATGCTTTGGTGTGTTCCTTTGTCTGTTGCCGTTTCTTTCCTGTCGTTTTCATATTCTTTGTTTTTCGTGTGTTGTTGTATTCTTGGTTTTCGACGTTCTTACCGTTTGTCGTGTGGTTTGATGTTTCTTTCGCAGTTTTTTTCATCTTTCGTTTTCTAGTATTTTGCTGCTCATCTGTTTATTTCTTCTCGTTTCTTATCCGTTTTTTTGTTGTTTGGTCTTTTTTTTTCGCCGCTTTTCCTTTTTTTTCCCGGCGGAGGGGAGAGGAGGGGTTGATGTTTTTGCCTTTTTTCTTCTTTTTTCTGTTGTTCTGGATTTTATCTTCGCGCTTCTTTTTGTTGTAAGCACATAGTACAAAACCTTCACGAGATCTTGAAATGTATGCAATGCACAGTCTCCCATCACCCCCGTTTTTTTCTTTCCTTCTTCTTCTTGTTCATTCCTGTTCTTTTCCCTTTTCTTTCGTGCTGTGTTCCACCCTTTTTGTTGTTTTGTTGTTTTCTTCCCTTCTTCTTCGTCTTGTTTTTCACTTTGTATTTATTTTCTGCTAATTTTCTTCTTTTTCGCCGTTCTTTTCGGCATCTTTTCTTTTTTCATTCTTCCCATCTTCTAATTCCCCTTTTCAGAATGTTTCCTCTTTTCCTGATTTGCCGCCATTCTTTGTTCTATTTTTTTCTTTTTTTCCCCCACTATTCCGTCTTTCCTCTTTTTTTGGCGTTCATCTTGTTTTTTGTAGCCCTTCTATTTGTTTTTCGGCGTTCATCTTCTTGGATTGTTTTCAACGTACTTTTGGTTTTTCTTTGTTCTTTTTGTTTTTCCGCCGTTATTTTATTAGTTCTTCGTCGCTCCCCATCCCTTGTTTTTCGTTGATCCTCTTTTTTCTGTTTTTCTGCATTCTTCTCGTCACTTTGCTGTTCCTGTTTTCGCTTTTGGTATTTTTTCTTTTCTTTTTTTTGTTTTGTTTTTGTTTGTTTTTGTTTGTTTTTCCCTTGGCGTTCTTTTCGTTTTTTGTCGTTCCAGTTTTTCTTACCATTGTTCTTTGTCTTCTAGTATTTATTCTCGATTTCCGCCTTTCTTTGTTGCGGCTGTTTTTCCCGTCTTTCTTGTTCATGTATTTCACCGCTCTATGTTTTGCTATCGTCTTGTTATCCTTGTTTTTCTAAGTTCTTATAGTTTTTTCCCCTCGTTTTGTTGTTCGTTTTGCATCCTAGTTTTGCCTTTTTTATTTTTTTTTTTTAATCTTTTTTTTTCTTTCGTGTTCTTGTTGATTTTTTCCTCCGCTTCTTGTTTTGCTTAGTCATTTTCTTCTTAATCGCGTTCATTTTTGACGTTTTTGATTCATTTTTTGATGTTTTTCATTTTTCTTCATTTTGTTTTCGTTATTTTGTTGCTGCTACGCTCCTATTTCTGTTCAGCTCACGGGTTTATGTGCAGGCTTAATGCTTGTGCCATGATCATTTTGGATCTTTATCACATGGCGCCAATGACGTCAGTGCATATGGTAAAATATCGTTCCAAGCGTAAAGACGTCATCTTGAGAAAATGAAGCAGCACAAATTCTAAACTGTTGTGTTTTTCAGCTCTTTCGTTTCGTTTGTGCGCTTGTTTGTTCGTTGTTTTTTTGTTTTTTTGTTGTTTTTTGGGGGGGTGTTTTTTTTTGTTTTTGTTTTTTTTCTTTTTTCATCTTCTTAATGCTTGGGGGCAATTCCTTCTCGTTGTTCTTTCCGTTTTCCCGTTTTTCGTACTGTTCTCAATTTTCATTCTTCTGTTTGGTTTCCATTCGTCTATTTTTGTTACTCATATATTATTTTCTTGTTGCTGCTGTCCCTTTTCCGTTTTCCTCTTTCACTGTTTTGAGTTAACGAGTTTGTAGCTGTTGGTATCTCACAAATCTTGATGTCATGGCGTACGGGCAAAGCTCCCAGCGTTAGGTGTCCTTTGGGGATCTTGTCCACTTGTAAAGGTCTTCCTGAGCTCTGGGACAACTGACAGGCAACTGCACACACATATAACCAACTTAAATGAATGTAAATGTGTGTGCACGGTTGTGTTTGTGTGTATGCATGGGGGTGGTTGTGTGTATGCGTGTGTATCTTTATGTACCTGTGTATATGTGCTTGTGAAAATTTGTGTCATGATCAGTCCTGTTTGTTGTACACTTTCGTATACACTGTAATGTGCAGGAGTTCAAAAGTGGTTCGAGAATAACGGTACACAAGAATGACATTACTATTATTATTATTTATTATTATTATTATTATTATCATTACTATATTTCAAATAAAATACATATTATCGTCATCAAGTGCCTTGCCATATGGCGCTGGCGATCATGGCCCTCCGTATGCATGTGCCCCTTGTTGCCGCAAGCACATCTTCCATCCTCTGTCTTCAGCCACTCTACAAGTCCGTCCAATATTTTTCCCTGGGTCTACCTGGTGTTCTTTCCCTCCAGCTTTACTATTGTGACTAAGTGCTCCAATTCCCCTTTCCTCATAAAATGGCCTGTAAATATTGCCTGTCTTTTCCTAATCTTCCTTATGAATGATCTTGTGTCTGTCTCCATCAAGACTGTCTACTTTGTTTTCTTTGCTGTACATGGAACTCTCAATTTTTCCTAGAAACCACATCTCGGCTGCCTCAATCTTGTTCTGGCTTTGCCTGTTGACTGTCCACGCCTCACAACTGTATAACATTATCGGTTCTATATAACATTCAAGAACTCTCTTCCTGATGTTGATTGGCATTTGTTGGTAAGAATGCTTTTCATCTTCTTGAATGTTGTTTTGGCTTGGCCGATTTCGCTGGCTATTTCCGATGTGCATCTGCCGTCTGGTGAAATGCCATATATGTCATAAAAACCAAAGTCCACCCCCTCATACACGTAACACCATTCCCTTACCACGTGCCTCTTCTCGAGAACAGTTGCTAACGGCCGAATTGTTACTGTTAATTTTGTCTAAAGCCCAGCCGACTGCAAAGCCATATCAGGGTTATAAATGTATCAAAACATATACATTACTTCAGCAGGACAAAAAAAGGAAAAAAAATTAAGTACACATGTCAATGCATTCGTGTACATAATCTAAGGAGATACCC
Source organism: Monoplex corrugatus (assembly GCA_030674185.1). Lineage (NCBI taxonomy): Eukaryota > Metazoa > Mollusca > Gastropoda > Littorinimorpha > Ranellidae > Monoplex > Monoplex corrugatus. The sequence continues at coordinate 47,729,090 of CM060314.1, read as the reverse complement.
CTGGCGCTGACCACTCCGTCAAATTTATCGCACAGGGGATTTAAAAAATATACCTGATTATAAATTCAAACGTAACTAAGGGCACTAAAACATGAAACAAGCCAGATTGCCTAAATTTGTTTCCGCATATCCCACTTCCCTAGATAGAGCGAAAAATGCATTTTATACATGCACCCAATTATTAATCCTAACTCAAAAGTATGTAAGACTTTATCGAACACATACAGGTAAACTGACCAGCAAGCCAGAAAATGATAGGTAGAAATTAAAGCGAAGGAACAAGGCAGAAACAAAGAGCGTGACAGAAAAGACGGTGTTTCTAGCACAGAATTTCCAGACGGTGGGGATACTACTTATACTGAAAAAGCACTCAGCATCCCACAGGAGTGTGTGTGTGCATGTGAGAATGTGTGTGTGCATGTGAGAATTTGTGTGCTTGACCAGTCCTGTTTGCATTACTCTTTCGTATACACCGCAATGCGCTGGAGTTCAAATGTGGTTAGAAAATAGTGTTACACAAGAATGTCTTGTTATCATCATTACTGTTGTTACTATCAATATCATTATTACTGTTATTCAAACAAATATAAGTCAAATAAAGATCCCATAATACACGTAACACCATTCCCCCTTGGCGCAAGCTTTACCTCGAGAACAGTGGTTCACGGCCACGTAAAGAAAGCGATGAAATAATGAAACAAAAAATCATTTACATCTATTATTATTCATTTGCTTTTTGTGTGTTGTCTGCCCAGTATTTGCTGCAAGGTCGTTTGTTTAGCTTCTGAGAGTCTGCGTCATCGCTGCTCATAGGCTCTCCTAATGGACTTCCCGTCAAGTCGGACGAATCGACATACTGGACCTCAGCGTCTGATGTCGGTCAGCTAAGGAATACAAGACCTGGAGGCAAATGTTCATCGGCAAGCACTGCATAAGAAGTCCTCCAGGTCTGGTTCTGCTCCTTTTCTCTTCTGTTGAATACAAGAGCTGGTTCTCTTCCTTTTCTTTTCTGTTAAATTGAAAACTTGGCCTGAAAACCTGGTTCTGTTCCTTTTTTGTTCTATTGAATAAAAGACCTGGTTCTATTCCTTTTCTGTTGAATTGAAAATCTGGCTCTGAAAACCTGGTTCTGTTCCTTTTTAGTTCTGTTGAATACAAGACCTGGTTCTATTCCTTTTCTTGTCTGTTAAATTGAAGACCTGGTTCTGTTCCTTTTCTCTTCTGTAGAATATAAGAGCTGGTACTGTTCCTTTCTTTTTATTTATTTATTTATTTATTTTTTGTTCTATTGAATTGAAGAACTGGTTCTGCTCCTTTTCTCTTCTGTAGAACAGACGACGTTGTGCGCTGTTCAGACGTTAACTGTGCCCCGCGTGCATTGCTATCACCACCATACTGTGTTGCGGGTGGTATTTTGCAGGTTGGTGGTGTTAACACTGCAGCTGGTAAGGTTGGTCTTCAGAATATCCTTCCACCTTCCTTGGTCGCGGTGCACCGTTTCAGCTCTCGCCGCATAAACATTTTTTGTTTGTTTAAAGCACAGCCGGTTGAGTGGCGCCATATCAGGGCTAAAACCGTTTCAAAATATACACAATATTTTGACAGGACAAAAAAAAAGATAAGTACACATAATGCATCCACACATATAAGCTAAAGAGATGCCCCTGGCGTTGACCACTCCGTCCAATTTATCACAAAGGGGATTTGAAAAAAAAACGCGCCTGATTACAAATTCAAATATAACTAAGGGCACTAAAACATATATATATATATAAACGGGTCTGAATTACCTAAAATTGCTTCCGCATATCATTTTCCTAGGGCCAAAAATGCACTTGATACTTGTACTTAATTATCTCTCTTAAAGAGAAAGTACATAATATATCGAACACATGCAGGCGAATAGACCAGCAAGGCAGAAAATGATAGGAAGAAATGACAGAAAGCAAAGGAACTAGACAGAAACAAAGAAAGTAACAGAGAAAATTTCCAGTGGAGAATGTCCAGAATGTAGGGATATTTACATTAAAAGAGCCCCAACATCCCAACGGTGGCAAGAAGCCTGTTTAAGATGCATGCAGAACATTAAATATGTACATTATGTATGCACGTTTTTAAATTCCATAAATTATGACAATGACCGGGGGAATGGGGGGTTTATGGAAACACATATCCAGCATGGACGTCCACCAGAGACAGTATACAGACTATGCGGCAACATACCGACTGTAGTCTGAAAAAAAAATGTGCACACGAATCCGAGAAAAATTGGAACAAAAAAAGAAAGGAAAAAGAAAAAAAAACAGTCACTCACCTTTAGTTTCCGCCTCATGGATGAGATGACACGTATAACCATAAGGGAAGGTTTATCACAATGTCCCTCTACATCAACCCATCAACGCTCTTTCGAATCTTTATCAGATGTCCTCATGGCTTTCTGTCATCAAGTCCAACAGCAAATAATGTGACCAAGGTATGTGAGGTCTGAAGATTCGATCACCTGCACACCCAATGATAACGATAATGATAATAATAATAATAATAGTAATAATAATAACAATAATAATAATAATGATGATGATTATGATATGATAATTATAATAATACAATGACAAGAGATATATTGGCTATACATTGACAGGTAGCCAGCTTGTTACTCTTTATAACGAAAAAATACAATTGCAATGTAATACGATGTTCATTTTCGACGAACAGGTTAAAGTGTTTTGACCTGAAATAGACGCAAACAAAAAAATATCCTGGCGTTTTAAAAGAAAACCAGTATATCAAATCCTATAAAGTCTTTCGGAACATTTGATAATTCAGTCACAATGTAATACTTCACAGGGCAATTAGAGGGAAACCGCGGCTAACTCCGTTTGTTGTCATTCCTGGTTTGAACTCATCAGTAACAAATGTCCAGGGGGAGGTGCGCTGGTTATGGTAATATCGGCCTTATTTCATTGCAGGCAAGTATGGTTGAGCGTGGGCCTAATTTCTGGCGCGCCAAAGGAATCCATAGTCCAGATTTGGACTGGACGGGAATTCTTTCTCAACCCCCATCCCCACCACCAATCTTTGCCTCTACTACAAAACTCAGGAACAGTCTGGGTGCTAGTCTCACGATGAAACCATAAATCAGATGTTATTGTTATTTTACCGTTATTTTTGTTTAAAGCCCAGCCGACCGCTTAGAGCCATATCAGGGCTATAACCATTCCAAAACATACACCGTACTTCAACAGGAAAAGAAAAGGAAAAGAAAATTAAGCACACACATCAATGCACTCGTGCGAACAATCTGAGGAGATACTCTGGCGTTGCCCACTCCGTGCAATTTATTTCACAGGGGATTCAAAAAACATACCCTAATAAAAATTTAAGCATAACTAAAGACATATAAACATGTAAAAACGGGCCTAAATTACCTAAAACTGCTTCTACATATCTCCTTTCCCTACAGCCAAAATGCACTTTACATATGTATTCAATTATTAATCTTAAGAGAATGTTATTTTTACTGTTTAAAGCCCTGCCGACTGCGTAGAGCCACATTTGAGCTATAACCTTTTCAAAACGTACACACAACTTCAACAGGAAAAAAAATACACATATCAATGCACTTGCGCACATAATCTAAGGACACCTGGCGTTGACCACAGATTGTAAGACTATTGAACACATACAGGTGAACGGATCAGCAAGATAGAAAGTGATAGGAGGAAATGACAGACAGCAAAGAAGCAAGGCAGAAACAGAGTAGCAGAAAAGAGGAAATTTCTAGCACAGAATTTCCAGAAGGTGGGGGATACTATTTATACTGAAAGTCCCCGGCATTCTCACAGGAGGCTCTACTACACCTTGGGGATGTTCTGGGTTCTAGTCTGAGATGAAACCATAAATCAGCTTGGAGCATGTGCAAGAAAAACTTGAAAACAAGAAGTGTTAAGTTTATATGAAATGGTCTATTTCCAATACGTTATGTTACCAATACTGGCAACAAAAGGCACTGTTTAACTGTAGCGACGCAACCTCGCGAAAACAGACATCCAATTCCCCACAGAAAATACGTTGTGACAAGATAATTTGAATACAAAATGAAGACGACTCTGACATAAGGTTTTCAGCCCTTAACTATTCCTCCTACTCCAAAGTAGGAGAAACAGCACGGATCTTCTTCAGTCTCTCGGGGACTGTTGCCTGACACATCAGCTTTGGGATTCCAGACAAAAGGTTGACCCGGCCTTGGCAATACGATTGAAGTATGCCGTCACTTCTTGTTCTCTTTATGAGAGCGTGTGTCCGTGTAAGTCTATAATGCTGTTCCACCCCTTCCCCGTACTTGTGTATTTTACTAATTTATTTATAATCTTTTGGTTATCAAAAAGGTTTATTAAAATCGACCGGACAGAGGTTGTGTCTAGTCTCTCCATCTGTGTGTTTGAAACAAAGACGTTGGCAAGATTATCTCGGTTGTTTCCGCGTGGTTCTTTACCAGCTTTGGGTCAACACTATAGACAGTTGAAGAGTCAGGAACGGACGAGTGTGGAAATCCAGGAGTCAAAGTTCACAGAACCAAAAGGCCGGGCATCAGCAGTTTTCGAGTAAAGTGTGTGAACAGCACTTTCCTGGAAACTTTGTGATGATACAGTTTTCAATGTTGTTCTCGCTTCACGTCAAACTTTATTCATGTGATGTTTCTTCAAGGTCAAAGCGGTGACTAACAAGTACCAAACTTACATTTCCTGTAAGTAATTGTATGAAAAATGTGATTGTTTAAATGGCTTAACTGCCCCGACTTACATTTCCGGTAATTTATTGTATGAAAAATTAGATTGTTTAAATGGATTGACTGCCTTGTTTACTCTGTTTTTGTCTTTGGGGAATGACGATGTCACCAATGTGATGGCGATTGCGTCAGCGTGTGTAAACCTATTAAGTTTGGCTTTATCCCTGTCAGTATGTTTGTATTTTTAAAAAAAGAACATTCCCCTGCCTCTATTTTCGCGGCACTCAATGGAACTGCCCTCTAGCCACCATTCTATTCTTAACTCTTCAACACACCAATTCCAGTTTTAGTCGCCAAGATCCCTATACACTGATGCCATGTAATAGCCGAGATCGAACAAGATCATGGCATAAGCCTGTACCTGTGCGTGAGCCCTAGGTAATGGTAAGGTACTGAGCAAAAACGATATCAAACCCAAGCAGAGTAAATAGAAGACCCACTGCAAGAACTCGTTTCAGTTTAAGGTTTTCAAGATGACGCCTCTGCACTCGATAAAATTACATAAGCACTGATGCCATGTGAAGATTGAAAATGTTCATGGCCTAAGTCTCAAGGCTTGCACATAAGCCCCATATGTTAGCAAAGTCTTGAAAAAAAATAAAACAAGTCCAAAAGAGTGATGTCAAACTACCATAATTATATGATCTAACATGGGATAAATCCAAAACAGTGATGTCAAACTACCATAATTATATGACCTAACATAGGATAAATCCAAAAGAGTGATGTCAAACTAAACTACCATAATTGTATGACCGAACATGGGAAAAGGAGACTAAAGACGCAACCAGCCACTGATAGCTATGGCTAAAAATAATTGGAATGAGTCAAAACTGGATCTGCTGGGATTTTCCATATTTTGACATTTTGATATCTAAGCATAAACTTCCCAAATTTGTATCATATCTTGCGGCTGAAAGCACCTAAAAAACAATTCATCAACTAAGTCTTTTCACAATTTTATGAGCGTATTAACTGCCTTTTCATAGTCACAACGTTAAATCATTTCTAAGCCGATTACTCTATAGATAAATTATTCCCGTTTTCCCAAGGTTAATTCATACATTTAACTTTTGAGACGAGTTTAAAACTCAATAAATGAAAATTTGCTTTTTAATCTCCATTTTGCTTGCCGACCAGAGGAAACATTACAATACTGTTGGGTCACTTCTGTGGAGTTCAAAATATGTTCTAATCCATAACTGGCATAACAGTCTACAAACGCCCGTCTCTCAGCTGACATTTCTCAGTTCAGCCATATCCGTGGTAAGGAGCCTGCCACAACATACCTCTAGCGACAGTTGCATTGAACTGGACTGAATTAGATTGGATTCCTTCCCTGTCGCAACAGAATTGTTCAGCATGAAATGCTGGCCGCTCTCACTTGGGATAAGATTTTGCCATAGCACGGCGCTACCATTTTTTTCTTTTTTCTTTTAAGCATGTATTTTTTGATTACCTATGACTTTTTTTTTCGATAGACATTTGTAAACGAAATTTTTTGTTGCTGTTGTTATCTATACTTATCACGAAGTGCATGTTTTATCCATCGTCTTATCTGAAAGACTAGCACGCAGACCATTACTTGAGGTCTAGTCAAGTGGAGAGGGAGGGAGCGGGGAGGGCAGAGGACGCAAAAAATCCCTACTTGACTGGGAATCGAACCCAGGTTTCTAGCGTGTCAGAAGGCTGATCTGGCCACTTGGCCCCAAACAACACGAGTCAGAGACCCAAACAGTCGACGTGATGATCCAAACAGTCGATATGTGTACTTTAACCACAGAAAGGCAGGACGCATAATCGACGCTTTCTTCGTTTTAAGGCAAAAAATGGGCTGTTACACGATTTTTCCAATCCTACCAGTTTCTTACAAGGGTGAAAACGTGTCGAAACTGCTGCGCTCGTGACACGATTTCTCAACAGGATGAGAAATGTTAGGGAGTGGCCATGCTGACTACAAATTAAAACAGGATAAAGAATGAGCCAGGGCATACTGCTCTTCTTTTCCGCCTGCATTAAAAACAGGTAAAGTTTGTCCTTAACCTGGGCATACTGCTCTTCTTTTCCGCCTGCATTAAAAACAGGTAAAGTTTGTCCTTAACCTGGGCATACTGCTCTTCTTTTCCACCTGCATTAAAAACAGAGGTAAAGTTTCTCCTTAACCTGGGCATACTGCTCTTCTTTTCCGCCTGCATTAAAAACAGAGGTAAAGTTTGTCCTTAACCTGGGCATACTGCTCTTCTTTTCCACCTGCATTAAAAACAGGTAAAGTTTCTCCTTAACCGGAGATCACAGTGAAGTAATGTTGTAAACACCAACTTTCGTAGGACCAAAGCCATCTAGTGGTACCCGTTCTCTCTGTTGCTTTAATTTTCCCCAACCTTCCACAGAGACAGGTACTCATTTACAGCTGGGCTGACTAGCAGCCGCATGCACAATGTTTTATTTGCTTTGCGGCAAGCTGTGGTGCTATAGTACTAGTCCCACATACTAGCAAACACGCACGCATGTCCGAAAACGAGTAGGTCAAGAAAATGTCACCTGTTCTAAACACCAGTCTCCCAATAATGTCTGACACAGCATGCTCCTGCTGCACGAGAACTGCACGTGGAAGGCGTGGTAACGGTTTGGTACTGGCTCTTGTCTACATTCATCTGGTCGATTTGAATTCTTCCTTTGTCACAATATCACGTCCTCAGTGGCCTTCCTGTATAAGTGAACCAAAGTTTAGTTTTCATTAAACCGCTGTCGCAAATCTGTTCATACATCTTTGGATGATTTTGAATAAGTTTGCCTATGATCCCTGACTGTATTTGAAGAAAACATGTAGACCCGATTTTCCAGTTCTTAACTATCTTTCAAACTGAACACACACACACACACACACACACACACACACACACACACACACACACACACACACACACACACTTGGAATTAACTCATCTTAATAATTAGAATTTAGTTGGGTTATCAATAACAATACCACTATAATAACAAGATAGTAATGTTAATGGTAATAATAATAACAGAAAAAAATGACTACTTGCACAGCGCCTCGTCTCTCAAGAGCCTTAAGTGCTTCAAAGTTACAGGAACTAAACCCGAATAAAGCTAAAGGACCAGATTTGATATCCCCTAGGATACTAAAGGAAGTAAGTAAAGAACTTGCAAAGCCACTTTGTATATTATTTAATAAGTCCTTAGAATCAGGTGAGTTACCAAAGGATTGGAAAACAGCCGATGTTAAAGCCTTGTTTAAGAAAGGAAATAGGAGTGACGCTGGGAACTATAGACCTGTAAGTTTAACTTGTATTGTTTGTAAAGTACTGGAATCACTAGTAAGAGATTGTATCATTTCTCACTTTGAAAGTAATAAATTGTATGCAAAATGTCAACATGGATTTAGATGGAAAAGATTCTGTGTAACCCAATTATTAGAAGTTATGGAGGATTTCACCAATATGATGGACAATGGGGACCCCTTTGATATCGTGTATCTTGATTTTAGAAAAGCTTTTGATTCTGTACCTCACGAAAGACTGCTCTAAAATTAGCATCTTATGGTATTACAGGAAATACTCAAATGGATCCAAAATTTTTTGTATGATCGAAAGCAGAGGGTAAAGGTAGGAAATGCTGAATCAGAAGAAACAAAAGTAAAAAGCGGGATCCCTCAGGGCAGTGTACTGGGTCCAATCTTGTTTACAGTATTTATAAATGACTTACCTGATTCACTGCATTGTACTTGCAAAATTTTTATTGACGATACAAAACTATATGACAAGGTTGCCAATGTTAATTTAATTCAACAGGACTTGCTAATACTACAAAACTGGTCAGATACTTGGAATTTATATTTTAATGTTTCAAAATGCCATGTAATGCATGTTGGTAAGAAGAATATTAGACGAGAGTATTTCATGAAAATTGGAAATGATGTACAGAAAATTAGTGTGTGTGAAACGGAGAAAGACTTGGGAGTTACATTTGATAGTGAATTATCCTTTGACCTGCACATTAAAAGAGTAGCAAATAAGGCTAACCAGATGATAGGAATTATCAAAAGAACATTTTTGTACATAAACATACATTTTTAATGTTGTATAAGGCTTTTGTTAGACCACATTTAGAATATGCAAGTGTTGTTTGGAATCCGTATTTGATAAGACAGTCAAAAATGATTGAAAATGTACAAAGAAGGGCACTAGGTTGCTTATAGAGTGTAAAAATATGAGTTATGAAGAAAGGCTTAAGTTTTTAAAACTTCATTCACTGAAAGGTAGGAGGGTTAGGGGGGATTTAATACAGGTATACAAAATAATGAATGGGATGGATAAGCTACCAGTTGAAACATTTTTTTCCTTTCCACAAGCTAGTATTACAAGGAATGCTGAAGGTAAAATATTTGTTAAACACAGATATACTAACACAAGAGCATTTTGTTTTTCTAACAGAATTGTTAAATTGTGGAATAAAATTCCTTTTGAAATTAAATTTACTAACAGCATTAACAAATTCAAAAATTTCCTGGACGATGACGCAGAATTCAAAATTTTATTTAAAAAAATAGACTGAAGCAGATTTGCTCAAGTATGAATATTAAGGCATGCTTTTCAGACCCTGAAGAAGAAAGCGTAAAACAAAAAAGATAGGGCGTTAAAAGGCCAGAAGGCCTAGGCTATGAGCCAGCCCTCAGCTACTACTACTACTACTAAAAATGAAAAAAAAGAAAAAAAACTAAATACACTTATCAATGCATTCGCCCACGTAATCGAAGGAAATGCCCCTGACGTTGACCACTTTGCCAAATTTATTGCACATGGGGGTTAAAAAATCCTACCGAATACAAAGTTAAACTACTAACACTAAAACACATAAAAACGGGCCTGAATTATGTAAAATTGCTTAACGCATATCACATTTCCCTGGAGACAAAAATCCACTCAATACATGTACCCAATTATCATTCCTAAGAGAAAGTACGCAAGACGTTATCGAACACATACAGGTGAATGGACCAGCAAGGCAGGAAAATGATAGAAGAAATGATAGCAAGCAAAGGAACGAGGCAGAAACAGAGTGACAGAAAGGGGAAATTTCTAGCACAGAATCTCCAGAAGGTGGGGATACTATCTATACTGAAAATCACTGGTGTCCCCATGAGGGGGGGGGGGGGGATACTGGCAGTGGTTAGCAATTAAAATAATGCAAGCAAACGACAGGCCCACAATTAGGACATTTTCTTCCCTGAAGCATGAACCTGCGGTGACCGTGTTACTAGTGTTAAGACTTCCAGATGTCTTTTATTTAATATTTATTTATGTAGGCATTTAATATTTATTCACGTGTGGCGCTGGAGCATTCTTGCTGCCTGTTTGTCACATGACAAGGAAGCATCCAATTTTGTACAGTTACGTACATTATATACAGCGCAGCTCACCTTTCAGCTTTGTCCCATTTATCATTTTATGATGGATGCAGCGCATATGGTATTGTCAGAGTGTGATAAATCCATCTGCAATAAACTCTAAACCCTTTAAGGCTATTTAAACACTTTGACTCCAGCACCCTATCCATCAACTGCAATAATTATAATGATCGCCAACCCCACCTGGCTGGGCACATGATGAAACAGTGCTTTTACCTGCAAGTGCAAGAGATACGAATTGAAAGCAGCGCCAACGCCACAACTTTAATGGACATCTCTCAAAAACCGAAGAAAACCTGCTCGCTTAGCTATGTTCTACAAGATTCGTAACACCGTTCATACTATAGACAGCAAAAGCAAACCAACCAACCACCACCACACCAACGACAAGGATACAAAAGGCAATCGTCACAGCACACTGCGTGACTGCAGAACCCAGTACCGGCAGCTTTCTTCCCAATCGAAAATTATCAGAGACTTGAATGAAATGCCCCAGGAAATCACAGAGACGGAGGCAATTGACACTTTCATATCCAGGACCTCCAAACTTTAAGCATTATAAATAACAAATTATGCTTCAGACTCTTCTTATTCAGTTACTAACTGTGTGACAAAATAATCGATGACAATTGTGCTCACTTAAACACGACAAATTTCCCGAAGAAGAAAAAGCGCAGTTGATGGCTTCAAATGTGATTATTCCCATTATCTAGTATTGACGTAAACTTAAGAGTAAAGAGCTTACCTCGTCCGATGTTTCAGCCAAGTTTCGTTCAATCGTTTCAATGGCTTATACCGATGCCAAAACCCCGTTCGAATGAACGAAAATCCAAACATGGCGAACGCTATACTCAGCAATTCGCAAGCACAAAGTTCAAGAGCAACAAGGTTTCTCATTGGCCAGATTTAACACCTGATTTAAATACACTGGCGCGTGAAATCCGTTGCACGTGCAACGGTGACAAACTGACAGTCTCCACATCCACGACTTCCACGCTCATCAAAGTGTGCAAACAGTGACAGGTCAAGGAAGGCTTTTTGGTCTCAGTATTGTCTTTTACGTTACTTGTTCGTTTGTTTGTTTGTTTGTTTGTGTTTGCTTGCTTGTCTACGTAATGTGCATCATATGGCCTAGGGCCTATTGAGTTTTAGTCCGTTAATTTTATCTTGTTCTTGAATTCATAATTTGATTTCAGGAATCTGGGCATTCTGTCTTTGTCTTTTAAACACTCCCAGACTATCAATATTTCTTTCACTTGGCGTTTGGGTGTCCCAGTGTTTAATTGTTTGGTTAGAGACAAAAATCTTATATTAGTGATGCAAAGCTGAACTGTCTGTTTACCAAATAATTAAACAAGAAACCAGGATCCTACATGTCAACTTTTTAACACCAACTTACCGAACAAACAAACCAGCACGCTACAGTTGCTATGGTTATATTTGGTTTTGATAACAAATAACTGAACTAGAAAAACACAAAAATAGAAGCAGAAAGCGTATTGATATAACAAAACAAGGCAGGCGCAAATTCTCGGCTTTTGTCAAACATCATACAAATACAAAAAGGAAAAAATGAACAATACTTTGCACAAAAAGAAAACAGTATACAAGTTCTCAATTGCAGTATCCTGGCAGGAGCTCTGCCATTGTCTCCTGCTACAATAGGGAAGTTGTCTATTGTGCTGCCATTGTCTCCTGCTACAATAGGAAAGTTGTCTATTGTGCTGCCTTTTTCTCCTGCTACAATAGGAAAGTTGTCTAGTGTGCTGCCATTGTCTCCTGCTACAATAGGGAAGTTGTCTAGTGTGCTGCCTTTTTCTCCTGCTACAATAGGAAAGTTGTCTATTGTGCTGCCATTTTCTCCTGCTACAATAGGAAAGTTGTCTAGTGTGCTGCCATTTTCTCCTGCTACAATAGGAAAGTTGTCTAGTGTGCTGCCTTTTTCTCCTGCTACAATAGGGAAGTTGTCTACGAGCGTAGTGTGCTGCCATTGTCTCCTGCTACAATAGGAAAGTTGTCTATTGTGCTGCCATTGTCTCCTGCTACAATAGGAAAGTTGTCTAGTGTGCTGCCATTGTCTCCTGCTACAATAGGAAAGTTGTCTAGTGTGCTGCCTTTTTCTCCTGCTACAATTGGAAAGTTGTCTAGTGTGCTGCCATTTTCTCCTGCTACAATAGGAAAGTTGTCTAGTGTGCTGCCATTTTCTCCTGCTACAATAGGAAAGTTGTCTAGTGTGCTGCCATTGTCTCCTGCTACAATAGGAAAGTTGTCTAGTGTGCTGACTTTTTCTCCTGCTACAATAGGAAAGTTGTCTAGTGTGCTGCCTTTTTCTCCTGCTACAATAGGAAAGTTGTCTAGTGTGCTGCCATTTTCTCCTGCTACAATTGGAAAGTTGTCTAGTGTGCTGCCATTTTCTCCTGCTACAATAGGAAAGTTGTCTAGTGTGCTGCCATTTTCTCCTGCTACAATAGGGAAGTTGTCTAGTGTGCTGCCTTTTTCTCCTGCTACAATTGGAAAGTTGTCTATTGTGCTGCCATTGTCTCCTGCTACAATAGGAAAGTTGTCTAGTGTGCTGCCTTTTTCTCCTGCTACAATAGGAAAGTTGTCTAGTGTGCTGCCATTGTCTCCTGCTACAATAGGAAAGTTGTCTAGTGTGCTGCCATTTTCTCCTGCTACAATAGGGAAGTTGTCTAGTGTGCTGCCATTTTCTCCTGCTACAATAGGAAAGTTGTCTAGTGTGCTGCCATTGTCTCCTGCTACAATAGGAAAGTTGTCTAGTGTGCTGCCTTTTTCTCCTGCTACAATAGGAAAGTTGTCTAGTGTGCTGCCATTTTCTCCTGCTACAATAGGAAAGTTGTCTAGTGTGCTGCCATTTTCTCCTGCTACAATAGGAAAGTTGTCTAGTGTGCTGCCATTGTCTCCTGCTACAATAGGAAAGTTGTCTAGTGTGCTGACTTTTTCTCTTGCTACAATAGGAAAGTTGTCTATTGTGCTGCCATTGTCTCCTGCTACAATAGGAAAGTTGTCTAGTGTGCTGCCTTTTTCTCCTGCTACAATAGGAAAGTTGTCTAGTGTGCTGCCATTTTCTCCTGCTACAATAGGAAAGTTGTCTAGTGTGCTGCCATTTTCTCCTGCTACAATAGGAAAGTTGTCTAGTGTGCTGACTTTTTCTCCTGCTACAATTGGAAAGTTGTCTAGTGTGCTGCCATTTTCTCCTGCTACAATTGGAAAGTTGTCTAGTGTGCTGCCATTTTCTCCTGCTACAATTGAAAAGTTGTCTACTGTGCTGCCATTTTCTCCTGCCGGGTCACTACAATTGGGAAGTTGACTATTGTTTTTTTTTTCACTGAATATTGTGTATTTAGTCTTTGCTGTCTTTTGTATACGCTTGGCAAAGGCCAGTTCATCAGGAATTTGCGCCTGTCTTGTTTTGTTATATTACATTCGCATTCGTCTTCTGTTTTTGTGTTTCCCTGGTTCGTATTTGTTTGAACGCTGACAGTCACTATGATTCAGATTTCAACGAATAACTGACTAAACGATCCAGCTAGAAACCACGACGTTAACAAGACAAAAGCCCAAGCCTTAACTGCAGCATGCACTTTGTGTGCGTTAAAACCCACGGCAAATATGACATTGTCCCTGGCGACAATGGTATACAAGAACAAATCCACTCTCATAGGTAAACCCCCTAAAAAAGCCTCCAACCAAATAAAAACATAAACATGCATGTATATATAAACACACACACATACACACACACACGCACACACACAAACGCATACACACAAACACACACACACACACACACACACACACACACACACATGCACAGAGAGAGAAACAGAGCGAGACAGAGAGAGAGAGAGAGAGGGAGAGTGAGAGACACACAGAGAGAAAAGAGACAGAGAGAGGGAGGGAGAGTGAGAGACACACACAGAGAAAAGAGACAGAGACAGAGAGAAAGAGAGATCAGCAGTATCATGAACCGACTTAGAATAGTCAGAGCTAAAGAAACAAAATCCCCTGACATTAGTTTGTCTGGCACTGATGCCAGAGCTGATATTACACCACACCAGTCACTTAGGGAAATCACTGAAGTCAGCGACCCCAGCAGCAGCAGCTGCTGTGAACAACAGTTCTTGGGACACTCCCATAATGATAACGCCCAGTACGCCAAGTAAGCATTAGTTTAACTGTCTGTGTGTGGTGTCATCGACAACTTCACTGACCAAGAAGAAATACCATCGAAGAAGGCAGCGGAACTTTTTTTCGTTTATTGTTGTTGGTGGTGGTGGTGGTTTTGTTTTTGCTGTTATTGTTTTTCCTTACTTATTGTGGCTGCATAACAATTGAAACCCCTTCACACAAATGGCAACTAAAGCGGAATGTATGTGAACCGAAACACAGCCTTCAAAAGGTGATGAAAATATGTCTAGGTGCAACTTGTTCTTTGGGCTTTTTTTTTTTTTTTTTTTTTTTTTGGGGGGGGGGGGGGGGTTACGGTAAGTGTCATACTAAAACCCAATCTACAAGAAGCAAAGAAATTAAGTATTCAAGGTGACACCTCATGGCAGTGCTTTGTTGAAATTATCGGAAATTGGTGTTTTCAAACAGCCACAATAACTGAACTCCTTACAGAACCATAACATTTCATACATCATTGCGAAGCTTATGGTATCAGAGTCGATCGCTATACATGAAAATTCAATATAATCCATCAGAATTTACAAGAGACCGTTCTTTAAATTGCTGATTTAAAAAAAAACCGAAGTAATCAGTCAGTGACTTTCTACTTGCGAACACATGCCAACAAGTTTCTTTCTTTATTTAACCAGAAGTGGGTTTTGAAAAGATGGTAATATGATCATCGTATAAAGTGAACATGAGCTTTGCTTCTGGTGATTTCAGTTTCAGTTTCAATTTATCAAAATGACGTCTCCGCGCTAGGAACGAAACCCATCATATTACGCATTAACGGCATAGTTACCCTGTAACGGAGAAGATCCAGAATGATCACGACTCAAGCCTCAAGCCTGCACATAAACCCACGAGCTGGCCAGGTCCTGAGGTACTACCTAGCAATTCCATAACCCTGCGGTCGTAGGGGAGTGAAATGGTATGTAGCTCAACTTTCCTGGGGCCAGCACCACGAGGACGTCGCCCATCCCCTCTCTCTCGCTTAAAATTCACATTCATATTCACATTTTTTTGCCAATACCTCAGAAAGGCAAAAAGGCTAATTGGTCTTCAGGGGTGGGACCTGGATAATCAACCTATCCCTCCACTGTTTTATACCAAGGCAGCCGAGCAATGTTCTGCTCTTCACTATTTTTAACTGCCGTGGGATCTTTAGCGTGCGCAGCCAGAAGGCACACATGTCCGACTCGTTTTTCGTCCCTAACGTTCAGTTCGATTTTCCGGTCAAACTGAAGAGAAAAGTCAAGGTCTTTACGGGGAGCGAATCCTAGAACCTCGAGTTTACTTATTGGCAGGCAACCGCAAGAATCATTCTGTCACTCTGCTCCCTAAACTGGTAGTCAAACAGAAATATCATTACAAACTTTACAATGAGGTAGTTTCATACATTAACAAGGAGAGGGGTAGATTCAAGGCAGGGTGAAAAGGTGTGGGTGAAAATATAGTTGTACACAAACTGTGGTGTAGTTCAACAACAGTCTGCATAACTGACTTTTCTTCTTGGGGAAATGCCAACAGAGAAACAGGAAGCAAAACAGACAAGGTGATCTGTCAATTTGCCTCCCACTCACATGTGTCGAACGAAAGTGCGGTTTTTGTTGTTTCAAACTCGATTGTGTGTGTGTGTGTGTGTGTGTGTGTTGTGTGTGTGTGTGTGTGTGTGTGTGTGTGTGTGTGTGTGTGTGGTGTGTGTGTGTGTGTGTGTGTGTGTGTGTGTGTGTGTGTGTTTGTGTTGGTGTGGTGCGTGTTTAGGTGTGGGTGTGCGTTCGCGCGTGTGTGTACATTTGTGTGTGGTGTGTGACAGAGTGTGTCTGATTTGTGTTTGTTCGTAGTGGTCTTTGATTTAATGTCTATTCACTAAAGTGATTTTAGTGTTTGTTCGTGTGTTTGTGTTTGTGCGTATTTGTTTCTCTATGTGTTTATGTGTGTAATTTTGTTTGCTTTTTGTTTGTTTGTTCGTTTGTGTGTGTGTGTGTACATGTATGTGTTTGTTGTGTGATGTGTGTTTGTGCGTGTGTGTGCATGTTTGTGTCTTTATTTGTTTGTTTGTTTGGTGGTAGTAGTAGTAGTAGTTGTTGTCGTAGTAGTCGCTAGCAGTCGTGGTAGTAGTGATAGTAGTAGTAGTAGTGGTAGTGATAGTGGTAGTGGTGGTGGTGGTAATAGTAGAAGTGGTAATGGTAGTGTTAGTAGTAGTGATAGTAGTAGTAGTAGTGGTGGTGGTGGTAGTAGTGATGGTAGTGGTGTGGTGTAGTAGTAATAGTAGTAGTCGTCGTCGTCGTCGTCGTCGTCGTCGTCGTAGTAGTAGTAGTAGTAGTAGTAGTAGATGTCGTAGTAGTTGTAGTAGTAGTTGTAGTAGTAGTAGTAGTAGAAGTAGAAGTAGTAATACTTGTTGTAGTAGTTGTCGTAGTAGTCGTTAGTTGTCGTTAGTAGAAGTCGTTAACTGTGATGGTAGTAGTAGTTGTAGTAGTAGTAATGGTAGTAACAGCAGCAGCAGTAATAGTAGTAGTCGTAAGTAGTGGTGGTGGTGGTAGTGGCTGTAGTAGTAGTAGTAGTAGTAGCAGCAGCAGCAGCAGTAGCAGCAGCAGTAGTAGTAGTAGTAGTAGCAGCAGCAGCAGTAGTAGTAGTAGTAGTAGTAATGGTAGTAATAGTAGTAACAGCAGCAGCAGTAATAGTAGTAGTCGTTAGTAGTGGTGGTGGTGGTAGTGGTAGTAGTAGTAGTAGCAGCAGCAGTAGTAGTAGTAGTAGTAGTATACTAGCAGCAGCAGCAGCAGTATAGTAGTAGTAGTAGTAGTAATGGTAGTAACAGCAGCAGCGGTAATAGTAGTAGTCGTTATAATGGTGGTGGTGGTAGTGGTAGTAGTAGCAGCAGCAGCAGTAGTAGTAGCAGCAGCAGCAGCAGCAGCAGTAGTAGTAGTAGCAGCAGCAGCAGCAGTAGTAGTAGTATTGTAGTAGTAGCAGCAGCAACAGCAGCAGTAGTAGTAGTAGTAGTAGTAGTAGCAGCAGCAATAGTAGTAGTAGTAGTAGTAGTAGTAGTAGTAGTAGTAGCAGTAGTAGTAGCAGCACCAGCAGTAGTAGTAGTAGTAGTAATAGCAGCAGCAGCAGCAGTAGTAGTAGTAATAGTAATAGCAGCAGCAGCAGCAGTTGTAGTAGTAGTTGTAGTAGTAGCAGCAGTTGTAGTAGTAGTAATAGCAGTAGTAGTAGCAGTAACAGCAGTTGTAGTAGTAGCAGTAACAGCAGTAGTAGTAGCAGTAACAGCAGTTGTAGTAGTAGCAGTAACAGCAGTAGTCGTAGCAGTAACAGCAGCAGTAGTAGTAGCAGTAACAGCAGTAGTAGTAGTAGCAGTAACAGCAGTTGTAGTAGTAGCAGTAACAGCAGTTGTAGTAGTAGCAGTAACAGCAGTTGTAGTAGTAGCAGTAACAGCAGTTGTAGTAGAGCAGTAACAGCAGTTGTAGTAGTAGCAGTAACAGCAGTTGTAATAGTAGCAGTAACAGCAGTTGTAGTAGTAGCAGTAACAGCAGTTGTAGTAGTAGCAGTAAAGCAGTAGTTGTAGTAGCAGTAACAGCAGTAGTAGTAGTAGCAGTAACAGCAGTAGTAGTAGCAGCAGTTGTAGTAGTAGCAGTAACAGCAGTAACAGCAGTAGTAGTAACAGCAGTTGTAGTAGTAGCAGTAACAGCAGTAGTAGTAGCAGTAACAGCAGTAGTAGTAGTAGTAGCAGTAACAGCAGTTGTAGTAGTAGCAGTAACAGCAGTTGTAGTAGTAGCAGTAACAGCAGTAGTAGTAGCAGCAGTAACAGCAGTAGTAGTAGCAGCAGTGTAGTAGTAGCAGTAACAGCAGTTGTAGTAGTAGCAGTAACAGCAGTAGTAGTAGCAGTAACAGCAGTAGTAGTAGCAGTAACAGCAGTAGTAGTAGTAGCAGTAACAGCAGTTGTAGTAGTAGCAGTAACAGCAGTTATAGTAGTAGCAGTAACAGCAGTTGTAGTAGTAGCAGTAACAGCAGTTGTAGTAGTAGCAGTAGTAGTAGTAGTAGCAGTAATAGCAGTTGTAGTAGTAGCAGTAACAGCAGTAGTAGTAGTAGCAGTAACAGTAGTAGTAGTAGTAGTAGCAGCAGTAACAGCAGTTGTAGTAGTAGCAGCAGTAGTAGTAATAGCAGTAACAGCAGCAGTAGTAGTAGCAGTACAGCAGTGTAGTAGTAGCAGTAACAGCAGTAGTAGTATTAGCAGTAACAGCAGCAGTAGTAGTAGTAGTAGTAGTAGAGAGCAGTAGATACAGCAGCAGCAGTAGTAGTAGTAGTAGTAGTAGTAGTAGGAGCAGTGCACCAGCAGCAGTATAGTAGTTTGTATGTAGCTATAGTAGTAGTAGTGTTGTGACCAGGCAGTTCATGCTGTGGGCTGTGATTGAACTCGAGACATGAAATCTTGGGTCCACAGTTCTTATCACGGGTGCCAGCCGACGCATGCTTCAAAAAACAAATTATTCATCATCATCATTAGTAGTAGCAGTAGTAGATTCGATTACTTTCTTGAATTCCCCCATCTGCCTCATTGGACTTCTTTCCCTGATGATCTAAGTTTACAGCATTTGTCTATTTACTACGTTTTGTTTACTCCTTTTACCTTGTTGTTCATTGTTCATTTTAAAATAATGATAATGGGGTAATGCGGAAAATAATGGTAATGGGGAAACTTCTATGCTCTCTGTCTCTCTGTCTCTGTCTCTCTCTGTCTCGCTCTGTCTTCTGTCTCTGTCTCTCTGTATCTCTGTTTCGTCTGTCTGTCTGTCTGTCTGTCTTCTCTCTCTTTCTCTTCTCTTGTGTGCTCGCTCTGGGCTCGCTCTGGGCTCTCTCTTTCCCTCATTCCCTTTTTTTCTACACTCTCTTCTCTTAGACAGAATGTTATCTTTCCCTTCCTCTCTATCACGTAAGCACACATACACGATTACGCACACACACACACACACACATACACACACACACACACACACACACCACACACACAGCATACACACACACACACACTCACTCATACACACGCATACACACACGCACACACACATATACACATACACACACACAGACACACACACACACACTTTAATTACCAGTATCTTACCTACGTCTCTCCCTCAATCTCTCTTAAACTTCAGCAAATGCTTTTATCACTCGGTTTCCTGATGTAATACGTTTTATGTCTTTGTTTTTTCTCGAAAGATTTCTCTTTTTGGGGAGTGGGGGTGGGAGTAGGGAGCGGGAGGTGTGGTGTGTTGGGGGTGATTTTACTTCTTGGCAGAATGTGTGCAACAGCAAATATGAAAGAGTGGCTTTTAGATAATACGTGACACCGTTGAGAAAAGAATTGTCATTTTAATCATTATCTTCATCGTCCTTTTCTGATTCATTTAATCACTTAAAATCTATTGTGGCCAAATGCAAATTGCCTGAATAAAGTTAAAAAGAAACTGAATATGTGAATAACAGTATCTTCACACTTCGGCTGTCTTGAAACGAAACACTTCCTTTGGGAGAATCGAGACGGATTTCGCATGCTCCTTTCTTAGCAAGGCATTGCTGGAAGAACGGAGACTTTTCACAAACGTGGATAGCAAACCCATACAGCGAGACAGTATAGAGAAATGTACGCAACACGGTGGAATAATAAAGGAAAAGCAAGATGTCTGCTTGGCAGACCACGTGAGACAGAAAACTCCTCAGCCTCTTTGTGGCAGGGTTTTTCAAAAGTTCACTGTATGGCTGAACAAGGATTGTGGTTTCAATAACTTGAACTGGGGGTGTTCTGTCTCAGTGATTCAGTGTCAAAGTTTGTTATATCCTATCAAGTTTTTCAAGCGGAGAATGTCGATATTGATCGATAGTAAAAGTATTTTGTTTGTTTGTGTATTTCTTCGCTTGCTTTTTTTGTTGGCGTGTGTGTGCGGCGTGTGTGTGTGTGTTGTGTGGTGTGTGTGTGTTTTGTGTGTGTGTGTGTGTGTGTGTGTGTGTGTGTGTGTGGTGTGTGTGTGTGTGTGCGCGCGTGTGTGTGTGTGGAGGCGGGTATGTATGTGTTTGTATGTGTGAGTGAGTGCGCGCAAGCATGTGTGTGCGTGTGTAAGTGCATGTGTGTAAGTGTATGTGTGTGTTGTGCGTTTAAGCGTATGTGAGTGTATGTTCGTTTGTCGTTCTTTAATTAAGTTTCATATAAGTGAATTAGACGGCGATGTTGTGTATGTGTTTATGTGTGTGAATGTGTGTATATGTATGTGTGTAAAGTTTGTGTGTGTGTGTGTGTGTGTGTGTGTGTGTGTGTGTCTGTGTGTGCATGTCCGTGCATGTATGTGTATATGTACGTATGTATGTGTGTTTGTGTGTTTGTGCGTGCGTGTGTGTGTATGTGTGTGTGTGTGTATGTGTGTGTGTGTGTGTGTGTGTGTGTGTGTGTGTTGTGTGTGTGTGTGTAGTGATCGTGACAATACTGTATGGACACAAGTTCCTCACCTCTTTATATATGGATCTTTACATAAATGTATGTCAAAGGTGTGGAATTTCAAGCAGTCGAAACAGGGGTCAATTCGAAAGGTAAGTGAACAAGATCAAGGTCACGTGGACCACAGAAATAGCCACAATCAGCACTTTTCGAGGGCGGTATGTGATAAACAGCACTTTCTCAGAAATCTGTGACAATACTTTAAATCAGGGAGTTTTGTTCCAGTTGTCAGTCTTCCTTTCCATTCGATGAACGGCAAGTTTTCTGTCAAATTTTTTTCAAGGTCATAGTGACTGACGTTTTAGATCATCTGAACATTCATGATTACCCTGTCTGAGAGAAAAGTTGTCAAAAATTCAAAGAATCGATTTTTGATGTGGCCCAAGCTTTAGAAGAAAAGCTGTTTTGTGTAGTTACAATTTTGATTCAAGGAGTTTTTCCAATTGTGAAAGTCTTCCATTGCTCTCTATGCACAGCAAGTTTTCTGTCAAACGGTTGTTTTTTGTTTTTTTTTATGGTCACAGTGATTGATATTCTAGATCATCTGAACATTTATGATTACCCTGTCTGAGAGAAAATTTGTCAAAAATTCAAAGAATCGATTTTCTCAGGAACCTCTGATTATATCTTTTTTAAATCAAGGGTCTTTTCAGTTGTGAAAGTCTTCCATTGCCCTCTATGCACAGCAAGTTTTCTGTCAAACGGTTGTTTTTCCTTCATGGTCACAGTGATTGATATTCTAGATCATCTGAACATTCATGATTACACTGTCTGACAGAAAACTTGTCAAAACTTTAAAGAATTGATTTTTGATGTGGCCCAAGCTTGAGACAAAAAGCTCTTTTGTGTAGTTACAATCATAAAAAAAATCTTGTTTTATAGATGTCTATGAATTGGCAACGGCTAGGCCTTAGCATCCAAGGCAATTATCATCATAGTGCAACAGATGTGTGTGTTTGAGTATTTTTCACTTGAAGGGAACATGAACTTTAGTTTGGAGTTTGCTCAGGAGGGATTCATCGCACTTGAATGATTCCATTTGTGCTTCTACAATTTCCCAATCTCAACCCTTCAGCAAGGTCAAACTAAACTTTAATAAATTGATAAATATGTATTAAAGTGAGAGGTTAAGCAGCTTTTTTTTTTTAAAATCTCTCATACATTGGAAAAGAGTTTCCTCAAATACTTCATGGATTTATTCCATGCTCAGGGGAAGGGGGTGGGTGGGATTCATTTTCTTCGCACTGGATCTCTGTACCTACACTGAAGATTGATCCCAAACATACATGACATAAAGAATAATTATTACGTGTATAAACCATAGCGGTTGCCTTGGGTCTGTATTTCATCACTAGACAACGAATCACACAGTGGTGTTATTTCGAAGAGTCATCGCATCGTTTGAAGTGGTGTGTGATCCTCAAACTTTTTATGAAGACTTTAAATGCAAGCAACAGTGCTCTATCGTTTTCCCTGATGAGACGGAAAATTTTCTCACTTCGACAAATTGCGGCTGTTTGGGTCTGTATTGCAACATGTAGATCTTGGCATCTTTCTTAAGATTAAGTAAGCGTAGATCCAATTCTAATTTACCTTTCAGCGGTATTCAGATTTACAACTGATTGAATATATACACACATGCATATGTTGTATATATATACATGTGTATACATATATATAGATACGGATACACATAGAGATATTATGTGTACACACACACGCACGCACGCACGCATGCACACACACACATCTCTCTCTCTGTATATATATATATATTTATATACATATATATGTATGTATATGTATATATATATATATATATATATATATTCTATATATATATACATATATATATATGAGAGTTCTGCATAGTCAGAGCACCAGTGCTTCACCACTCTTCAGACAGTCACCTTCCAAGCTCCCGATGATACATTGTGGCCATCTCACCAGGCAGGGGGGGGGGGGGGGCTGTCAATGCGCTTCATTACCCATTCAGACCCAGTCATGAGCTACTTTGTTTACAAACCGAATGACAAGGTGGAGAGATGGAAAATCCCTGGACATTATTATAAACCGTTGTTTGAGCTTACCATGCATTAATAAACAATAAGTAAAGATAGATATACATACATATATATACATATATATGTATATACTCTCGTGTTATATACATGTATATATCACACACACACACACACACATATATATATATATATATATTATATATATATATATATATATATGATATAGAGAGAGAGAGAGCAGAAGAGAGAGCGTAGCTTTGCTAAAAAAACTTTCTTAAATAGAAATGATAAATACGTTTATTAAAAAAAAATGGCAATGACAACAGAATTTGCTTTCACAAGGATATTATTTGAACTGTTTAACAGAAGTGTATCAAGAACTTTGGTAATGGGGGGAGGGTCTTTGGTCTAAAAATGAGGTTAGATCAGAGAAACAAGCAGAGTGATAATAACAAAGTTGTTACTGATCAGGACGCTCAGTTTTCAGTCCTGGCTATAACCTTATTTTTAATTAAGGTCCATTATTTCAAAATTGTCTAAAGAAAGGAAAAGAATTGATTTTTTAAGACCTAACAAGAACACCAGTGAAATGAAATCATCACCTTTTCCAGGAAGAATCAGAAGTCACTGGACACTGTCATCATTGAAGCTATCCTGAGAGCAAAACGAAAGTACACCATCCTTGTTACATTGATTGAATTTTGACTTCTGCCAGGAAAACACATAAAATGAAAGAAGGAAACAAATTCTCTCTCTCTCTCTCTCTCTCTCTCTCTCTCTCTCTCTCTCTCTCTCTCTCTCTCAGAGAGTTCACTGCAGTTTAATTGTAAAACTTGTATGAAAGCATAAGAAAACCTGAACCCCTCCCCTTCCTTCCCATGCATGTATTGTGGCCTAAGGCCGATATACACTAAACATTTTCTGACTTCTGAGTTTCTCTCTCTCTCTTGTTTTTTGTTTTAAAGTCTGTTAGAGTTAGAAACATTTCAAAAGAATTAGTCTAAGCATCTAAAAGTTAGCTCAGTGTTATGTTTCAATCACTTTCAATATTAGATTGTTTTTGTATGTTTTTTTATTATTATTTCAGTTTCACTTTTCTACTTCCCTTCCTGTTGTATTATGGAAGCAGATTTTCAGTGAACACTTCACTTCAAAGAAAACGATAACCTGTTGGTCTTAAACTGTTCACAAAAGTAGTATTTCAACTTCCCCATCTCCCACGGTGCGAACCACTTGTGGTTATTGTGATTACTAATCTGTCGGCAAGGTTTCTCTCCCTCGCCAGTTTCAGACCCAAACAGACTGTTATCGTGTACTTCACATATCTACACTAGTCCTAGATAACGTGTGAAAACACGAACTCACACGCTAATGTAGCACTTGTCGTTAATCGATTATCACCATCCCACGTCGCTCTTACATGTTGCTTAAAAGCCTTGTTACGCCCACAGACCTTTCTGTCATGCTTTTAACAATGGCTTTAGTTAGGTTTGGCAGAGAGCGTGTTCAGCTCTCTTGTCAAATCGTGTCAACACGCAGAGTTACAACCAGATTGAGATAGCCGAAATGTGGTTTCTAAGAAGAACGTGAAAATTTTAATGGACAGAAAAGAAAAGAAAACAAAAAAACAAAACAAAAAACGAGACAGTCTTGAAAGAGGCAAGCACAAAAGGAACATAAAATGAAAAAGATAAGGAAAAGACAAACAACATTTATAGGACATTTTATGAGGCAAGATAAATTAGAGCACCTAGTCAGAACAGTAAAGCTGGAGGGAAAAGAGCAACTGGTAGACCCAGGGAGAAAATAGTGGAGGACTTGCGGAGTGGATGAAGACAGAGGGTGGGAGATGTACTTGCAGCGACAAAAGATAGATTTTTACTGAAGCCCATGATCGCCAACGCTATGTGGCAGTGCTCATGATGATGAAACCAAAGCGTGCGATAATAGAATTTCCTTCTCACACTGTTTGGTTAAATCGCAGGTCTATTGGGCTGAAGCTGTTTTATTAAGAAACCTGTTGTCGTGCATCACATGTTATCTCTTTCTTTGTTGTATCTGTCTGTGACCAAGGCATGTGATAGTGGCCTCCCTCATCGAGCTAGTGGATCAGTAGGTCTACAGGCCTTTATCATTTGGTATGAGCCGTCATGTGGGATAAAAAAAATAGATCCTTTAAGCGTGTGGTCTTCCACAAGCACTGCATGATAAGGAGTCTTGTAGCCTTGGGGTCTTTTTGAAGTGGTTGTTAGCCCTGATATGGCTCTAGTAGTCAGCTGGGCTATAAGCAATATGAACTAAACTGAAGTGAGCCTAGGGGTCTGCTTCTGCTAGTAAATCGTCTGTTGAAAAGCAGTTGTTCTGCGGTGTCCAACTGTGATCGTGCCATGCCGTACTATTCCACTGTGGGCAATCTTGTAAGGCACACAAGCACAGGGCTGGTTGAAGGTGTAGAGGGGGCAGGTAATCCTCTTCTCACTCTTTCACATATCGACGCTCGTAGTTTCCACAGGCAGATAACGATGCACATTGTCTCAGTCCTAAAGAGTATGTTATCTTTAAAAACGTTCCAGAATGCCTTTGATATACTAGGATACCTGTTCTTCACCTCATGTTGTATCTAAAACTGCTACAATTTATTACGTCCCATTCCTCTAGAGTGAATGACGGTTCTAATTTTGTTCATGAAACTACAGTTTAACGCTTTTTATCTTCTAACTCGCAAACCACTTGTTGTGGCCTAACTGCTTCTACTACCAATTCGTCAGGACGTCCGTTTCATTTTCTCAGCTATCCCAAACCCAAACAAACCATCACAGTCAATTTCGCATACCTACAATGCGCTTAGTGTAGAAAGGTCTTAAAGCACGAACTCACTCACGTCAGTGTAGCACGTGCAGTAAATCCATTCTCATGTCCCACATCATTCCTGCATGTTGTTATAAAGACAGATGATTTGGCCATACTTCTAACATGTGGTTCTGTTTTGGTATATCAGAAACTGTGTCCTTGCCAAGCACAAAGAAACATTTTTTTGTATCCACTTTTTATTTTGATTCTAGTGGTTGATCTCAAAGTTGTATAGTTAAGGAAGCTGATTCACTTATGTATTATTTATTTATTTATTTATTTATTTTATTCATTTATCAATTTCTCTAGCGATCCCTGAAGCACATGCTCTTCCCCAAGCACTGAATAAGGAGTGTTGTGGCCTTGGGTTCTGCTTCCGCTGGTAAATCTTCTGTTGAACAACAATTGTTCTACATTGTTCAACTGTGATTGTGCCATGCCACACTATTCCATTGTGAGCACAGAAGCACAGGACTGGTTGAAGGTGTAGAGGGGGCAGGTAATGCTCTTCCCACTCTTTCATATACTGACGCTCGTAGTTTCACAGGTGTACCCACAGGCAGACAAGTGTACATATTGTCCCACTCCTAGGGAGCTGCTTTCTAGACCTCTCGTTAATTGTTCCATGTTATCTTTGAAAACGTTCCAGAATGCCTTTGATATACTATACCTGCTTTTCACTTCATGTTATATCTGAAACTGTTGCATTTTATCACAGCCCTAGAGTGAATGATGGTTTTAATTTTGTTCGTGAAACTACCGTTTCAAGCTTTTTATTTTCTAACTCGTAAACCACTTGTTGTGGTCTAACTGCTTCAACTACCAATTTGTCAGGACGTCCATTTCATTTTCTCAGTTATGCTCAAGCCCAAACAAACCATCACAGTCAATTTCGCTCACCTACAATGCGCTAAGATAAGGTCTTAAAGCACGAGCTCTCGCACGTCAGTGTAGCACGTGCAGTAAATCCATTCTCATTGTCCCACATCATTCCTGCATGTTGTTATAAAGACAGATGGTTTGGCCATGCTTCTAACATGTGGTTCTGTTTTGGTATATCATAAACTGCGTGTCCTTGCCAAGCACAAAGAATTATTTTTAATCCTCTTTTGATTTGATTCTAGTGGCTGATCTCAAAGTTGCTTGGTTAATCGTGATTTTTTTTCTATTTATTCATTTATTTATTTGTTTATTTATTCAATTCTCTTTTCCTGTGAGCCATAGATTTATGTGGGAGATAATGTATTTTTAACTCTCTCTGTCTCTGTCTCTCTCTCTCTCTCTTTGTGTGTGTGTGTGTGTGTGTGTGTGTGTGTGTGTGTGTGTGTGTCTGTATGTGTCTGTTTTGTTGTTCTGTGAATACACTGTTCAGACAGGATGGGCCAAACTCAGAAAACGTTGAATGACACGGATTTTTATATTGCTTGGGAATCCCAAAGTTTTGTAAACATATCCATTTTGTAAATGTTACTCCAGAATAACTACCAGGAAATCTGCAAAGAGCTGTTGAAACCAGTAGTAAATGCATGTTATATCCAAGCTAAAAACTGAAATATATTGCACATTTACAAGATGTTTATGTTTTTCCTTTGATTAAGGGGAAGGGACCTGGTGGCCGTGCAAGCTGGTGGCAGGGTGGCTTTCAGAAAGAAGAGATGAAGACGAAAGTGGGGCAAGAGAGGGGTCTTCCATCCTCTCTTGGTTCGAAGGCTGGGCTGGACCTGGTTGGTGTGTGTTGTGTGGCTTATGTTCCAGGATTTGTCATTTCCCCACCTTGGCATTTGGTTTTTAAAGAAGGTAACTGGTGACTGGGTCCGAATGGGTCATGCAACACGTGGACAACCCTTCCACCCTTACCTTGATGAAATGACTATCGAGTGGTGTCGAGAGCTTGGGAGGAGATTGTCCGGAGAGTGGCGAGGCATTGGTGCTCTGGGTCCCATCAGTAACCTCATGGTGTTTCTTGTTAACTTCGGTGCAGCTGTCACAAGCTTGAGTATGACACAAACGAGTGGACACAAACGATTGTACATAGACGAAGCAGAATATGTAGGTTTTTTGATGACAGTGCCTTACGCGATGAGTTTCACTCTCATCATCATCATCATGAGCCCTACCGCATGGCGTTGGCGATCATGGCCCTCCATATGTGTCTGTCCCTTGCTGCCGCAAGCATATCTTCCACCCTCTCCGTCCTCAGCCACCCTGCAAGTCCGTCCAGTATTTTCTCCCTGGGTCTACCTAGTGCTGTCTTTCCCTCCTCCTTTCCTGTTGTGACCAGGTATTCTAATTCCCCTTTCCTCATAAAATGGCCTATAGATGTTGCCTGTCTTTTCCTAATCTTCCTTATGAATGATCTTCATTGTATGTTCTAAATTCCATAATGACCAACTGAAATTTATTCCACAAAAATATCTGTCAGTTAAATCCTTTTTTTCAGTGTATAACTTCATTTCTGGAAGGAAAATAATCAATTAAAATTAGGAAAATTTGTCAGTTTTCTAAAATTGTCTAGGTACCTTTTGAACATTTAAGAATTCTATTGTAAGACCATTTCTGTTGATCTAAGTTCCTTGTGTTGCATGATATATCTTATTCTCGTTGGATATTCATTTACTTGCTGTTATTGTCCATGCACCAGTTGAGGTTAAAGGATTTATTAAAGATTGAAATTACTCAAAGATGTGTGTGTGTGTGTGTGTGTGTGTCTGTGTGTGTGTGTGTGTGCGTGTATGTGTGGTGTGTGTGTATGTGTTGTGTGTGTGTGTGTGTGTGTGTGTGTGTGTGTGTGTGTGTGTGTGTGTGTTGTGAGTGTATACGCATGCCACACATGTACAAATGATGCAACATAAACACAGACACACACACACACACACACACACAGACACACGCGCACAGACACACACACACACAGAGACAAAGACAGACACACACACACACACAAAACACACACACACACACACACACATGTTTACATGCATGCTCATACTCACACACGCCACATTCACGCATGCACAAACACATACGGACGTAGGTACACAAAGACACAGACACACAGACATCGACACACAGACACAGACACACACACACAACACACACAACACACACACAGACAAAGACAGACAGACAGACACACACACACACACACACACACACACACACACACACACACACACACACACACACCACACACACACACACTGCTTTTGCTTGAAAACATAAACCAATGACTGGTTCTCTACCCAACATTTTATCCAAATCTTTTCACTCAAGCCTGCCAAGATATGAAAGTAAACAAACAAATAAATAAATCGTTGAACCAAACTCCATTCCAAGACCAAGCATCAACCAGCAAACCAAACAATCAGCAATGCGGTTACGTACATCAGCAAACAATAACAAACCAAGCCACTGTAGCTACTTCCTGTGTTCTAGGAGTACTCCGGACGAGCTTGGTTACTTTTCTTCTCAGGCCCTGACCAGCTCATTGGGTTTATGTGCAGGCTAAAGGCTTGTGCCATGATCACCATACACGTGGCACCTGTGACGTTAGGGCGTATGGAATTCGATCCGAGCGCGGAGATGTCATCTTGAGAGAAACTGAAACTGAAACTAAGAATAATTTTCCCTGTGTTGTTTCTAGTAACCAGGAACTGTCCCTTTAGTGAGTTTTGGTCACCGTGTGTTTGT
The DNA here is from genome assembly GCA_030674185.1 of Monoplex corrugatus. Taxonomy (NCBI): domain Eukaryota; kingdom Metazoa; phylum Mollusca; class Gastropoda; order Littorinimorpha; family Ranellidae; genus Monoplex; species Monoplex corrugatus. The sequence goes on along the minus strand of CM060314.1, from coordinate 47,699,631 downwards.
GAAGATCGTGGTAGAAAACGGTTAAAAAAAATTCTCAGACGCTGCGCTTCAGTCTGTGTCATTCTTTAGAGTTGTGTGCAGCTAACTTTTGCAACTCTACATCATAATCCAAACAAGCTGAGCAGGCAACCAACCAACAAAACAAACACCCACACACACAAATGTAACACACACACACTGAACTCCAAAAAGTTCAGTTCAATGCAGCATCCAGACAAGACAAACATCCTTCATGTTGGCTCTGTGATGTGTCTGGTACCCGTGCCAATTAAGCTATTACATCATCCCCGCCACATGAGAAATTCAGTCCTGTCATCGACCCACAGTCCCATGTGCAGCTGTGTATGGTAGCGTTTGGCTACTTCCCATAATTACACCACAGCGAGCGCCGAAGTAAGTGCTTGCTTAATCGTTTGTATTGTCAACCCTGAGGACTTATGTCATCACCATCACTGACCAGAAATAGAGAAAACCACGGTGATTCACAGGTGAAAGAGTACTGCTGAAGTTCAAATAATCACACACATGCAAACACGTGCACACACACATACTCAAGCACACACACACACACACAAGCACACACACACATACAAACACACACACACACACACACACACACACACACAAACACACACCTTAAATTTTCTAAAGATAATAAGCAAATTACCCTGGGGAATGGATACAAATATACTGATTCATCTGTCAACAGCGCTGGTCAGGTCTAAATTATCCTACGCGCAAGAAGTTTTTTTCAATGCACCTAAATATTTACTAAAAAAGATTCAGAACTTGGACTGCAAAAGTCTTAAAATTGCACTAGGTGTACCAACTCATGCTTCTACTCTGGAAAAGTTGCTGGAATTCTACCTCTAAACAACCATCGTGAGCTAGCTACAGCAAAGTTTGCAATTACTTCACAAGCGAATAATTTTGTGAGCAAAGAAATTAAAATCAGTCTGATATTGACTTTCCAAAACGAGCAAAAAACATTTCATCACAAATTACAACCGCAACTTACATATCTGACCTGATCAAACAATCCAGCATAACTATGGATGAAATAGCCGAAAAACCAACGTTAACGCCTATCCCTACATGGGAAATGCTAAAGGCCACGTTTGATCTCGATTATGCAGACGTTAAAAAAGATGATAATGTCAACATTACGCTATCCACAGCTTGTGAACACATCGATGAAAAGTACCGTACCCACCTCCACATTTTTACTGATGGGTCAGCTTAGCAAATCAGAGCGCTGGAGCAGCGTTTTATGTTCCAAAATTTAACATTAAAAAGTCTTTTTTCATTGGGGCAAATGTATCTATATATACAGCAGAATTGGTCGCTGTTGTTCAAGCGTTGCATTATTTAATAAGCCTTCGGCCTGTGCCTTTCAAAGTAGTTCTGTTTGTTGATTCAAAATCTGTATTATATATATGCCTTACAGTCTTTTGATACAGACACAAGACCTGATTTAATAATTGAGGCAAATCATCTAATACACTGTTTATTGATAAATGGCTCGGAAATCAGTTTATGCTGGGTGCCTTCTCACGTTGGTCTTCACGGCAACAACGTAGTTGACAGAGCAGCTAAATCCGGTGCACTCCGTTTTGAAAATTCCATAGAATTACATGTTAACACCTCGGTAAAAGAAGCTTACAACTCGCTAGAATTAGCATCATGGATTCGATTTCATGAACATTTAAATGAAAAATTTGTGTCTCAAAAAAGAATCAAACTTTCAGTTCAAAATATCTGTAAAAAAATGCAGTATTCTTCGATATATCATTTGAGATTAATTGTTACCACATATTTTCGTATTCAACTGAACGCTTTGAAAACAAAATATTGTAAAAACGTTTTATGTATTTGCGGTGAACAATTCACATTGTATCACTGTTTGTTTTACTGCAGAAAGCTTCGTTATTTTTTACCAAAGATGTTTACACAAGGAAACTATCTTGAAAAGCATTTTAAAGAAGTGATATCAGATCAAGTTCTGTTAGTTAAAATTTCAGAATCATTGGTTCACAGTCCTGTTAATGCGTTACTTTAAGGTTATTATTTTAATTATCATTATCTTATTTTGTTTTGTTTTGCTTTTTATGACGATTTTTCTTTTACATTTGATGTTAGCGTTGTTCTAATTTCATTTCTCTGATCATCCATATCATTTTTCTAAAGACCTTGCCGATTCCTTTTAATTTTTTTCCGTCTCTTACTCTGTTCCCTTCTTTCTCCTCCTCCCTCCCCCCCCCCCCAAAAAAATCATCCTCCATGCCATTTTTATCCGTCTAATATCACTTATAGTGAAAAGACGTTAAATCAAGGAACGAACAAACACACACACACACACACACACACACACACACACACACACACACACACACACACACACACACACACAGACTGACAGACAGACAGAGAGACAGACAGACACATACACACACGCATACACACAGACACACACACTAACAATACACACATGCACAATATACTCAAGCAATAAGAGAAATAAGACAAAACAGGTTAAACAAGGGAAAAAAACTTAAGAAAGAAAACAATTATTAAGAAAACTAATAATAGAAGGAAGACACAAACAATAACATAAGAAAGGCAAGCGAAAAAGAAGAATAGGAAGAAGAGCAACATTATTATCAACAATAGCAACACTGCAAACAACATAAGCAAACCCAAGCAAACAGGCATTACAGACCTGATGATCCAGTGGTAACGACCGAGAAACAAACAAATACCAACAAGGCGGTCAACAGATTATAATTCCTGTTGTGAAATCAGTGACTCTGCCCACTACCATATACAAAAGGTGTAAAGACGAAATGGCCGACCAGTTATTATCATAAATCTGTTCAACATTGCCTGAAATTACTGAATAGTTAATGACCAGCATGCAGAGTTTTTCAAGATGGTCGGCCAGTCAGTATATTAATCAACTGTGTTGTTATCAAACGCTTTACTGTGTCATTGTATGAACGAAATCTGGCAACGTGGTCTGTCCTACTTTGTCTTCACTGCTCACAGTTTATTTTGAGTCCATATAACAACTGTTCAGGCTTGCACAGAGCATCATTTATGTTACATGTGTAGTGACGCTGACACATGCTGCAGTTGAAATTTCTACTTACATCATTTGCTAAATAAACTCTGCTGTGCTTATACAATTAGCGACCTAAAAGTTGTTTTTTTAAGAAACGTTATGTACTCAATAGATACGTCTTGATGATGAACAGGTTGCCTTTTAAATAGTCATGTGTGCAAAGTGGGGGGGGGGGGGGGGATGCAAAACTTGTTTTGTTTTTACTCTCACAATAAATCTCATGAAATGTTATAGGTATGGTTTCACAATATCATATACTTTTAATGCAACTGCTTTATGCGATTGTGTTTTATCCTGTCTTGGAAATGATGCGTGTGTAAGTTATGAACCAAGTGGATATACTTTTACATTTCCAACCTGGACTAACAAAAAATAGTGCATAGTGTTATATGTATTTTATTGTACTGCGTGTGTGTATTTGTTATAATTAGCCATCTGTTTTTGTCAAGTTCTGATGTGTTTCTTTGGTTTTTACCTGTTGACGTTATTGTAGGAAAATCTGAAAGACAGTCTTAATCTGAACGTTTAATCCTGACCTTTACTCTAATACTAACCCACATGCAGTCAGATCAGTCATACGTGTGTGTGTGTGTGTGTGTGTGTGTGCGCACGCGCGCGCGCTCATGCATGTGTATGTGTGTGCATACGCGTACACGTGTGTTGTGTGTTTGTTTACAACATTGGTAAGTCTGTTCACAGTCTGTGATATTGAGCCCAAAGTCAATAACAACAACAACAAAATGTTTATATGATGAAAAGAAATCAGCACACACACACAAAAAAACAAACAAACAAACAAACAAACAAACAAACAAACAAACAAACAAGCAAACAAACGAAAAACAAAACAAAAAACAAAAAACGGATTAACCATTGCAACAGAAACAACATATACTACCGCCGCCACCACCACTGCTACTACTACTGCCACTAAAACCGCCACCATCGCTGTTCCAGCGATTTCCAATGTAACCACTACTAGTATCGTTCCTTCTTTTACTTTACCATTTCCACTCCCACCACAGAACCCCAACACTGCCGTCATTGCTTCTGTTACTGGCACTGTTGATAGAGGGTACATATCATGAAAATTGAACTCATCAGTTGTTTAAAATATTAGTGGCGTATACTATAGGATTCATCATCATTATCGTCAACTCCAGGTGCCCAGCCAAATGGCGTTGGCGATCATGGCCTTCCATACGAATCTATCTTTTGTCGCTGTGGACACACTCTCCCCCCTCCCCCCTCCCCCCGTTTTTTTCTGTCTTCATCCACTCTGCAAAACCGTCCAATGTTTTCTCCCTGGATCTATCTGGTGCCCTTTTCCCCTCCAGCTTTCCTATTGTGTCTAAATGTTAAGATTAATTTTGCTTCATAAAATGTCCTATAAACGTTGTTTGTCTATTCCTAATCTTCTTTATTAATGTTCTTTTTGTGTTTGCCTTTTTGAAGACTGTCTCGTTTGTTTTCTTCACTGCCCGTGGCCAGCCAAATACAGCAGGATTAAGGAGAATAAAAAACATCAAACATCTCGATCGTTTTAATGAATTGACGATATATTTCCTGTATTTGTGTTGAGATCGTTTTGGCCGGGCCACTGTCGTTAGTTCTGTTTCCCTTACCTTATATTAACAACTTCATTTAAAAAAAGTCAGATTGATTTACTGTGAACCTGGAAATGTGAGCAGTCAAACGTATATGTCACCAGCTATGTGATTAATGTCTTGTTTGACGAAGCATTTCATTACATGGAGTTCATAGACAATCTAGTAAAAAAAATCAATAATACTAGTTTGTAAAAGCCCAGTCCTCTGGAACTACAGATATTATTTCAGAGCTAGCCCAGAATGCTCACCTCACGATATATGGATGTCTTATATCGATCAAATTATGAAACAATGAAAATTAATATAGCTTGACCATCAAAGCTTTTCGTTTGTGTGTTTATCTCAGTTTCCTTTTGCATTGTTCTGTTGTTTGTTTGTTCTTATTTTTTACATTATTGTTTGAAAAGAATTTCTCTATCATGTTTTCGCTTCTTGCTATTAATGGACTTGTTTACTCTTTTTTCTTCTTTTTTATGGCTTGTGTTTGATTCCATGTTATTGAACCTGGTGGTTTTTCAATATTTATTGTCTGGAAAAGCCAGCATGCACGTCAAATCCTCGTGTCACTCCTGTTTGGCAATGCAGTTTGATCGGCAAACATTCACAGGCAGTTGACCGATCCACTTTTCTGGACATCCAGAGGCCATGACAGGACATGGAGTCCCCACAGGGCTTATGCAAATGATTGATTCGTCGTGGGGTAAGGCCTCGTGACGTTTGGCTTGTTTACT
>CM060314.1:47681669-47689169 GCA_030674185.1 Monoplex corrugatus | reverse complement strand
TCATGTGTGCAGACTAACCATCGTCTGAACCACTGTTCATGTGTATATGAATGCAGAGTATCAAAAATGTTCGGTGAAGATCTTGTTAATCATATCAGCGGCAGGCTTATTGAAAGACAGACACACTCAGCATGCATACCCACCAAAGACGGAATATGCAGATTGTGCAGCATCATGAAGTCTGCGCAGAGTGAAGGCAACACCGTATATGCACATATCAGAGTAAAATCGGAACGAGACGAAAACCTGTTTGAAACACACACACACACACACACGCACACACACACACACACACACACACACACACACACACACGCACACATCACACACACACACATGCACACACACACACACACACACACGCACACACACACACACACACACCAGAGAGAGAGAGAGAGAGAGACAGACAGACAGACGACAGTCAGACAGGCAGAGACAGGGACACAGAGAGAGGAGAGACAAACAGACAGACAGAGACAAAGACAGCAGAACAGACAGACAGACAGACAGACACACGCACGCACGCACGCACGCACGCACACACACACACACACACACACACACACACACACAACACCGTCTAATATCACTTATAGTGAAAAGACGTTAAATCAAGCAATGGTGAACACACACACACACACACACACAAACAGAATGAGAACGCGGATGTAACGTATAAAACAGGACAGGTCCATACTATTGGCCAATGTCTTTGTCAAGCACACACAAAAAACAACAAAGAATTGATACACGATATACAGAGAAAAACAGCAAGACTTTACTGAAGGTCGCTTTAATATGGCACGAAATGATCGTAACTGCAAATCAGTCATTTTGCTCCTGTTCCTCGAAACATCACGGACATCGTGCTGTGTATTTCTATAAGATTTGTCTTTTGTGTACAATGACAAAGACCAGATGGCTGCAGATATGTGCCTGTTCTGTTTTGTGCAATAAATGCATGTTCCCATTGTATGTTTGTGTTTGTGGTTCTTATTTGCTCGAACGCTGACAGCCACTTTTTAGATGTTCACTTTTGTGTGATTTTACATTGGCTCCTGTTCAGCTCTTCCAATTGTGTTTATGACAGCACTCTCTCACTGTGCCCTGTTTATCAAGGTGAAGGGTAGTCTTATGGTTCTAAGGTTGTTCACTGAAGGGTCTGAGAATGACTAACCTTACAATTTGTAAACCATTTGCGATGGCTGTTTTGACTCTTAACCTGTCAGCACGTTCATTTCCGTAGCAATCTAAAGACCAGACATACAGTAACAGTCAACATAGAGAAGGAAACGACACTGTCATGGCTCCAACTTTGTTCACAACAATACTATTTCAAGCTTCTTATCTCGTCCAAGTCAAAAACCACTTGTTGTAGTTGTTCTTATCTATTGATTTATGATTGTGTTTGATTTCTCTGCAATTTTGAACCCAAACAAACGATAACAATCTGTCATACCTTCAATGTTTTTAGATAAGATATGAACACACACACACACACACACACACACACACACACACACACACACACACACACACACACACACACACACACACACACACACACACACACAAATTGAATCAGAACGCGTGATCGCTACTGTAGGACAAGTTGTAAATGAATCACCACACTCTTGCAACACTCCTTCACGTCGCTGAAGAGTTGTTCATACCAATAGTAGACATTTCGTTTTGTTTTCAACAACGCTTACATTCTGGTTTGCCTAAAATCGTTGTCAGTTTTCTTTGTAAAAGTGCAGGATTTCCTGCATTCATGGTTAGATTAGGTCTCAGGGCGGATGGGTTGTAATTGTTTGGCGAGAAGCGTGACAACCATTCCATTTATCATGTATCTAATGCATCAACTCTTATCTAATTGTTCCTAATTCTCGAGGTGCTGATTTCCAACCCATTTGAAAATGTTCTAGCATTTCTGTGATATACAGTGATGCTCGTTCTTCCTTTCGTGTTATATTATAAACTGCAAACCTCTCACTATTGCCCCATGTCTTTGAAGTATACGATTTATTATGATGGTTCCGATCTTGTTTGTGAAATACTGCTTCAAGCTTCTTATCTTAAAAACCATTTGTTGCAGCCTAATCGCTTCAATTACCAAAATCTCAACACGTTTTGGAACAACACATTCATTTCTTCAGTAATTCCAAACCCAAATCAACCATAGCAGTCGATCTCAAAATGCCAACACTGTTTTCAGATAAGGTTTGGAAACACGAGCTCGCACCGACTAATGTAGCACGTGCAATACATTCATTACCACCTTCCCACACCCACTCCAACACGTTGTTGAAAAACCAGCAACGCCTACTGACTAGTGCTGTTTTGTCACACTGGCTCCCAACATGTGGATGTGTTTTGGCCTGTCAGAACCGTTTTCGTTTTTCTCGTTAAAGCTCAAGGTAACAGGATTTCCTGTATTTACACCCACATTGTTGTCGCTTAACCTTTTGACTCCCGCACCCTGTCCACCAGCATCCTGCATTGCCAACCAAACTAGCAAAGGAAAAAAAACACTGAACCCTTTGACTCCCTCACCCTATCCCCCAGCCTCCTGCAAGGTGAGGGAATCAAAGGGTTCAGTTTTTGCAGTTGGTGGATAGGGTGTAGGAGTCAAAGGGTTCAGTTTTTGCAGTTGGTGGATAGGTGTAGGAGTCAAAGGGTTCAGTTTTTTGCAGTTGGTGGATAGGGTGTAGGAGTCTAAGGGTTAAGGCAGGAGTGAACAAATCTTGCCTTACTTTGCAAAAAGTGTAATTGATTAAATGGATGGACTGACTGATCGGTTGATTGATACATTGATTATTTTACTGTCAGTTAATTGATTGGTCAATTGATTGGTTTGCTGATTGAGGGGGGTCAATTGGTCGATTTATTGATTGAAGGGCATTAATGATCTGACTGGTCAGTTGACTGATTGGTCAGTTGATTGGTTATTTGATTGAGGGATACGTGTTATCTATTTGTCGACCTGTCGGTGTCCTGATCTATTCATCATCTTCTCTGATCGCGCAACAGCTGGACGCTATATAAGGTCTAGCTGAGGGGGAACAAAAGTCCCTGTTCTGTCCATGAATCGAACCTAGGCTTGTCATGTTGTAGGCAGATGCTTTGAACCACTAGACCACGGCTCCACTTACCAAGACTTAGCAAGATGTAACTATCTCAAGTGGAAATGTTCTTTTGTTTGACAGTTACGTCAGTCAGCTGTTGCCTGTTTTAAAAAAACCGATGACTCTTGATGATGTATGTCTGTTGAGAGAAGACCATTTTGTGACGCAGACAACACACACGTACACTCACACTCGCACACACTCACTCACTCACACACACCACACACACACACACACACACACACACACACACACACACACACACACACACACACACGCACTCACACACACTCACACACACACACATACACACTCACGCCCACTCACTCACACACACACACACACTACACACACACACACACACACACACACATACACACACACGCGCGCGCGCGCGCGCGCGCGCACTCAGAGAGAGAGACAGACAGACAGACAGACAGACACAGAGAGACGGAGACAGACAGACAGGCAGAGACAGAGACACAGAGAGACAGCGAGACAAAGAGAGAAAATGACATGAAATGAAATGAATCTAATTTTTCCAACGATGTAGATATTAGCACATAGGCCAACTGACATATATCTGCTATTGCTGATCTACATAAACTAAAAGAAAAGAATTGTAAATGCAAATCAATTAAACTTTACAGAAAACAGTCAGAAACAAAACATAAGCAAACCAAAACGCAAAACAAACAAACAAACAAAAACAAACAAACAAACAAACAAAAACAAAAACAAAATAACTATTTCATCATGAATACATAAGCGTGTACACACAAATCCGAATGAGAGAGAGAGAGAGAGAGAGAGAGAGAGAGAGAGAGAGAGAGAGAGAGAGAGAGAGAGAGAGAGAGCACAAATGTATTTTAGTAACACATCAACATCAGAATAATGAGTGAGAGAAAAAACAAAAACAGGTTTTTGTTTTTGAGTGTCATGGTATAAACACATTAATAAGAGAAAGAGAGAGAGAGAGAGAGAGAGAGAGAGAAGAGAGAGAGAAGAGAGAGAGAGAGAGAGATATGGAGAGAGAAGGGGTGTGTTATAGAAACAAACGTTATGAGGGCAGAACGCATTTAAACAAAAATAGACTTCAACTGAATGTTTAAGAAATGTGGAAGCATAATTACAGACATATACAGACACAGGCACGGAGGTAGATGCATAAAAGTAACATTCCATTTTTTAAATGAAATGAATAATTATATCTCCAAAGAAGGATGGAAAAACTATGTCAGTCAAAAAATAAAAACCAACAAAAACAGTCTAGCACAGTATACGGACAACATGAATATTTTAATCTTTTCAAGTCAGGAACTAGATCTAATATGATTATCAGAAAAATATTGTATCATTTCCACTTGACATTGTTACCTCGTGATATAACCCATAACATACAACATCCGAAGCGCATAAAGAAAACCAAAAAAAAAATATGAGTGAGGGAATTGAAATGTTCAAGCCATGTGATTTTCATTTCTGTTTTCGAAACAAGAACGTATAATGTAGACAATTTCAGGAACCGATAAAGGGGACAGTGTTTTGACAATACACACTTTTCCCCTTTTTCATACAACTTTACTTTTAGTCTGAAATTGGAAGAGAATAATATAATTAATATAGTTTGAATCCTCTCTGGGCTACATGATAATCTTGAAACCCGAGTCTGAGACAAACTACATGTATTCCATCAAAGTCTAAAATTAGTTGATATATTCTTATTGTAATACAATTTGCTGAGCTGCTGTTGTTGTTGTTTTGTTTGTGTGTTTGTTCACACACTGGGTCTCGTTAAATAGAAACTATCAAATGTAAAGATCCATTTACCAAAGGCAAAATAAGTAAGACCCCATCCATGAAGAACCAAAAGCACTGAGATCATTTGGTGAAACAATATTCACAGAAAAGATTCGAGATATATTGAGGCTGTTTATTTGTTAATTGATTCATTGCCTTTCATATATATATATATTTATATATAATATATATATATATATATATTAATATATATATATATATACATTGCATTTTGTTTAGAAGACACAAGGATATGAATATAGGTTTTTTGTTTGTTTTTTTGTTTTTTGTTTTGCAATGTGTTCTAGTGAGTTAACGCTATTCCGTTCCTTGTTGTAAGCATCATGTTCTCTCCAGCATAGGAGATTATCACGACTGTAAGTAGCAGTGTGTATATCGTCAGTCATCCATTGAGGCTTGGTGGTGTGTTTTCCCACATGTATTTTGTAAAGTGCATGATAATCATTAACTGAACAGAGTATGCTGAGCTGGTGTTCTAGAGTTTCTTCAAGATTTGTAAAATCATAATCAATAGTACTAAATAGGGGAGAGGTAGAATTTGTGAGGTCAGCAAAACAGTTGTTTTCATTGAAGTTAGCAACTAATCTAAGACCAAGTTTGGGAATTTTCTATTCCTTTTTTAGACGAAGTAAGGCATATGAGAAAATGTCCATAGACACAGATACAGAAAGACAATTACACAGACATACATACATACGGACAAAATATCAACCTAGTCGCGTATCGATTACCGTCATTTTTTGAGAGAGAGAGAGAGAGAGAGAGAGAGAGAGAGAGAGAGAGAGAGAGAGAGAGAGAGAGAGAGAGGAGAGAGAGAGGAAAATAAAAATCAGGTGCAGCATGATATAGTACCGTGTCTGGTCCCAGATGTCAGTGATGGGCTTATTATCAGCAGGAACCTAGTTGCTGCCTTTATAAACCTGTCACAGCGCGCTGGTAGCGTTGACGCCAATCAGTGTGAGAACTGGGCAAAGGCCAGGCTCCACAATCTGTTTTGAGGCAAATGTATCACGTTTATTTAATGTGCGTGAATTTAACTTGATAGAAACGTCCATGGTAATGGTGGTGAGGGTTATGGTTGGTTAAAGAGAGCTTGGAAAAGGAAGAGATAAAGTAATATTATGTATTTGTGTATTTGCGTATTTTCATACATCTCTCTTATCTTTCTTGGATATATTTTACTCGTGTTTTGTCTTCATGATTGCATGGGTCGCGATACAGACTAAATCCTTTTACTTACTAATGCATGTATATTTCATGTATGATGATCCTATTTAGTGGTTGAGATTTACGATTATGAAATAGAAACTTTAAGATTATGAAAGGGAATTCCACGTATATGGATCTGGTGGCTGTGATTCAGAATCAGCCTAGGAGGATGTCTTGATAGTGGTGTACTGATCATGTTCGTGCAGTATTTAATCTCTCTCTCTCTCTTTCTCTCTCTCCCTCTCTCTCTCTCTCTCTCTCTTCTCTCCTCTCTCTCTTTCTTTCTCTCTCTCTCTCTTTCTCTTTCTCTCCCTCTTTCTCTCTCTGTCTCTCTTTCTATCTTTCTCCCTCTCTGTCTCTGTCTCTGTCCTTCTGTCTGTCTGTCTGTCTCTCTCTCTCTCTCTCTCTCCCTCTGCCTCTCTGTCTCTGTTTCTCTTTCTATTTTCTCCCTCTCTGTCTCCCTCTCTGTCTGTCTGTCTGTCTGTCTGTCTGTCTTTCTCTGTGTCTCTGTCTGTCTGTCTCTGTCTCTGTCTCTTTTTTTCTCTCTCTGTCTCTGTCTGCCTGTCTGTCTGTCTGTCTCTCTCTCTGTCTTTGTCTCTGTCTGTCTCTCTGTCTCTGTCTCTCTTTGTCTCTGTCTGTCTGTCTGTCTCTGTCTGTCTCTGTCTCTGTCTCTCTCTCTCTCTCGCTCTCTCTCTCTCTCTCCTTCTTCCTCTGTTTTTCTTCATTTTTCAACCCTGCATCCCGTGTTCAAGGTATTCATGGTGTGAACTTTACAAAAATAAGTCCCTCTTTCTGTCCAACACACAGACACATACATACAATGCACACACTACAGGCGAGAACAAACGTGGACATTCTACAAGCTTCCGTCCTACGTTTTGTCTCCCTTTCAACCTGAGCATTATCTCCCTTCTAACCTCTCACTTTTTTTTTTTCTTTTTTTTTTTTTTGTGGGGGGGGGGGTGTTATTTTTTCCTCTCCTAAGTCTGAGAAGTCAACGAAATTCTGGAAATAAACACATTGCCAGGAATATGTTCGTGTCATATTGCGCGTTTATCAGTGTTCATCATTACTCACACTGTTTTTTTCACACAGACTTAATGCACTTTGTTGTTTGTAGTGTCGTCAGATTCTGACAGAAACATGATTCACGAGAACCACAGTACAAATGCTTTGCATATTTACCTGTTTTTAATGATTTATTCATTACTTTTATTTTCATTTATTTTATTTTCATTTGATTTATTTTATTTTGTTTTATTTCATTTATTTATTTTATCTTTTTTTTTTATTTCATTTTGTTTTGCTGTCTGTCCCATTTCCAACGCCGCATTAATAA
>CM060314.1:47661669-47676669 GCA_030674185.1 Monoplex corrugatus | reverse complement strand
TTTTTAACGTGGTGTTAACAATGATATGGCTCTAGTAGTTGGCTGGGCTATCAGCAACATGAACCTGAACAACACTGACAGTCTTGTAATCAGTTAGAGAGTCTACAACATTGATCATCATAACCAGAGAAAGACAGTCTTGTGATCAGTTAGAGAGTCTACAACATTGATCATCATAACCAGAGAAAGACAGTCTTGTGATCAGTTGGAGAGTCCATAACACTGATCATCGTATCCAGAGAAAGACAGTCTTGTGATCAGTTGGAGAGTCCATAACACTGATCATCGTATCCAGAGAAAGACAGTCTTGTGATCGGTTGGAGAGTCCATAACACTGATCATCGTATCCAGAGAAAGACAGTCTTGTGATCGGTTGGAGAGTCTACAACACTGATCATCATATCCAGAGAAAGACAGTCTTGTGATCAGAGAGTGCACAACACTGGTTATCATATCGTGAGAAAGACAGTCTTGTGATCAGTTAGAGAATACACAACATTGATCATCATATCGAGAGAAAGACAGTCTTGTGATCAGTTAGAGAATACACAACATTGATCATCATATCGTGAGAAAGACAGTCTTGTGATCAGTTAGAGAGTCTACAACACTGATCATCATATCGAGAGAAAGACAGTCGTGTGATCAGTTAGAGAATACACAACATTGATCATCATATCGAGAGAAAGACAGTCTTGTGATCAGTTAGAGAGTCTACAACACTGATCATCATATCCAGAGAAAGACAGTCTTGTGATCAGAGAGTGCACAACACTGGTCATCATATCGTGAGAAAGACAGTCGTGTGATCAGTTAGAGAATACACAACATTGATCATCATATCGAGAGAAAGACAGTCTTGTGATCAGTTAGAGAGTCTACAACACTGATCATCATATCGAGAGAAAGACAGTCGTGTGATCAGTTAGAGAATACGCAACATTGATCATCATATCGAGAGAAAGACAGTCTTGTGATCAGTTAGAGAGTCTACAACACTGATCATCACATCCCTCCATGTCCCAGTAGGCTTGATGTTAAAAAAAATGTATTCGTTCGTTCGTTATTTTTCTGACGTCTATTCTCTGGATAGTACGAAAATGTGTGTGTGTGTGTGTGTGTGTGTGTGTGTGTGTGTGTGTGTGTGTGTGTGTGTGTGTGTGTGTGTGTGTGTGTGTGTGTGTGTGTGTGTGTGTGTGCTGTGTGCGTGTGTGTGAGTGCGGGCGTGTGTATATGTATGTATGTGTGTATGTGAGCCTGTGTCTGTTTCTGTCTCTCTCTCTGTCTGTGTGTGTTTTGCTCTTGTTCTTTTTCTTTTCTGTGTCTGTGTAACTTTTGTCTTGGGTTTGTCTATAGCAGGGCATTTGGAAATGCATAGGAGAAACCAAAACCAGTTACAGATACTACGACATGGAGACAAAGAAAGAAAGAGAAGAGGGAGAACGGGACAGAGGGACAGAGGTAGAGAGACAGAAAAAGAGAGAGAGAGGGTCAAGCCAGCTAGAAGGCCAGTCAGAGAGACATATGTGTGACCAGATAACACACCACACTCTTTAAAAGTTTTCACTTTGTAAAAGAAGAAGCGTATAATCAACAGACAGTCTACACCGCTGATTATTCTGTGTCTCCGTCCTTCGGGGAGATGTTTGGGATGGATATTTGTGTGCTGTCGGCTTTTGTTGCTCTTTCATTTTACTGTAAGCACAGTTTGGGGCTAGGTAAAGGTCAGATGGAGGGAAGAGGGACGATGTGAATGGGTGACATGGGGAATCTTTAGAAGGAGGTGATAAGAAGGATGACAACTAGGAGAGAAAGAGACAGAGAGTAAGGAGAGAGAGAGAGAGAGAGAGAGAGAGAGAGAGACAGACAGACAGACAGATAGATAGATAGAAAGATAGATAGATAGATAGATAGATAGACAGATAGATACATCGGTAGATGGGTAGATAGATATAGACACAGATAGATAGATAGATAGATAGATAGATAGATAGATAGATAGGTAGATAGATAGATATTATATAGATAGATAGATACACAGACAATTACATAGATAGATGGATAGATAGATAGATAGATGGATAGATAGATAGACAGATGGATAGATAGATAGATAGATGGATAGATAGATAGACAGACAATTACATAGATAGATGGATAGATAGATAGATAGATGGATGGATAGATAGATAGACAGATTGATAGATAGATAGATAGATAGATGGATAGATAGATAGATAGATAGATAGATAGATGGATAGATAGATAGATAGATAGATAGATGGATAGATAGATAGATAGATAGATAGATAGATAGATAGATAGATAGATAGATAGATAGATAGATAGATAGATAGATGTTGGTATCCATTTGGTATTAGATACAAATGTGATAGATAAAACATGGAGGGGGATGAGGAAAGAGAAAAGAAGAAAGACGACAGAAATTATAATGATAAACGTAAATTTTTATATGCCAACAATTCATCGTCATCGTCATCAGATAAAAGATTTTGTATCAACTTTGCCGTCGCTGCTATCCATCTTTGCGTAGAATTATAAATACAAGGGGAAATCTTAGATCAACTAATCACCAATATGACATCCTAGAAAAAAACAATTCGTTATGTTGAGAGAAAGAGAGCGACAGACACACAGATAGATAAACAAACAGGCAGGCTGACGGACAGAAAGACGGACGGACGGACTGGAAGACTGAGAGACAACTGCGCACAGAAATAGATTTTTATTTACTTACTGTCCGTTAAGCCACCGGTATGTACGGCAGCAACGAAGATCCTGTACACTTGTCTGTTTTGGAACAGTCTTTTGTAGGTTACCTCATGTTTGTTACACACCTCTGTCATTTGTCGCCATTCAGCAGGCAAAGTCAGAACGAGATCGAGGCAGCTGTAATGTGGCTACTAAAAAGAATATAAGAGTTCCATGGACGGTAAAGAAAACAAACGAGACAGTCTTGAAGGAGGCAAACACAGAAAGAACATTGATGAAGAAGATTAGGAAAAGATAAGCAACATTCTTAGGATATTTTATGAGGCAAGAGGTATATGAGCACCTTGTCACAACAGGAAAGCTGGCAAGGTCTTGAAATTGGGAGGAGGGGGCGGGGGAGAAGCGACTTTTGAAACACTAAGCTGACACTATCAGAATGATGGAAACATTAAGATGGGCAGTGAACAGGCCAGTGTTTAATGTTGCAGGCTGGGATTGAACTCAGGCTATCGGGTCTTGAGTCCACGGCTGTATCATAAGAACAACCAGCCCGTGAAGGTTGTGTGGAAGAACACAAAAAGAGCAAATAGACAAAGACATGTAAAAATATCATAATCAGAATCATACCAGAAGCCAGGTGTCAATCACCACATGACCCTTCAAAGAAAACAGAGTGCTGCCTTTCATCATAATCAACGAATCGAGATATGATGATGTCTTGTGTTTAGTCCCAACCAACAATCTCTCTGTGTCTGTCTCTTTGTCAGTCTGACTGTCTATCTGTCTGTCCGTCTGTCTGTCTGTGTGTCTGTCTGTCTGTCTGTCTGTCTCTCTCTCTCTTTCGCACACGCTCTCTCTAATTCTCTCTCTTTCCCTAGCTCGCTGTCTGTTTGTCTGTCTCTCCCTCTATCCCTCTATCTGTCTGCCTGTCTCTCGGTCTCTCGGTCTCTCGGTCTCTCAGTCTCTCTCTCTTCCTCTTTCTCTCTGTCTCTCTTCTCTGTTTCTTTCTCTGTTTCTCCCTGTCTCTTTCTCTTCCCCCCTCTCTCTCTCCCTCTTTCTTTCTCTGTGTGTGTGTGTTCTGTGTGTGTGTGTGTGTCTGTCTGTCTGTTTGTCTGTCTCACTCTCTTCCTCTTTCTCTGTCTCTCTGTCTGTCTCTTTCTCTCTCTCGCTCTTTTTCTCTTGCTCTGTCTCTCTGTCTGGCCTGTTCGTTGCCCATCTTGTTGCTCCAAATCATTGTGGTGGTGTCAGCTTAGTCTTTTATAGGTCCTTGTCTAAACAGTTGGTCCCCTGTATTTGTGTGTAGAGTCACTTCATCTCATGGCAACTTGTGATTTGACTGTACAGTTTGTATTTGTCTTTCATTCCCCTGTAGGTACTTTTTGATGATACGGAGTAAGGAAAGGCTATGCTTAAATAACATTTGAGAGAGAGAGAGAGAGAGAGAGAGAGAGAGAGAGAGAATGACAATGAAACTATCATTAATTTTCAATATAAAAGTTATAAGCTAATATCCATACAACACACACACACACAAACACACACAAACACACACAAACACACACACACACGCACGCTCACACACACACACATACACACACACACACACACACACACAGAGATATATGCACATATATATGCATACATATATATGTATATATGTATATATATGTATATACATATATATATACATATATCCATATACATATACATGTGTATATATATATACATGTATATATATACATATATATGTATATATATATATATATATATATATATATATATAGAGAGAGAGAGAGAGAGAGAGAGAGGAGAGAGAGAGAGAGAAGATCTACTCGACTCGATCATAGATGAAACATAAATGACAAGATGAGAAAGGCTGAGAAAACAGAGACAGCAGGCCAGATACAGACAGACAGACCACATAAAGACAGACAGACAGACACGTACATGCTTGAATAACAGAAAAAAGGATAATCATGGCCTAACGTGCTCCGTCTCTACAGATGTGATCAGGCTTAGAATCAATTGCAGAGTACACTCCCTTGATCAGACAGGCAGATAGATACAGACAGATAGACTGACAATGAGACAGACAGACAGACAGACACACAGACAGACACACACACACACAGATGGACAAACATACAGAATATCACTCATAGTGAAAAGACGTTAAATCAAAGAACGAACAAACATATAGACAGACAGGCAGATAGACAGACAGTGAGACAATTGGTTGGGTGACTGGAAAAAAATAACCACAGCTCTATGTCTTTCACCATAAGAGATGAGACCAGGATTACAATTTAATGGAGAGTCCACATCACTGATCACACTGACAGACAGATAGACAGACAGACAGACAGACAGGCAGACAGACGGACAATTGATTGGGTAACCACAGCCAAGAAATCCTTCACCTTCTAGAGATGTGACCAGGTTACAATCAAGTGGAAAGTCCACACCACAGACAGTCATACCCTATGCTGTCATAGGAATACAGGCCTGGGTTTGTTAGAGGAGACATTGGATGTGGGCTGTTTTTCAGCTATCGACTTCTGTTGCTTTTCGATTTCCCTCTGTGAGGGGGTTTCGGGTTATATAAAACTGACAGAGAGAGAGAGAGAGAGAGAGAGACACACACACACACACACACACAGAGACAGACAGACACACACACACACACACACACACACACACACACACACACACACACACACACACACATGGACACACACACACACAGAGACAGACATAGACAGAGAGGCAGAGATAAAGAGCGAGACAGAAAGAGAGACAGATTCACACAAAAACAGAGACAAAACACTGAGAGAGAGAGAGAGAAACACACATTCATTGACACTCCCACAGACAGACAGACAGACCGAGAGATGGACAGACAAACAGACACAGACAGACAGACAGACAGACAGACAGAGAGACAGACAGACAAACACACAAACAGACATTTGATTGGGTAACTGAAAAGAAAAACAGCCAAGAAATCCTTCACCTATACATGTGACCAGGTTTACAATCAAGTGAAAAGTCCACACCACAGACAGTCATACCTTAGGCTGTCATAGAAATACACAGGCCTGGGTTTGTTAGAGGAGACATTGGATGTGGGCTCTTTTTCAGCTATCGACTTCTATTGTTTTTCGATTCCCCTCTGTGTGGGTTTCTGGTTATATAACACGGAGAGAGAGAGAGAGAGAGAGAGAGAGAGAGAGAGAGAGAGAGAGAGAGAGAGAGTCAGTCAGTCAGACAGACAGACAGACAGACAGAGACAGCTACAATGACAGAGAGAGAGAAAGTGAGAGAGTGTAATTTTGTTGTGTGTGTGTGTGTGTGTGTGTGTGTGTGTGTTGTGTGTGTGTGTGTGTGTGTGTGTGTGTGTGTGTGTGTGTGTGAGTGTGTGTGTGTGTGAGTGTGAAAGAGGTAGAATGGGAGAGAGAGAGACAGAAAGAGAGAGAAAGAGATGGAGAGAGAGAGGGAGAGAAAGAGAGAGAAAGAGAAAGGGAGAGAGAAAATGAGAGAGATAGAGAGTGTGAAAAAGAGAGAGAAAGAGAAAGAGCTAGAAAAAGAGAGAGAGGCTGACAATGACAGAGAGACAGAGACACACAGAGAGAGAAAGAGACACAGAGAGAGAAAGAGAGAGAGACAGAGAAAGAGAAACAGAGAGAGAGAAAGAGAGAGAGTGATAGAGAGAGTGAGAGTGAGAGAGACAGAGACAGAGACAGACAGAGAGAGAGAGAGAGAGACAGACAGACTGGGAGAATCAAGCAAACTGAAGAACAGAAAGCGCTTCTCTTGGTATTCTAGCGCTTCTCTTGGTATTTTTAGACGCAGATAATTTTTATGAAAACATAATCCAAAGGAAAAATACATGCACATCAACTGGTTGCTTAAAATCGAAAGATGGCACGCTTATCATGGAAAAAGACAAAATATTAGACAGATGGGGAGAGTACATTAAAGACCTTTTTGAGGACGACAGAAACGAAGAACACATTATAAAAAAGAACTTTGAAGGACCACCTATAATGAAAGATGAAGTTAGAGCAGCACTGAAAAAGATGAAACCAGTAAAAGTCCCAGGACCAGACAACATTACTACAGAGATGATTGAAGCCCTGGAGAAATTTGGCATAGAAAAAATAACAGTCCTCCTAAATGAAATTTATGACACTGGAAAAATCCCCAAATATATGTCAAAATCAATTTTCATTGCACTTCCAAAGAAGACAGGGGCTATAGAATGCGAACTCCATCGCACAATCAGTTTGATGAGTCATGTAACAAAAATCCTGTTAAGAATAATCATGATGAGGACAAGCAATAGAATCAAAGGGAAATAGCAGAAGAACAGTGTGGATTTGTGGAGGGGAAAGGAACTATTAATGCCATATACATCCTAAGAACTATCATAGAGAGGTCAATTGAGATGAATAAGAATTTGTATTTATGCTTTGTTGACTATACCAAGGCTTTCGATCGGGTACGACATGATGAATTGATCAACCAGCTGGAGAGACTCAATGTTGATGGAAAAGATCTACGAATAATCAGGAATATGTACTGGGAACAAACAGCTGCAATGAGAATGGAAAACAATATAAACTCTTTTCAAAACATCAAAAGAGGAGTCAGACAGGGTTGTGTTTTGTCACCAGATCTGTTTTCACTATATAGCGAAAACATCATGAGAAACCTAGAAGAAGACCCTGGATTAAAGGTTGGCGGGAAAATGATAAACAACATTCGGTACGCAGATGACACCGTGCTAATTGCAGAAAATGAAAGGGACCTACAAAACCTTGTGAATATACTAGAAACAGAAAGCAAAGGTAAGGGGTTGGAACTAAACAGCAGGAAGACTGAAGTCATGGTGATTAGTAGAAAACATGAAATCCCCTCATGCAAAATAAAAACAAATTGCACAACCTTGACACAGGTTAATAAGTTCAAATACCTGGGAACGGTCATTTCATCAGACGGCAGAAGCACATCGGAAATAGCTGGCAGAATCGGCCAAGCCAAAACAGCATTCAAGAAGATGACAAGCATTCTTACCAACAATTGCCTATCAATTAACATCAGAAAGATAACATCAGAAAGAGAGTCCTTGAATGTTATATAGAACCAATACTGTTGTACGGATGCGAGGCGTGGACAGTCAGCAAGCAAAGCCAGAGCAGGATCGAGGCAGCCGAGATGTGGTTTCTCAGAAGAATGTTGAGAGTTCCATGGACAGCAAAGAAAACAAACGAGACAGTCTTGATGGAGGCAGACACAAACAGATCACTCATAAGGAAGATTAGGAAAAGACAAGCAACATTTATAGGCCATTTTATGAGGAAGGGGGATTTGGAGCACCTGGTCACAACGGGAAAGCTGGAGGGAAGGAGAGCACCAGGTAGACCCAGGGAGAGAATGCTGGACGGACTTGCAGAGTAGCTGGGGATAAATAGGGTGGGGGAGATGCTGGGGGCAACGAGAGATAGAGATAGTTGGAAGTCCATGGTCGTCAACGCCATGCGGCAGGGCACCTGATGATGATGATGATGATGATAATCCATCATAAACGCACATCCCACTTGTCTTAGCAACCTCCTGCCTGAATAAATTTCCTTCTTGCGCATCTTCCAAGACAGATACGTTCTGCAAGTTATCTGAAATGTTTACAATTTATTTTTACTGTGCTCTGAGTCAGGTCAGCATTACCAGAAGGGGTTGCAGCTACTTTGACTTGATCCAGTGTACTCTTTGAACTTGTAAGTTTGAACAGTAATGGTTGGGGTCAATACATACTTATACACGATAGTGAAGTCTTATGTCATCGCTTCAGGAAAGAACTTGACGATTCAAGAAGGGAGAAATCCACGTCTACTGCAGGCACATTTGTGGCTGACATGGCCAAGGCAAGGACAAGGCAGGTCCTTCCACAGCCGGTGCAAATGAAAGTCTGGTGTAAGCTGGTGCCAGAGGATCTTGATTCTGCCGTTGGCTCCTATTCTTCTCTCCACTGGCATTTCAGGTGTCTCCAAAGAAGGTGGTAGCCTGTTAATTTCAGACTATAAGTATTGCCTGGCAATCAGCTGTTCTCCGTTGGAGGTGGTCGATGCAATACGTGGTAAAAGACTTTTCCAAAGACTTTTTTTTCTCTGCCATCATCATCATCATCATCGTCATCATCATCATCATCATAATCATCATTGTCGTCGTTATCATCGTCATCATCATCGTCATCATCATCGTCATCGTCGTCGTCGTCGTCATCATCATTATCTTCGTCGTCGTCGTCGTCGTCATCATTACCATGATCGTTGTTGTCATCATTATGATCTTTATCGTCGTCGTCGTCGTCGTCCCTCGTCGTCGTCATCATCATTTAGTGCCTGTCTGCCGCGATGATAGTTTTCCATACAAGGTGATCTTCGGCAGGTTGTTGTTTTCCATCCTGAGCACGTGCTCTGCCCAAACATTTGAAAACTGTCTTTGCATGCTTTGAGACAGGCTGTTGATATTGCTAGCTGTTATCATTGTGGATGATTATGGTGATGGTGTTTCTAATGCTGCTGTTTCATTTTTTAGGGGTGGGTGGGCTGCTTGTTTATTTGTGTTTTGTTTGTTTGTTTCTTTGCTTTTGTTTGCTTATTTGTTTGTTTTTTGTTTTGTTTTGCATTGTTTCTTTTGCACGTTTGTTTGTTCGTTCGCTTGTTTGTTTGCTTGTTTATTTGCTGTCCCAACTTTTGCGTGGCTGTAGTGGCGTTAACCCCCACCGGTCTTTCCAGCTCCTCAACTCACCACCAGTCCCAAGTTCGTTCAGTTGAAATCCCAGTGCCATGAGGCCCATGGGATCCTAATAGTTAAAGCCGCCATGAGGCCCCTGCCATAGGAAACCTTGCACCCTGCTGATCCAATTTTATGTGTTTGCTTAATCTTCTTTCTAAAAGGTACTTACTGATTGATTAACCGCTAGTAATCGTGTTCCGGCGAAAAAGGCCACTTACATTCAAACTTCCTACTTGCCGTTCTCTGTTAGAATAAAACTTTTCTTTAACAAAAACGGACAATGTTGTTATCAATAATATCTATTTATGAACGGAGGATATATTTTTGATGGAACATACACATGTTCATTGGCCAACAAGACATTTAATTGTGATCATGAAATTAAAACTATATCAGTGAACCTTACATTTGTTTGTGAGATTCATTTACGAGTCAGGTTAAGCATTAGACAGACGTTGATGTACATTTGTCCAGGACCAGTTAAGCATTTAGATAGCTTTTCTCAGGTTTCAGCTATTGTGACCCAAATTATCTAAGGTCAACGGGCACAAACATGACACATAGGTAGACAGATGCAGAGAGGCAGACACACAGACACGCAACTGTCACGCCAATTAGTTTCTCGAAAACACAAACAAGGAGACAAAAGGAGAGAAACAGAAAGAGAAGAAGAGAGAGAGAGAGAAAGAGAGAGATACAGAGACAGAGAGAGACAGAGAGAGAGAGAGAGAGAGAGAGAGACAGAGACAGAGACAGAGACAGAGAGAGGAATAACGAAATTTAGGAACAGTACATGTATGCACAGTAACATTCTTAACTTGAAATTTTCATACACCAGCCTCATTGAAAATAACGCGCGTCACTGATACACCCCAGGCCTGCTTTATGCAGCCTCCTGCCAGACTTAATTTCAATACCCCTTACTCCTTCCAAGACCATACATTCTGCAGGTAGGAGCAGAGTGGTGTGTGCAGAATATCAGGCTGTGCTGTGGCCGGGTTAGCATGATCTGGGTGAGTTGAGACTTCTTTACATGACCTATGCAATACTGGATCTGAGAGTTTAATAAACACTTGAAATTCTATAATTCAAACAGATTCTAAAATTCAAACAATCCACATTGAAATAATATTCGTATTCATATTTATATTCATATTCATACTGAAATTCATAATTATATTTCTTTCTTTTGTTACAGTGGATTTACCATGTGTGAATCGGGCTGCTCTCCCCTTTGAGAACTCGTCGCCGCAATGCAGCGCCACCCAATTCTATTTTACCAAGACATCAAAAAGGCAAGAAGACAAATTGGCCTTCAAGGGGAGAGACGGGAAAACCAATCTATCTCTCCTATCTGTCATACTAGGTCAGCCCGGTGAATGCCATGTTCTCTACGATTTTCAACTGCCGTGGGATCTTTAGCGTGCACAGGCCAGAAAGCATATGGGTCCGACTCGTTTTTCGTCCCTTTCCAAAATGCTAGACGCCCAGTTCGATTTTCCAGTCAAACTAAGGAGAAGAGTCAAGCCCTCAACAACGAATGAACCCTGGAACCTGGAGTTTAGTTGCTGGCGGACAAAGGTCTGAACCATTCTGTCACTCTTCTCCCTCGTTTTTAGGGCTGGGTCAAGTTTTGAATCTGTCTTCAAAGCCAAATGTTGGCACCGTGGTTTTGGACTGTTCTGTATTCGTCTTTGTGTAAATGGGTTGTTGTTGTTGTTATTGTTGATATTGTTCTTGTTTTGTTGTTGTTGTTGTAATTGTTGATGTTAGTATTGTTGTTTTTATTGTTGTTGCTATTGTTGATATTTTCATGTTGTTGTAATTGTTGTTGTTGTCGTTGTTTGTTGCTGATGTTGTTGTTTGTACTGTTGTTGTTGTTGCTGCTGACGTTGTTATTGTTATGATTGCATTTAAGACTTGTAAGATTAAGGGAGAGTAAGGTTTTTAACTGATGTCTTTTATGTTAACCTGGTTGTCGTTTTTGACGTGGCGTCAGCCCAGATATGGCTGTAGTAGTCGGCTGTGCTATAACCAATATGAACTGAGCTTTTATTATCATTGCTGTTGTTGTTATTGATGATGATATCATCATCATCATCATCATCATCATCATCATCATCATCTTTCTTCATATTCATCATCATCATCTTTTATTATTATTATTATTACTATTATATTATTATTATCATTATCATTATCATCATTATTATTTATTTTTATCATTATTATTTTATTATATTATTATTATTATTATTAATTACCTATTATTATTATTATTATTATTTGTTGTTGTCCTCGTTGCTGATGATAGTGTCATTACTATTAATTTTTTATTGTTATTATTATTGTTATGATAATCATTATTATTATTATTATGGTTGTTTATTTTTGCTGTCGCATTTAAACAACATTTTAATTACCACACAGTCTAGGAGAATTGTTCATAATGCTCTGATGATGTATGACGATGGGGGTTATAATCATGAAGCTATGGAGTTCTTTTCTGGATGGAGACTGCCTGATGCCTGACAGGGCTGTACTCTACGCTTCTTGTCATAACGTATTTTGCGTCAGTCAGGCTCGAGAGATACAGACACCTGCGATGTTGATCAGGAAATTTGAGCAACACCTTCAATGACGCAATCGTGACATGGATGAAAGTCTACTGTATGTTTGGAATCTTCCCAATGAACCCATAGAATGGATTAGTTCTGCGTAGGAGCAGGTAAGGGACGGAAATTCCCCTAATAATCTTGACAGGACTAATGGGACTGAAATCCCATAACCTTCCAGGAAAAGACCAGCAACATTCATAAGAGATTTCACGAGGCAAGAGAAATTTGAGCACCTAGTCACAATAAAACCTGGAGTAAAAACAGAGCACCAGGTAGATCCAGGGAGAAAATATTGGACGAACTTTTGGAATGGATGAAGACAGAGAGGATGGGAGACGTACTTTTTTTTTTTTTACTTGTTTTCATTCATTTTCAAATACATAGCATTTACAAACATCTTGAAATGTATCAACAGATCTAACAAAATGTAGA
Organism: Monoplex corrugatus; assembly: GCA_030674185.1. Taxonomy (NCBI): domain Eukaryota; kingdom Metazoa; phylum Mollusca; class Gastropoda; order Littorinimorpha; family Ranellidae; genus Monoplex; species Monoplex corrugatus. The sequence goes on along the minus strand of CM060314.1, from coordinate 47,664,088 downwards.
AAGAACAAGCATTCGTTGCAATATATATATATATATAATACATAGTATATATGCACATACATATACATACATATACACACATATATGCATACAGATTACAGATATGCATATATATATATATATATATATTTATATATATAAACACATCTACATACATACACACATACACACACCCACACCCACACACACATATATGTATATGTGGAGACGTACTTGCAGCGACGAAAGATAGATTCGTACAGAGGGCCATGATCTCCGACTCTGCGTGGCAGGGAACATGATGCTAGTGATGATGATGATGATGATGATGATGATGATGATGATGATGTGGTGGTGTGGTGGTGGTGGTGTGGTAGTGGTGGTGTTGGTGTTGGTTGGTTGTCTTTGGCTCTAACTAATGCACCACAATGATGGTTTTCAGTATTAGTATTCTTTCTCTTTTTTCCCCTGCTGTTGGTACTCTTACTGCTGGGCTGGAGATCACATAAGTATTTTTTTTAGTTTCAGGTTTAGTGATCACATAAGCATGTTTTGTAGTTTCAGTTTCTCTCGATGGCCTCTCCACACTCGGAATGAATTTTTTTAGGGACTGACACCACTGATGTCATGGGACGGATAAGACCCAAAATGACCTTAGCATTAGCCATAACCGTAATCAGAAGCCTGGAACCTAGGCAGTTGAGAGATGATAGTCCCAAAACGTTGTGCTGCAAGGTTTTGCCATCACACAGCAGTGTCAAGGAAGTAACACACATGGCTACCCAACTTACGATAACAACACAGGGAACTAATGAGCGGTTACTTGCCAGAGTAGTATGTTACCATTTTGTATGTTTGTGATTTACCTGCTTTTTGGTTTGCGTTTTTGTTTTGTTTTACGATTCGTTTTTATTTCAAAGGAAATAAGAGGGTAGCAGGGAGAATTTTAAATATCAACTAAGTCACATAACTCTTGACTCTCAAGAGTTACGTTTTTATTTCATTTGTTCAGTCTAAATTTATACATTTCACTTTTGTTTTTTTTATGTTTATATTGTAGAAAGCATCTCTCTCTCTCTCTCTCTCTCTTTCTTTCTCTTTCTCTGTCTGTCTCTCGGTCTCTGTATCTGTCTCTCTCTCTCTCTGTATCTGTCTCTCGGTCTCTGTATATATATATATCTCTCTTTTCTTTCTCTCTTCTTTTCTTTTGACAGTGCTAATTCGTTTCGTTGTTTCTGTTAATATCTTTCAGTGACAAAAATGATTTGAAGCTGAATTTTTATACAATTTGAGTTACAAAAACTCTCTGTAAAACAGGCCCAGTGGGGCCTAATGTTACTGTCCCTGTGCAACAGAGTGAGTTTGAAATTTGAAATTTAGGTGTGTGCGTGTGCATATGTGCGCGTGGGGGGGGGGCGTGCGTATGTGTGTGCGTATGTGTGTGTGTGTGTGTGTGTGTGTGTGTGTGTGTGTGGGGTTGTGTGTGTGTGTGTGTGGTGTGTGTGTGTCGCACGGTATGTGTGTGTGTGCGCGCGTGCGCGCGCGTATAGTGTGTGTGTGTTGCTCAGTTCTGGCAGGCAGCCTTAGAAGCAAGGCCATAACAGTTTGCCAGCCTAGCCTACCGAGATCGCTTTCACTGTACTGATACTCTCTCAACAGATCCATTCCTTCTCAGCTGTTTGTGCTGTACACCGGAAGGATTACTAACAGGGTGAGAGAGTGATGGTTCCTGTTGGGTTTCGGACTGAAATATTGACTGAGACTTGGTCTGAGAATTCTGTTACCCAGTGAATATGGAAAGTCAATTCACTTTGTTTATCTTTGTCTGTTCTGTCTTTGCTTGTGGAGGTAATTAATGGGTATGCTGATTCAGTGACTCACGCGTTTTTTGTTTGTTTATTTGTTGTTTTTTGTGACAGAGCGAGAGAGGTAGAGAGAGAGAGAAGAGAGAGAGAGAGAGAGAGATGTAGACAGACAGACAGATAGGCAGGCAGGCAGAGACAGAGAGAGACAAAAACAGAGAAAGGCAGACAGACAGATAGATGGAGACAGAGACAGACTGAAACAGAAGCAGACAGAGACAGGGACAGAAAGAGAGAGGGACAGATGCAAAGAGAGACAAACAGACAGAGACAGAGATAGAGACAGAGAGACAGACAGAGACAGAAGCAGACAGACACAGAAGAGACGGAGACAGAGAGACAGACAGAGACAGACAGACAGAGACAGAAGCAGACAGACAAATAAAGACAGAAGCAGACAAACGGACAAGCAGACAGAGACACTGGTCAGTCTCGTCTCCTTTGATGATGATCGCCAGGGGTTGTGCCCATCTCACCACACTGTAACAACCCCCCCCCCCCCCCCCCAGAACATAAGCGTCGGGAGCAAGTCCCAAGGTGACACCGTCTAGTCTCTATACGGTTTCAATGTGGCAAAT
>CM060314.1:47611669-47659169 GCA_030674185.1 Monoplex corrugatus | reverse complement strand
TCCTTTAACCCCCGGTCGGGCATGGAGGATAATAGCAAATAAATTATAATCCAGTGGTAATTGATTAGATAATTACAAAGATGAGCATTTGAAATCGAAAAACTCGATTTGAAAAGGCGACTTCTTGGTTTGGGTAGTTTGAGTAATTTGAGTACAGTTTGGGTAGTTTGAGTGCGGTTTGGTTAGTTTGAGTACGGTTTGGTTAGTTTGAGTACGGTTTGGTTAGTTTGAGTACGGTTTGGGTAAACAGGAACCAGAAAAAACACGAAAAAAGAATAGGAACGCTTTTCTCACACTGGACGGAGCAGCAGGGAAGTTTAAGTCTTTTTCTCTTAATTTTTGTATCTGGTGTTTGTTTGTTTGTGATCTTACGATTGACAAAAACCAGTTGGCCGAAAATTTGTGCCTGTCTTGTCTTGTTGTATTAAATACACGTTCTTATTCTTTTTCGTGTTTTTTTTTTTTCTGGTTCCTGTTTGCTTGAACGCGGGCAGTCACACCTGTTTAGCATATGGTTTGGGTAGTTTGAGTATGATATGGGTGGGTTGAGTATGGTTTGGGGTAACTGAGTACGATTTGGGTAATTTGAGTATGTTTTCTTTTCACAGATGTACTTTGTTTGTTTTTGAAGAAAAAAAACTCAATTAGTATGGTATCTTTAAGTGCACAGCTGTACAATTTTTTTTAAGAAATATATTTGGTGGTCTAAATTTTATGGGAGTTCCGTTGTGTTCGGGTTACTTGTAGGTGTAGCCCAGCCAACCATTTCTGTTGTATCAGTGCTAACACCACAGGTATAATGCAGTCATATTTAGGCAGCCAGATTTACAGATGGACAAATAAACACTAATAAGAAAAAGACAGACATACATACGACTTATCATATCACAACATATTGTTTGAAAACTATCACAGAAAGAATCTTATCATTTTTTTCCTGTTGGGTTTCTGGCTGGGATGGAGGAGACAGACTTGGGGTATTTGGGTAGTCATGATGGGATGTGGTTAGTCATGTTTTGGTAGCCCGGCAATGGTGGAGATGTATTATCAGTTTGAAAACTTATTTCGAAATTTTGATTTTTGGGGGATGGATAGAAGTGGTTGAGGTTGATGCTATTTATGGTGATGGGTGATGGTTTTAAGTCTGAGAGATGCATACAAACTCAGGGTTTTACTGGCATCGTGTTGTTCTGGAAGCCCATTTGTTCATGACGGCATTAACAGACGACACAAAGTGAAGTGTGCTTGTCTTTGATCAGAACGCCTCGAATTTCGTCACAGTCCGTGGACAAATTGTAGTTCTGACGATCCAACAAGGGCGAGAAATTATTAATGGCTACATTATTTGTAGCACTGTCCTTTTCCCCTTATATACGCTTCTTTGTCGGGTATCTTCTCTTGTAATGTATTCTCTTCCCATAAGATACACATATGCAAAAAGTTAGGGAACACCCGTCCTGTGTTTGTATGTGCTTGTGTGAAGGAGTCTTCCATCTGTCTCTGGCTTATAGCAAATAAAACCACTTCAGTCTTTCACATTAGCAAAGTAATTGATTATTCTACAATACTATGCCCTCTTTATTTTTGAATATAGTCGAGCAACAGAAAGCACAGAAAGATCACTCCCTAAATTTTCCAGACAGTTATATCTAGTGTTGATGAAATTTTCATTAATCATAAATCACACCACCAACCTGTTTTTATCCGCCTCCTGGCAGAGGTAATTTCCCTCTTTACTTTTTCCTCCTTACACCAACCGCCACCCACTCACCCCTCACCCGGCTCTCCCACAACTGATTATTCTGCAGCCAAGGTGAAGTCTGCAATTTATCATGTTGTGCTCGAAAGTCAGCATGACCTGACAATCTTACGTGGTCTGTGCTGCTCTTGTTCAGAAAAAAGTTTACAGAACGTTTGGAATTATTTGCTTGAAAACGTAACGAATCACATAACTATTCTTCTTTTTCTGTCTTTCTTTTTTCTTCTTTTTTTTCTTCTTCTTCTTTCTTTTTCTTCTTTCTTCTTTCCATAGTTTTTCTAGCCCTTTCTTCTCAAATTCTGAAGCAGCCTTCATTTGTTTCTTCAGAATCCTCTTCTTTCTTCTGTACGCCTCCATTTGACGCTGGCGTTCTGGATTTCTGGGGAGGAGGTTTCACTTTTGGCTGTTTTACTCCATAGGCATCCCTACATGTTGCAGGTACCATATCTCCAAAAGAGGCCAAATTTTTGTTCCAGGGTGCTTCTTCCTAGCAGCGCGTCCAGTTTTTGGACAATTTCTCTATTCACCCTCTCCCATTCCTCTTTCGCACTTGCAGATGGCAAGTTCAGTTTTCAGAGCTTAGCATCAAGAGCCTGTACAAAGTCCTCGTCTGAGCCATCAGATTAAATGTCCTCGGCACCGTGGTTTTCTTCCTGGCCTTGATTTTCCGACGTCTTACCTGCTGGTACAGTGCGCTGCTCTTTGTTCATCAGTGTGTGCACAGCCCTTTTTCTTTCTGTGGATCTTCATGCCACGCTTGATAGAGAATCTGCTTCCACACACACACAGGAATTCCATTTGTTCCATATTCGTTGTCCGTTGTTCATTTCCAGTCATGATTGGGTCAGTGCCGATCGATTCATTGTTCTCTTCCCCATTCGGTGAATCCTGGGAGCTTTTTTGTTGGTGTTGTTGTTTGTGGGATTAGAGGCAAGTTAAAGAAAGGCAATATGGGGGTCCCAGCCCACAAAGCCCGTAAATCTGGTCTTTTCCCGTGTCGTCCGGTCTTTCCCGGCCGTCAACATGGCCGTTTCTGAGAGTCAATGGTCTAGCTATGTGTCAGTAGTAAGAAACTATGGAGAGCCGGACAGCAGAAGGTCCTCTGAGGAGAAATCACTCTCAAGCAAATGTTTCGGCCTTAACTCCTGACGCTCAAAGGGAGCCGGGCCGTATCCAGATCCTGACTCCTTTTAGAAACGTGTCCTCCACCCGGAATCGAAGTGGTCAGATATCTCAAGGCAAAGCCACCCTTGCAACAGATATCTTAACCACTTAGCTATCGGTCACCAGCAACATATAGGGGAATTTTAAGCCTTCAGAGTTTCACTTTTGTTCCTTCTGGTCCAGATCCAGCTGCAGCTCTTTTCCAATGCTTCTGCCATTGCCTTTAGGAGGTCCTCCTTATCTCCCAGAAATCGAGGACTGTTTCATGAGGTTATAGGATGATGTGCCTGTCAACACCCTGCTCCAATCTCTATGGCAAGGACTAGTGCTTGAAAGACAGATGTTCTCAAGTTGCTGGCTAGACTGGCTTTTCAGTCTTGTACACATTGGCTTCCATGTTCTACTTTCGTATGGTACCGTTAGCTGGATCAGAATCATCTGTTTTGAGGACTGGGAAGGGAGAACTATATCCGGTCTCATGCCACTCTTGCTGATGATTTCTGTTTTTGTTTGTTTTGTTTTTTTGTTTTTGTTTTTTCTTTGTGGAAGATCTTCTGTGGACTCCCAGTCGTCTATTTCATCTAACAAACCTCGCTTCCATACTCTGGGTGTCGCATCTTATTCAGGACACATTTAGCTGCCTTCTGCAGTGTAGTCACCACGCAAAATCAGACCGAGACTGAGGCAACTGAAATATGGTTTCTAAGAAGACGGCAAAGAAAACAAAAGAGACAGTCTTGAAGGAGGCAGACACAAGACAAAAACATTAATAAAGAAGATTAGGAAAAGAAAAGCAATATTTATAGAGCATTTTATGAGGCAAGAGAAATTAGAACACCTTGGGCACGACAGGAAATCTGGGGGGAACGAGAACACAAGGTAGACCCAGGGAGAAAGCACTGGACGGACTTGCAGAGTGGATGAAGACAGAGACGATGGGAGATAAACTTGCAGCGACAAGGGATAGATTCGTGTGGAGACCCATGATCGCCAACACCATGCGGCAGGGCATATGGTGATGACCAGTCTTCAGCTTGGGCTGGATTGATCTAGCAACCTTATCTTCCCGAGTCTTCAAGCGTACTAAGAAGCCTGCCCTTTCCTGCCTTGCAATCCTCAACAATGGGTTTAAGGAGTAGGGTCAGCTTTGCCTGGCGACAATAGAGTGCAACATGCGTGAGACTTGATGAGACGCCGAGCCATTTCCTTGCGTATTTGATTTTTGCCTCCATTGATTCCACTGGGCTGGTACAGATATTGTATATCAACAGAGGCCACAGGAGATTTGGAATCAATATAAACTGCAAGCACCATACTTGTATTTGCTAAGAAGGCCACAGTGATCTATTACCTGCAAACTTTCTTCTGCCGTTTGCTAGATTTCCTTATCCCTTTTGTTTCTCTTTCCGGGAGTCAAGATAAATACTTTTTCGCTTCCGAGCCTTTTTTTCACTGGTTCTGCTGTCATTATTGGAATGGACTGATTGGCAATATACGCATATATATATATATACATATATATACGTATATATATATATGTATATTAATATGTATATAGATAGATATAGATATACAGAGATATATATAGATAATATACCTACGTCCGTGTACATTGTTGTTCAAAACAGCAGAAAATGGAAGTATCTCTTTTCAATTACAACAAATGACGGTTTGATCTGGAATCGCATTAACCTCCTTTCTGAACCCACACACACACACACAAACACACACACACAACACACATACACACACACACACCACACAACACAACACACACACACACACACACACGATACACACACACATGCACGCAACACACATAGCACGCACGCATGCACACAATACGCACACACACACGCACACACACACACACACACACACACACACACCACAACACACATACACACGCACGCCTGCGTGCACACACGCGCGCACACCTCCGCGCATACGCACATACACACACACACGTACGCGCACACGCACGCATATACACACACATACACATACACATACGGGCAGGCAAAACACACGCTGACGAAAGAAAATATAGAACTTGTAAATAGCAGAATTACTTAGACAAGGTCAAAAATAAAATGAAGCGACAGTCCTGACAGACACGATGGCCAAGTAGAAAAACATAGACTTCCTATCGAATCACCTGATGTTCCGATCCTACTCTCCTAGGTCAACATATATTGAAGACCTGCCAATACCTAAAATCCCACGCGTGTGTACAACATCAAATAGACAGGTTGATAACAATTTTTCTAAGCTTATGCCATAGTTCAGTGGCTTATCTTATTGCTCTTTTGTCCGTCTGATCGTACAAAATATTTGATGGATTTGCTAAGTGGATACAGACAGAAAAGGTAGGAGATGTATGTACTTGCAGCGACAAAAAATAGATTCGTATGGAGGACCATGAAGGCCATCGCCATGCGGCAGGGCACATGATGATGGTGATGACGGTTGTATAATCTTGAGTGTCGCGGTTAGGGAAGGATTTGACAGTCAGATGGGAGCTGAAAGTCCTGAAATGGAAGAAGAGCCTTGTACATCAAGGTCTCTTATAATACCATTGATTACGGTTCTTCTTCCACCTGCTTCTGATTCTAAATCCAGAGATCAGTGGCCTTTAGAAACACGCATATGACCATCTACATGGCAGGGATAAACATTGGCAAAGCACATAGAATTCCACGAGTATTTTAAGAATCCACGTGGAAAGTGTAGCTAATGAAAGCAAAAATAACAGGAGAAGACAGAGAAACATTTTTGTCTCAATAAAATGGCCATGTGTACAGTGAACATACTGGATTGCCTGTAGGTCTGTCTACGCACTGACAGGTTGGCGGTTTGGTTGGTTTTGTCAATCGAATATGGTGAGCTGGGATTCTTTAAGTCTTAATGTATAAGAGTGCGTATGTATTCATTCTATATGACGTGTGAAGCATTCACAGAGAGAGAGAGAGAGAGAGAGAGAGAGAGAGAGAGAAGAGAAGAGAAGAGAGAAGAGAGAAAGAGAGAGAGAGAGACTCAGAGACTCAGAGACAGAGAGACGTAGACATTGAAGCAGACACAGAAAGAGACAGAGACACAGATAGACAGACAGACAGACAGACAGACAGACAAAGAAGGAAACACACCCCACCAAAAAAAAACCACCTAAATAGATATTAAATGACTAGATATATAAATAAACAGATAAATAAGTAAATACACAAATTTACACAGAAAGAAACAAAAAAACAAATGAAAGAAAAACAAAGAAAAAGAAAGAAAAAAATGTTCTACTGCCTCTCAATACAGCCGAGGTCCGTATTGTTTTTTTCAATTAAATAGATAAATAAATACACAAATATATAAGAAAGAAAGAATGAAAGAAAGAAAGAAAGTATAAAACAAAGAGGCAGACAGAAATTTCGATGAAAGAAAGAATATATGAATGAAAGAAAGAAGATAATGAGAAATAAAGAACAAATGTTCTGTGGCCTCTATACAGCTCAGGTCTACAACACACGCGCGCGCGCGCGCCCGCGCACACACACACTCACACACACACACACTCACACACACACATATATATATATATATATGTATGTATATACATAATGTACATATATATATATATATAATATACATATGTGTATATATGTATATGTATGTATATATATATGTATATACATATATACAAACACTTAAAATTAAGTCAGAGTTTAACAGAATTGTACACATTCTTTCATCCGAATTGCATGCAAACGGGCAAATTCAAGTGTATCAGTCGGCTGAGTTCCTAGAAAACAACAATGATCAAATTTAACATATTTCAACATGAAAATGCTTTGATCTCCATCTAAATCATCGAGAGTAAATGTCATGGCTGAAGTGGCAATTTTCAATTACCATGGGGACATGTCCAGGTGGAATTCATTAATGATGAACGTTCAATCGGATTTTCCTTTGATAGGAACAAATTTCCCTGAGGTGATTTTGTATCGGAAAGTTGTCTGTAAGAATCTGCCTCTGTCTGTCTGTCTGTCTCTCTCTCTCTCTCTCTCGCTCTCCCCTCGCTCACTCACTTATTTTCTCTCTCTCACTCTCCTTCTCTCTTTCTGCCCTATTTGTCTCTCTCTTCTTGTCCCTATTTGTCTTTGTCTCAATATCTATTTTCCCTCTCTCTGTCTCTCACTCTTACTCTCTGTCTCAGCGTTCCTTTGTGTTGTCTTTCATTTTCTGTGTATCTCTCTCTGTTTCTGTCCTCTTACTCTCTCTCTCTCTCTCTCGTTTTCTCTCTCTGTGTCACTTTCTTTCTTTCTCTCACACACTCTGTCTCTCTCTTCCTCTCTCTCTCTTTCATTTTTTTAAAATATTTATCTTTTTCTCTTTTCCTCTGTCTGTCTGTCTCTCTCTCTGTTTCTCTCTCTCTTTGTCTGTCTGTGTGTCTGTGTCTGTGTGTCTGTGTGTCTGTGTGTAAGTCTGTCTGTCTCTCTCTGTCCCTCTGTATCTCACTGTCTGTCTCTCTGTCTGTGCCTGTCTGTTGTCTGTCTTTTTGTCTCTCTGTCTCTGACTCTGTCTGTATGTCTCTCTCTCTCTCTCTCCCCACAACATAGTCAGGATCACATTACCTGCACTGCAAATCGCTATCCATTTTCACAAGCTCTAATATCATCTGAACATTTCAAGCTTTCCAATCAACTGCACTGTAACCGGAAACCCATCGCCTCATGGGATATAATCTATTTTCAGTTCATTGTCGATGCAGTCGTTGTCTTTGAACTACTTTATGGGTGAACGAAATAGGATAAAGCTTCAGCAAGGTAGTGCGAAATTCTTCAGCTTTACGCATAACGTGTTTACTTGTCCCAATCTTCGTGTTTACAATGACATTATATAGACTAAAACAGCCAAACCATATCAATACTCTTCTCTTTGACGTTGCAGTAAGTGTGCATCTTTTCATGGTACACGTAAACACGACCAGACACACACACGCATCTGTCCGTGCTAACGTCGGCACGCATGGGGCATACAAGCACGCATTCTCACATACGCACGTACACAGACATACACACACACACATAAACACAGACAGACACAAACAAAAACAAACTCTTTCTCTCTCTCTCTCCGTCTCTCTCTTTTACACACTTACACACACAGATAGACAGACACACACATGTACACATACACACACACACACAAACACACACACGCGCGCTCACGCGGCGCACGCACACAAACATAAACAGAGAGAGGGAGAGAGAGAGAGGGGGGAGAGAGAGAGAGAAGCCAAGAGAGGGAAGGAGGGAGGGAAGTAGGAGAAACACACACACGCGCGCCTGCGAGAGATAAAGAGACACACACGCAAGGGCGTGCGCGCACACGCACACGCACACACAGACACACACATCACAAGCAGACACACGCAGAAAGACAGACTGACACACACAGACACACACATAACACACACACACACAAACACACACACACACACACACACACACACACACACACACACACACACACACACACACACACACACACACACACACACACACATACATACTCACGCACATGCTCGCGGCATCTCCCATTATACTCACGTCTGCGCATGCATTTTATCATACACATACACATATCCAAACAGACATTCTTTAGTCAGTCTGGAAGACTGTCCAATTATGAACAGAGCGGGTGAACATTGTAAACAATGAAAAACCAATTTTGAACAGAGCGGGTGAACATTGTAAACAATGAAAAACCAATTATGAACAGAGCGGTGTGAACATTGTAAACAATGAAAAACCAATTTTGAACAGAGCGGGTGAACATTGTAAACAATGAAAAACCAATTATGAACAGAGCGGGTGAACATTGTAAACAATGAAAAACCAATTTTGAACAGAGCGGGTGAACATTGTAAACAATGAAAAACCAATTATGAACAGAGCGGGTGAACATTGTAAACAATGAAAAACCAATTTTGAACAGAGCGGGTGAACATTGTAAACAATGAAAAACCAATTATGAACAGAGCGGGTGAACATTGTAAACAATGAAAAACCAATTTTGAACAGAGCGGGTGAACATTGTAAACAATGAAAAACCAATTATGAACAGAGCGGGTGAACATTGTAAACAATGAAAAAACCAATTTTGAACAGAGAGGGTGAACATTGTAAACAATGAAAAACCAATTATGAACAGAGCGGGTGAACATTGTAAACAATGAAAAACCAATTTTGAACAGAGAGGGTGAAAATGTAAACAGTGAAAACCAATTATGAACAGAGAGGGTGAAAATGTAAACAATGAAAAACCAATTTTGAACAGAGAGGGTGAAAATGTAAACAATGAAAAACCAATTATGAACAGAGCGGGTGAACATTGTAAACAATGAAAAACCAATTTTGAACAGAGAGGGTGAACATTGTAAACAATGAAAAACCAATTATGAACAGAGCGGGTGAACATTGTAAACAATGAAAAACCAATTTTGAACAGAGAGGGTGAAAATGTAAACAGTGAAAAAAAATCATCCTAGAAAACCCTATTCACCCATGTGATGAACCCAGTAATAAATAAATAAAGAATTGGAGCTTCATGTCTGTGAATTAGTTTTTGGTTTGTATGTTGTTGTTGCTGTTGTTCTTGTTCTACTCGTTGTTGTTGTGTTGTCGTGTCGTCGTCGTCGATGTCGTTGTGTTGTTTGTGTTTCTCCCTCTACAAACAAAAATGTGCAGCAATTTTTTTCCAAAGCTGAGGCCCAGAGAGAAGTTAGCAAAGCGCCCAACATGTTACATGCTTGGCCTTGCTTCCCACCAAATGCGTTTTATGTTGCTTGTTTTAACCCTTTGACTTCCCACACCCAGTCCACCAGATCCTGCATTGCCATCCATGCTAGCAAAGCAAACATTTAACCCATCGAGGGATTGATTCTCTCACCCTATTTACCAGTTTCCTGCGGGAAGCTGGTGGAGAGGGTAATGGGGTCAGAAGGTCAAGTTTTTGTAGCTGGTGGATAGGGTGCAGGAGTCAAAGAGTTAATTTTTTCAGTTGGTGGATAGGTTCAGGGAGTCAAAGGGTTAGTTTTTGCAGTTGGTCGATAAGGTTCGGGAACCAAAGGGTTAAAGTTTGAAAACACTATGGGAAATGGGGAAAGGTGTGAATGGTTCCTGGACAAAAATAAGTCTGTCTCTACAGGCTGTCTTGACTAAAGCTGGCAGTAAGCAGACATTTATGAGCACTGAGTTTGGGAAAGGGGTAGAGATGAAGTTTGCTGTTAGGGTACATGTGTAAGTCTGTACATTTTTGTTTCATGTTTTGACGGAAGTGGCGATTTACATCTCCCACTTAAAAGTGCAGAATATAAGTGTCTAGCACTTAAAAGTGGAGAATGTGAGTGTTTGATCTATGGCGACAGTGTGTCTGGGTTTATGTGTATGTATAAAGATCTATCTGCTACTGTTACCTTTTTATGTGTGATTTTTTAATGTATTTTTAGGCCCTAGTTTTGTTTCTTTCTTTTTTCTTTTCTTTTTCTTTCTTTCTTTCTTTCTTCATATGATAATTAACGGGATGTTGACAGGATGTTGAACGCTGTACATATGTTAAATTATTTACTTTTAACCGCAACTCAGCAGCAGGCAAACTTATGGCCAACAAAGTGCCATAGTCCTGAAACAAACTTGTGTTGCTTTCTGCTCTTTGCCAAATATTAGGCATGACATCGAAAACGTATCAGCCATTTGAACTGAAATGTTCAGGATCAGTCTTAAGGAGAAATGTTAAAACTAACTTTTAAATAAGTAGAAAAACGAAAAGGGAAAAAATAGGAAAGAAGACGAAGTAAAGACAGGAGGAGGGGAAAGAGAAGACGAAAGAAGAAAAACAGAAGTGTAGAAGGACAAAAGAAGGAGGAGGAAAAACACATGGACAAGAAAAAGAAGCAGAAGAAGAAGAAGAACAAGAAGAACAAGAACAAGTACAAGAACAAGAAGGAGAAGGAGAAGAAGATGAAGAACAAAGAAGGAGAGAGAGAGGAGGAGGAGGAGGAAGGAGATACAGAAGAAGACGTACAAAAGAAGAAGAAGACGTACAAAAGAAGAAGAAGATACAAAAAAACAACAACAACTACAGAAGAGGAAGAAGAAGAAGATGGTGGTAATGAAGAAGAAGAAGAAGAAAAAGGAGACGAAGAAGAAGAAGAAGAAGAAGAAGAACAACAACAACAACAGCAACAACAACAACAACAACAACAACAACAACAACAAAACAAGAGCAAAACAAGAAGAAGAAGAAGAAACAACAACAAACAAACAACAACAAGAAAGACATGAATAGATTGCTAATTGAAAAAGTAGCCCTCAAAGCCTCGACAGTAACGATCATCCATCAACCTTTTTCCCACACCATCTTGGTTTTCAATCTTCAGGTTGCTGTCTGATGCTAATCATCGTTAATCATGGAACGTGGTAGAGTCAGTGACCGTGGTCGTCTTGCAAGTTTAGAAAGTGATGGATAAGATGTTATTGACAAGGGCATTGAAAGGTTGTTGAAGGTTTCGTCTTGAAGCTTGGGTCTTTGTTTGGGTTTGTATGTGGTGTGTGTGTGTGGTGTGTGTGTGGTGTGTTGTGTGTGTGTGTGTGTGAGTGTATGTGTGTACGTTTGTGTGTGTGTGTGTGTATGTGTGTACGTGTGTGTGTGTCTGTATGTGCGTCTATGTGTACGTGTGTGTGTACGTGTGTGTGTGTGTGCGTGTGTGTGTGCCTTTTTGTATGTGTGTGTGCATTTGTAAAAACAAAACAACAGACAGACAGACAGACAGACAGAGACAGAGACAGAGACAGAGACAGAAAGACAGAGAGACAGAGAGAGAGAGAGAGAGCGATTAAAAAGTAGACAGTTAAGTCGTTGCAAGCTGTTTAGCGAATCATATATTGATGTGGACGTGTATGTTATCATTGCAATGTGACAAGTTGTCTCTGACTTGTATGAGTCAGCTTGTCTCACATTTTTTGCATGCACAGACATGCGCGCATATGCGTTCACGTATTTACATTTTGTCTATTCACTCACGTATCCATACTTTCATGTTAAGACAGACCATATTTTGTTTTCTTCTTCAGATCCAATGACCAGTGTAATCGTTGGGGAAACTCATATTGACCGTCATTCCCTGCATTGTCAACGTGTTTGTTGGTGAGATTCTAGCAGTTCAGTAATGATGCCGCCAAAAGGTCGACGTTATCAGCAAAATGTAGTTATGTGTGCGCCTGCCACCAGAGGAGATGGAGGTAGAGCGGTCGTGAATGTTATTCTGCAGACTTTTATCCAGGAAGACGTTGAACAAGATTGGTGACTGTAGACATTCTTTGTGTGCCCCTTCTGTGGTTTGTGATAACACTATTAGTCCATCGCTGAGAATCACAGCCCTGTTTAAGGTCTTATACAGCACCTTCACCATTTTGATTAGATTCTCTTCTATTCTGAATAACCTCATGACTTGCCAGAGACTGTAGTGCAAAACTGTCGAATACATTCTTGAAGTCGGTGAAGTTGTGGTAGAGACGACTTTGATGTTGTGTTATGTCATGATGCAACGTTGCATATCTGCTAAATTGTGCCTCTGTCAGGTCTGATGCTATTTTGGTCCTCACGGAGCAATTTTTCTTAGAAATGGTCTTACAGCAGGTGAAACTTTACTCTAATCATTAGGTTGTTGCTTTGGTTAATCAGGCTATGGTTCTGTAATGTTGACATTGTCTGGAATTTCCTTTCCATAGAGTGATGTCACAAATAACCGAACCATTCTTTGGGCCATTCATTTTTGACTTCCATGTCTTCGTGACACAGTGCTATAACAATCACTGTTGTTGATTTTGTTTCCATCAAGTTTGAGCAATTTGAAAGCAATATTGTCCATTACCAAGTGATGTCCATGTCTTTCAGGTTCTGCATTGCCTCCTCGATCTCATCTTGCGCTGTCAGACTTATTTGGTCTGGTACATTTCTGAACTTTTTATGGTGTTGGATTCCGGTTGCAGCTTGTAATCTTACAAGACTTTGAAGTACTCAGTCAATAAGTTCAGTGTGGGGGTGATGTTGGCTAGAAGATTCCTTCTGTTTTCTGTATCTTGGTGAGAGTCCTGAGCGTTTGCTATGCCAGTTTTTTGTTCCATACATTCATTTCATCTTTAATGTTTTGACACTGCCCTTCGATTTTTTCCTGGCTTCAATCATCTTCTCCTTGACTTTGCTAAAATCTGTTATGCGTTTTAAAATGCACAACAATTTGTCTTCATTTTTCGATATAACAGGAAACATGTTCATCGACTGAATGTAGCTTCCTCATCGTCTATTCATAGCCAATCAAGACAGAAAATGAGAAAACATGGAATGATGTTTTTAGTGCAAAATGCCAGTGACATTGACGTTTTTTGATAATTTGATGATAAAAGATGTTTGTTTTTGAATTGTAATTTCGGTTAACAACTGATAAGCATATTTACCTCGTTTCGCGGGATTTAATTTAGATGCGTTGATGATGATAAGTCCATTTTATTAGGATAATTATGTGACATATATGTATTGGTAGCGTGATCAGTTCTCCATTAAGTAAAACGAATTTGTTTGTTTTAAAGCTTTGAAAAATAATGTGAAATGTAAAGCGTGACATAAAATTACATTTTATGATAAGACTTCTTCTTACTTCTTACTGAGGAGGGAACCAGATTCAGAGTCCACCAGTTTAGAAGAAAGCTCAGTCTACAAGAGGGCACGCAACATGGTTTGGTGTTTTCTTGTTGTTGTTGTTTTAAGCGTTGCGGTTTTTCCTGGATGAGTGTATGCACATTGTTTGGCCACACTGCGCAGTGGGCGTATTGCTGCACAGGCTGCATCTCTGTCTTTGATGGGCATGCATGCCAGATGTTTCCATGTTTCTAAAAGCCATCAGACACTGACATGACCTACAGGGATACTCAGCGTAAATATTTGATGTTTTGCCTACTTACTCACACGAAGGAGATTTAGGTACAAATATATGTGCACACAGGCAATCGGAAAAAATCTCCACCTATCTCTCCACATACAAGAAGTACACGGGCAGGTTCAAACTTGAGACCTATTGAAAGTCTGACATTTTACCCCACCTTACTTCTGTGCAACTTGTCTTAAAAACAGATAATGTTCTGACAGATGTATGGTGCAAAATCTGTCAGCTTGCTACAATATTTGCTTGGAGTTGATGGCGAAGCACCGCAGACAATATGTCTGTGTTATACGAGATGAAATCTGATTATGGCAAAGAGATAATATAAGTGAAATAAAGTGATCTGATCAATCATGCAGACGTCATTTCATTAAACTGTGCAAACATGGAAGATGGATCACTTGGTTCAACTAGAACTTGGGGGGTGGGGGGGGGGTGAGTACCGTTAAAAATCCAGGTGGGGAGACAAAGTAAGAATATGAGAAAACGAGTATGGTTACAGTACGTCCATACTAGATTAAGTGTGAGAGGAGTTATTCAGCAAAAACACCACCACCAACAAAAACATACAACAATAACAACAACAGAATCAGCAGCAGCAAAAACAACACAAAAACAACAACAAGAACAATAACACGACTTGCAAAACTATCACTGTCATCGATCAACCCCATCACCCCTGTCAGCCACACAGACAACCTGCAGACAGTGATGACTTAGCTACACCATCAGCACTTAGTGACATTACACACACCTCTCTCGTCCTGTACAATCAAACGAGACGTTCACAGGCTATTGGGTCCATTGGGTCTGTTTCTTTGATTAGTAGTCAGGCTTATCCCCCCTTTAGCTCTTTCTTTTTCACTCTCTCTCTCTCTCTTTCTCTCTCTCTCTCTCTCTCTGTTCTCTATTCCCTCCTCTCTGTCTCTCTGTCTGTCTCTCTGTCTCTGTCTCTGTCTGTCTGATGTCTGTATGTCTCTCTCTCTCTCTCTCTGTATCTGTATCTCATTCTCTGTCGTTGTCTCTGTCTGTCTGTCTTTGTCTTTGTCTTTCTGTCTCTGTCTGTCTGTCTTTGTCTCTGTCTATGTCTGTCTGTCTGTCTGTCTGTCTGTCTGTCTCTCTCTCTCTTTCTCTCTGAACTCAGTAGCCAAGTCGGTAAATGTCAGACTTTTCAACTGAAAGGTCTGTGTTTGATCTACCCACGCACCTCTGCCTGGTAGTAAAGGGTAGACCTTTTTTTCCAATCTACCAGGTCAACATTTGTACACACTTGCAAGTGCACAAACCTTTTTTGTGTGTCATACCCATGGAGATCATCAAATATGCATTTTAAGGATATCTCAAGTCATGTTAGTGGTTCACTTATGGAAACATAAAAACACCTGACATGAAACCAAATACAAGTTTTAAGAATGGCTTTTAGCTCCTAACTTTTACCATTATAAAACAAAAACGTCATTATCATCGTTATCCTCCTCCTCTCTCTCTCTCTCTCTCTCTCTCCACACACACACATGCACACACACACACACACACACACGCACACACACACACACACACATATCTCTATCTATCAATATATATATATATAATCGATGCATGTGTATGTATGTCTGTACATATACCATGCATATATGTGTATATATATATATATATATATATATATATATATATATATATATATATATATATATATGAGCCAGTACAGAGCTTACATAATCATCTCAGCCTTGCTTACCTTATGTCATAAGTTGAAAGCTATTCAAGAAAGGCAAAGATTTCAATGTTAAATTAGTGCCATCCATCTGGACAAGAGTTTTTCTCGTAGGTTCACCATTTTCTGCTGTATTGAGTCTATTATTACTGTGCTTAGAAAATAGATTAAAAAAAATTAAAAAAAGAAAAAAAATGCATTCATCCTTCCTCTTGTTAATATGAAGTTGTAGAATATCACATAAAAAAGAAGAGACTGGACAATTTGATACGGCGAAGACGCCATTACTCACATACAGACTCAGACACACAGTCGCCAGCAGTCAAAACTCGACCTCCACCACTTGTTTAAAGACAGGTTGTAAACTGCTACATCTAACAAAACACTTCAGCACCTTTCATCAGTATTTCTCCCCTAACTTCATCTGGTCCTCTTTTCTGCATCATCAAAGAGAATAAAGTTGTTTTAATTCGCTTATCTTCTCCAGCCAACCATTACACACAGTCACATTTTATCCCGTATTCCTATGCATATATCCCAAAGTGTTTGGTTTCAAAGGAAAGTTTGCAACATGAAAAGTCTTTGGTGTAGTTTAGGCCAAGGTATACTGACGGGATATGTTTTCAACTCTACTCTGAAACTCTGTATATCATAAAGAAAATTCAGAAGATGTTTAGTTGTTATCGTGTTATGTGTCTGAGTGCAAAGAAACTAGTTTGCTGTACGAGCATACAAACAGAAATACAGATATGTGCCCCTCTACCCCCTCACCTTCACATCGTCATGAACAACATCAAGTAATCTATTCAAATATAATTTTCTCACGACGCGTACATACGTTACACTGAGTCTGTTGTCATCTGTATCAATTGGGAATGGCCACAATAACTGTTAGCCTACGTTTTAATGACGTACTAGAACCACATGAGATCATATCTACTATAAAAACGCCCACAATAGGATAAACGATGAGTAAACCCATTAGATATTCCAGAGCCTGGAGGCTTAGGCGCAGTTACCACCTAGATTCATTGAGGCCTGTCTGTGTATGAATGGGTGTGGAGCCAAAACTTTTTTTGAAACCAGGAGCATTATTCATCAGTGAAAGCCAGACGTCTATCAGCAAACATGCCAGCTGCCGATAAAACTACACAAGAACATCTATACAAAATATCTCTTACTATTTTACGAGATTCATACAAGATTGTTGCCAATGTTTTTGTTACTTCTTTATTTCCTGTTCCCAGAAATGGTAGTGCTATGAAAGATGTTCGGATAGAACTTTATTCATCCACGGCAATACACTCTCAAAATAAGAGAAAACCGGTGTGGGTAAAGTAGACTCATGCCATGCAGAAAGAGGAGACAGATGAAAGAAAAATAAACATGGTAATAACAGATGCATCAGTAACACCAAAACTAACAACAACAGCAGCAGCAACAAACAAACACAATAACAGCAACAAGGGTGACAACATATCGCTACTGCTACGCTGATCCTCATCCTTAATATAAGCGCACCACACCGTATCAACTCAGTCTTGGTCTAACTGTACATGTCAGCACTACATAACTCGGCACACAGATTTCTCGTTTTCCCTGTGGGGATGCTGAGGGCTCTTTCAGTATAGATAGCATCACCATCTTCTGGAAATTCTGTGCAAAAATGTCCTATTTTTCTATTGCTCTCTTCGTTTCTACCCTGCTTTCTGTCATTTCTTCCTGTCATTTTATGCATTGCTGGTCCATTCACCTTTATGTGAAAGTCTTACTACTTTCTCTTAGGACAGATAATTGGGTACATGTATTAAGTGGATTTTTGGCTTAAGGGAAATGTGATATGCGGAAGCAATTTTTGGTAATTTAGGCCTGCTTTTATTGTCCTTATGTTTAAATTTGTTTTTGGGTATGTTTTTTAAATCCCCTGTGTGATAAATTAGATGGAGCGGTCAACGCCAGGGGCGCTGCATCTCTTTAGATTATGTGCGCGAGTGCATTGATACGTGTACCTAATTTTCTTTTCTCTTTTTTTTTCCTGTTGAAGTATTGTGTATGTTTTGAACTGGTTATAGCACTGATATGGCTCTATGCAGTCTGTTGGGTTTTAAACAAAAGTAACAATAGCAATGACAGTAACACTAACATTAGTGATAACAATAACAATAAGCTCTCCACTCAGTCAAAGGAGACATTTACAGGCATTGGATCCACTGGGTCTGTCCCTGTAGCTACTAGTTAGATATGTAATACATGTAGAGTTTTTCTCTTTCACTCTATCTGTCATTTATCTGTTCATTTGTATATTCATTACCCCCCCCCTCACACACACACACACACACACACACACAAATATATATATATATATATATATATATATATATATATATATATGCACACATACATACATGCATACATACGTACATATGTATGTATATAAATATATGTGTGTGTATATATATATATACATGTATATATATGTATATATATATATATATATATATATATATATATATATACTACACGTCATTATTGAAGGGCCAGGAACGTTTTTGAATCAATTTTTGAAAGGAGAAATAACCTATTTTCTCTTACTCTTTTCTCCAATTCGTTGCCGTAACTGAATGGATAAGAGCTCAGACAACATTGCAGTTTCCTTTTGGCACGTGTTTGGGGATTTGCCGATTTGCAATGGGCGGCCCAAGGAAGACAATTTCCACACGAAATTGTCGAATCTTCAGCAGGGTCTCTCTGACGACGCAGGCAAGGTAGCGACAAAATTCGCTTTGCACGTGCAAGGCAAGCCCTTTTTGAACACTACTACAGCCAAAGTTGCCCGCAGACGAGGATAAAAAGGACCCGTTCTTGGTTCGTTTTAACCATGCTTGCAAGACGACGGATGACGGATGAGCAGCGGGGGAGAGCCCTCGCTCTGCTTGATGAAGGCCTAGCGCAGCGGGAAGTTGCTAGACGACTTGAAGTGTCGCATTCCACAATCCAGAGACTGCTGGAGCGCTTCAATGAGACTGGAGCAGTCCAGGAAAGGCGTCACACGGGTCGACCCAGAGTAATGACAAGACAGCAAGACCGCTACCTTGCCCTCTCCGTCCTGAGGGAAAGGGCATCCACTGCGGTGACCATGAGGGGTCAGCTGAGGGACGCAACAGGTGTTAACATCAGCTGCAGCACGGTGAGAAGACGGCTACATGAGGCAAACTTGAGGTCCCGGAGACCGGCCGTCCGACCCGTGCTGTCACCGGTCAACAGAGTGCGCCGCATGACCTGGGCTAGGGAGCACGTGACCTGGACAAGGCAACAGTGGGCCCGGGTCTTGTTTTCGGATGAGTCCAGGTTCACCCTGACCTTTAACGATGGCCGGGCTCGGGTGTGGCGACGTCAAGGGAGAGGTTCGCTGACGCCACTGTCCAAGAGCATAACCGGTACGGCGGCGGGTCGGTGATGGTGTGGGGTGGCATGAGCCGTGGTACCCGGACCCCCCTGCTCCCCATTGACGGCATCCTGAACGGGGTCCGGTACCGGGACGAGGTTCTGGCGGCCGTGGCACTGCCTGCGCTTGTGGACCTTGGTCAAGGCGCCATCTTCCAGGACGACAATGCACCTGCGCATCGAGCACGCCTTGTGACCGACTTCCTGGAGCAGCATGAAGTCGTCCGTATGGCCTGGCCAGCGTGCTCACCTGACCTGAACCCAATTGAACACCTCTGGGATGTGCTCGGGAGGCGCATCAGGGACAACCACCCCCCACCGGGCACCCTGGCCAGGCTGGTCGACATCCTGCAGATCGAGTGGGCGGCCATCCCTCAGGACACACTCCGTACCCTTGTGGGGTCGATGCATCGGCGCTGTGAAGCATGCATCCAGGCTCGGGGCGGACACACGCGATATTGAAAACAGATTGGCCAAATCTGACACTTTCTGTTTTTGGAAAAGGGGGGGATGTTCCTTTAAATGCATGTGCTGTTCACTAATGGGTCATTGTGCTAATTTCTTTTTCCAAAACAGGTGTGGAAATGATGAAATAAAACATAGAATCAATTCTAAACATTGTCAATTATTTCAACTTAAAATTAGAGAGGAAGGAAGAAGTGGCCCTTAAATTATGATTAGGAGTATATATATATGTGTGTGTGTGTGTGTGTATATGTATGTAAATATACATTCACGAACTCTCTCTCTCTCTCTCCCTCTCTCTCTCTCTCTTGCTTTCTCTGTTTCTCTTTCTCTCTGCCTCTCTTTCTCTCTGTCTCTATCTCTATCTATCTTTCTATCTATCTATCTGTCTATCCATCTCTATCTACCAATTTCATAAAGGGGACAACATTACGCTTAACATCAACAAAATCAAGATTAAAAGATCTGATGTTCAAATCGCTATCACATATCCCAATATTCATACATCATAAACTATTTCACGCTTGACAGAAAGTAAGACATAACCAGAAATTCGTTCCTTCGAAGCTGGATTCTATTTTCAGATTGCTCTCAACCTAGTTTTCTTCACTCTCTAGCCTCATGGAGCTCTCTAAATGAAAGTGATTTCACATCGTTGAAATGTAATAAAAAAAATATCCCGTACAATAATTATGGTGCTGAATCTTTCAGCTGAATAGTGAATATGTTGTTTCTATCTCCACGCTGTCTGAACTACATACGAGTGAACTATGAAACAAAGTGGTTAGGCCATAAGAACATTCTCCTTTGGGGTTAGCCACAGATGAACAAAGCCATTAACAAGTTAGGTTTTTTTTCCAATTCAGAAATAAAAAATGTTTTAGCACAGTTTTGCATGGATTTTTCCTCACATAGACTTGCACAAGAATATACAACTCAAGTCATCTGATTTGTGATAGACACACACACACACACACACACATACTCACACACACTCACACACACGCACACACGCACACACACACACCGCGCGCGCGCACACACACACACACGTACACACACACACACACACACACGCACAAACACACATACAAACACACGCACACACACACACGCACACACACATACACACACACACATACACACACGCGGGCACACACATGCACACACCCACTCACACA
Organism: Monoplex corrugatus; assembly: GCA_030674185.1. Taxonomy (NCBI): domain Eukaryota; kingdom Metazoa; phylum Mollusca; class Gastropoda; order Littorinimorpha; family Ranellidae; genus Monoplex; species Monoplex corrugatus. The sequence goes on along the minus strand of CM060314.1, from coordinate 47,638,449 downwards.
CACACACACACACACACACACATACACATACATGCACACATACACATACATGCACACACACATATATTACACACAGAGGCACGCACACACACACGTTGGTCAATCTGAAACTGTCTCATTATATAGAGATAAACTGATTCAAAAATAAATACTGTAGAGGAAATCATTAGCACATCATAGGTAAACTTTTTTCACCCAGAAGCTAAGCAAAGCATTAAGAAAACATCTGCTGGGGCATTTTCTAGAAGAAAAATATGCAAACAAGAAAATAATTTATAGGTCAAGTTATCAAAGAATGACTGAATTGAATTAGATTTTTTCAAAACAGTATTTGTCCAGGGTAGAGCATGTTGCCATGGTATGACACCATACACTTTTAAATCTATTCTTCCGTCTGTCTGTGTGTCTGTTTACTTCTAGCAATGGATTTTTCTGTGGAATTTTGCTAGGAACATTGTTTTTGTTTGTGTTTGCCCTATTTTCTTTATTTTTCTCTCTCTCTCTCTAAGTGTGTGTGTCTTGCACATGTGTACTCGCTTTATTATCTTATCTGAAAGACTAGCGCCCAGGTCTTCACCCAAGATCTAATGGAGAGGGGAGGGACAAAAAGACTGGAAATTGAACATGGGTTCTTTGAGTCCTAGATGAGAACTTTACCTACAGGGCCACATAGAATTTCTCATAAATATCCTTTGGCATTGGCCACATCTTCGGCGTTATATGTTGTGGACTCTCTTTGAAGTCTTTCCTTTGAATTTGCTTTGTGTATAGCGTTGACATGAAAAGTAGAGACAATAACCAGATATTTATAAGCAATGATAGTTTGGCAAAGAGAAATGAAACACTTTGGAGTTGAAGGGAGGGGTGGTGGTAGGTGCACGTGTAAGTCGTGCTAAGTTCTTTTAAAGTGGTTTGTGGGAAACGGCGTTTCGCAGCCTGTCCTTTGGAAGTGGAGGATACTAATGTTTGATCTCAGGCGACTGTGTGTCTGGATTTAGATACGTATGAAACTGTAACTGCTATTTACTTGTTTTTACGTTCTGCCTCTTCTGAACGAATATTTAATAATCTTGTTGGCAGGATGGAGACTGCATGCATATTTAATGTTTTCATTTTAACCTCAATGCAAACGTGACGCCAACACACTTGAGCCCTCTTAAACATTTCTAAGAGTTTTGCTCTTCTGGATGTGTTGGTGGGTGCCAAATATTAACCATAAAATGGAAAACCGCCCAGGCATTTCCTCTCAAGTGCTCAGCACAAATCTCAAAGAGAAGGTGTGAAACGAAATTTTAAAAAGTAAGCTATAAGGTCAAGCTATTCTAATAATCTCCCTTTCTTGTGCTAGATGTTGTATTTCTCAAAATCAATCTGATCTTGAAGAAGGATTAGTTGAAACAAAATTTGACGTGCTGTGAAGAAAATGGCTAACTGCCACAACAGAGAAAACATCGTAAGTTTTGTCAGACGATGTTCCTGAGAAAATATTCACGGCCTCCCTCAAAAACTGCTGAGTTTAGGTATATTTTTGGTCCATGTGACTTTGACTTTCACACTTAATCCTCAAAAGTGATGCATTCATGACTCCTCAAGGGTCCCCACCTTTGACAAATGTTTGGTGAAGTAACAAGGTTATCACCTTAACCTTAAAGTGGTGAGGGAGTGAAGTGGTAGAGATCTTATACTTTCTTGGACTAAAGCATTATGGGGGTGGTGCCCATCGCCTCTTCCTCGCTGCTTTTCCTTTCTCTGACTTTAAAGAAAACCAGGTTTCCATTTACAGCTGGGTAGACTGGAGGCAGCATTCACATATAATGAGTTCTGTGGGTGTGATTAGCAATCATGCAGACTCTTCTGGGCAGCTTGGAATGCGAATTCTCTACCTCTGCGTCAGTCAGTCCTCTTTCGATAAAGACCCACAAAACTGAGAAGTGAACAAATACTATTCACATTTATTTCTCACAGACACACATGCCCACACCTCTTTCCCATCAATATGAAATAATCTGCCTTTAAAAAAATGGGGGAGGGGAAAGGGAGAGAGATCGAGAAAAGAAGAAAAAAGGTGGAGAAGAAGAAGACGGAACAGACACAATTCATTCTTTCTTGTATTGTAGAGGCAATTTGTCTTGAGACTGTAATGCTGACGCGATATCACTGAAGTGTTTCCGTGAGTAGTGTGAATTCAGCTTTATTGTATGCTTCTTCTAGGTCAATATCAACACAAAGGGGCTCTTTACTGAAAACCTTCAGAAAGTTTGAGAGCAAAGGCATCTGCATTACGTCAAGTAGGTCTAAGTCTAATTTGAACATGTTGTCAGTCAGGTTCTTTTTGATGGATAAAACAAATCTTTTCTTCCATTGCGTTTCTGAATTAACTATGAAGTCTTCGAAGTCTGTTGATTTGTCTTGGTATGTTCTAGGTGTGGTTGCTTATAGGCAAAGTATATCAAAGTCATACACTCATTTTTCAATAGTTTATACCCATCTTCTTGCATCAGAACAGTTCCAGGTACATATCCTTATCAATTTTCTTGACAACCATTCAGATTTTGTGATTTTCTCTAGTGATATCTGCATTTTTACTTATTTTTCGATATAATATATTACAGTATACATCATACATACATACATACAATCTATCTATCTATTTACATACATACATACAATCTATCTATCTATCTATCTATCTATCTATATCTATCTATCTATCTATCTATATCTATCTATCTATCTATCTATCTCTACATACATATGTATACATATATATTATTTGTGGGGGTGGGGGTGGGGAGATGTCTGTGTGTGTATGTGTGTGTGTACACACACAACTCACGTACATCGGTATTATGACATATTAGCTAAGAATGAAACCGTCAAAGCCACATTCGTGGTGATCATCCATGAACGTCTTTTTCTAAAGTCAGCTGGCTGCTCAGTCTTCAGGTGTCTGTTTGATGCTAATCAATAGTAATCATGGTACAGAGTAAGGTGAGTGTGAGATTTTTCCACATTTAGAGAGTGATTGATAAGCTGTCTTTTTGAATGATAGTTCTTCGGTCGTTCTTGTTATTGTAGGTGACGGTGGTGGTGGTTGTGATGGTGGAGGTGGCGTTCGTGTTGGTGGTTTTAGTAGTGGTTTGTTACTGTTGTTAATGTTGTCATACTTTAGGTTTTGCTTTGTTTTTTTGTTGTTACTGATGTTGCTTGTGGTAGTGGTGGTGGTGGTGGTTGTGGTGGTGATAGTGGTTGCTATTTTAGTGGTAATTATTGTTGTTCTTAATGTTGTTATACTTTAGACCTTGCTTTGGTGCTGCTATTGTTGTTGTTGTTTGTGGTAGTTGTGGTGGTGGTTGTGGCGTGTGTGTATGTATTGTGTGTGTGTGTGTGTGTGTGTGTGTGTGTGTGTGTGGGTGGGTGTGGGTATGTGTACGTGTGTGTGTGTGTTTGTGTGCGAGCGTGTGTGCGTGTGCGCGCACGCACGTGTGTGTGTGTATGTGTGTGTGTGTGTGTTGTGTGTGGGTGTGTGTGTGTGTGTGTGTGTGTGTGTGTGTGTGTGTGTGTGTGTGTGTGTAAGGAGAAGTGTTCATTAAAAAGAATCTCATCAAATTTTGTCGATTAAAAATCTCATCAAATGTTGACGATCAATGATTAGCATATGTATTTTACAACAAATCAGGACTTCATTATTTTCAATATTTGCAATTCACCTGCTATTGATCATGCTCAATCAAGACAGGAAATTAGAAAACATGGAGTGACATTTGGTTATATTGAAAAACTTGCATCTTGGATAATTTTTTCACAGATTGATGATGGTTTCATAATTGATAATTTTTTTCAATATAATTTCATTTAAATTCTGACTAGGACGACCTCATTTCGTGAGATTCAATTGAATTTGTATGAGATAAATACGATTTTATTGAGATAAATGTCGTGCTTGCATCAGATCTAAGGGGAATCATGCTTAAATGAGCTCCATTGATTTCTCTACGAAACGAACTAATGAACCAACAAAATAACAAACAAACAAATAAAGAAGCAAACAAACAAACGAGCAAACAAACAAACAAACAAACAGACAAACAAACAAGCAAACAAACAATGTAACAAACATGCAAACAAACAAAAAACAAACAAACAAACAAACACACACACAAACATACAAACACACAACACACAAACAAACAAACAAACAAACAAACAAAACAGAATTTTCACACAGGTGGAACTTGGAGTTTGGAATTCCGAAGGGATTTATTGCTCACACATAATTCCATATGTGCTGCCCCAAAATCTGCCAGCAGTTATCTGGTAGATTGCCTGAGTCTGTATAAAACCCTATGCTCTGTGCAAGGTCTTGATTTTGGGAGGGTTGAGAATGGACCAATGACACATTAAACTGACAGCGGTAGAATGATGGAAACATTAAAATGGGCAACAAATGTCGTGGCTTGGATTGAACTCGAAATATCAGATCTTGAGTCCAGGGTTCTGTCAAAATAACCAACCTAAGATAATGTTATTAGCACAGTGCAAAAAATAATGCAATCAGCACCACATCATCATCATGAAGTGCCTTGCCATATAATCTTCTTTATGAATGATCTTCTTGTGTCTACCTCCATCAACACTGTCTCGTTTGTTTTCTTTGCTGTCCATGGAACTCTCAACATTCTTCTTAGAAACCACATCTCGCCTGCCTCAATCTCGTTCTGGCTTTGCTTGTTGACTGTCCACGCCTCACAATCGTATAACATTATCGGTTCTATATAACATTCAAGAACTCTCTTCCTGATGTCAGTTGCTTTTCATCTTCTTGAATGCTGTTTTGGCTTGGCCGATTCTGCTGGTTATTTCTGATGTGCATCTGCCGTCTGGTGAAATGATCGTTCCCAAATATTTAAACTTATCAATCTGTCTCAAGGTTGTGCCGTTTGCTGTTATTTTGCATGAGGGGATTTCGTATTTTTTACTGATTACCATGACTTCAGTCTTCTTGCTGTTTGGCTCCAACCCTTACCTTTGCTTTCTATTTCTATTATATTCACAAGCACGGTGTCATCTGCGCATCTAGTGTCGTTTACCACTCCTCCTCCAACCCTCAATCCAGGGTATTCCTCCAGGTTTCTCATGATGTTTTGGCTGCAAAGTGAAAACAGATCTGACTCTTCCTTTGATATCTTGGAAAGAGTTTATATCGTTTTCTATTCTCATTGCAGCTGTATGTTCCCAATATATATTTCTGATTATTCGCATATCCTTTCCATCAATATTGAGTCTCTCTAGTCGGTTGATCAACTCCTCATGCCTCACCCGATTGAAAGCCTTGGTAAAATCAACAAAGCATAGATATAAATCCTTATTCATCTCGATTGACCTCTCTATGATAGTTTCTAGGATGTATATGGCATTAATAATTCTTTTCCCTTCGACAAATCCACACTGTTCTTTTCCTGTTTCACTTTTGATTCCATTCCCTGTCGCCATCACGACCATTTCTTGCCACATGATCCACCAGCACAGCATCAAGAAAAAAGATCTTCCTATCTTATAGTATTTTACTCATTAGAATTTTGAATTAGAGACATAAGGAGATTAATCAGACTAGAAGTTTACCCATGCTTCTGTGCGGTTTTATTAACAAATGGACATAGCGCGCAGTACTGTGTGGAACAAAATTTGCCAAATGGTGCGAGGAATCTATTGGATTCAGTATCGAAGCACTAATGTGTGTAGACACTTTAATCTCTGTGATATACATCTTTGCCATTCTGAAGAAAGAAAACCAATTATATAAAATAATTTGACCGAATATGGAAAAGTAATTTCATCATGATTTGCATACATGGAAAACAGTGTTTGGCATTGTTGTTGCTGTCGTCGTTGTTGTTGCTGTTGTTGTTGTTGTAGTTGTTGCTATTGTTGTTGCTGTTGTTGTTGTTCTTATTGTTACTGAAGCTGTTGCTGCTGCTCTTGCCGCCATTGCTACTGTTGTTTGGTTGTTAGTGTTTTGTTATCTACAATCTACTTCACAGCCTCAAAAGTGTTGATCCGATGCCATTCATTCCTACCTTTGAACACACCACCAAGTTCATTCAGTTGGAGTGCCAGTGCCAGAAAACCCATGGGAGCCAGCAATACCAGGCTGTTGTGGGGCCACCCACTCTGTCTGCCCTTGTTTGTTACATACCAAGCCGGAATTTCCACTGAACTGTGACGTTTTGATAACGCAGTAAATCTACGAATTTGATTCCACGAGATTATTTTTGCTGTGAAATAATCCCCAGGAGGCCTAGGGATGGGCAAATTGACTCTAACTCTCTCTCTCTCTCTCTCTCTCTCTCTCTCTCTCTCTCTCTCTCTCTCTCTCTTCTCTCTCTCTCTTTCTCTCTCTCTCTTTCTCTCTCTCTCTCATTCTCTTTCTCTCTATCTGTCTGTCTGTCTGTCTCTTTCTCTCTGTCTTTCTCTCTGTCTCTCTGTCTCTGTCTGCCTGTCTGTCTCTTTGTCTCCGTCTGCCTGTCTGCCTGTCTGTCTGCCTGCCTGTCTGTCTATCTGTCTGTCTGTCTCTTTCTCTCTGTGTCTCTGTCTGTCTGTCTGTCTATCTGTCTCTCTGTCTCTCTGAAACCTTGGGAATTGGGTACATTAAAAAAAGGCAAAGAACAAATGAAATTTGGAATAAGAGAAAAAAAGTAGCAAAAATAGGCTGATGCAGAAAAACTGGGATGGAAGATCGATGATGGAAATACAGAAACACGATCAACAGCAGCATTTTAAGCAGCAGTGGTAACAGCAATACTTAAAACAACAATGATAAAGAGAGGAACAGTAACAACAAACAACACAAAAACCAGTGGAAGCCACAATACAACATTACTCTGTTTCTTCAGAAGATTGATGCCATGATTTTTTTCCATTTGTTGATTGATGCCCTGAACTGAAATTGCTGTATAAAATGTAGTGTTTATATACATCTGGAATATTGACATGGACATATTTTGATGATATGCATGATTACATGTCTGCTCCTTAGTTTCTCTCTGTTTCCATGAATTTGTTTTCATGTTCGTTCGTAAGTTCTTTTCTTTTTTTTTGTAATCAAGTTTGCTTGTATTTTATAATATTAAAACAAATGACGAAGACAAAACCACAACAATTTTGTTTCCAATATATCATCTCCCCATCACCCCCATCAACCACGTAGACAGTCTGCAGACAGTGATGACTTAGCTACACCATCAGCACTTAGTGACACTACACACTCCTCTCTCGTCCTGCACAATCAAAAGAGACGCTCACAGGCCATGGGGTCCATTTGGTCTGTTTCTCTGATCACCATTGAAGCCTTGAATTTACTTCTGTATCTGTGTCTGCCATCTGTTTCTTGGCATGTCTGTTGATAACCTTTAAATTCTCTATTTGCATTTCTCGGTCAATCTGTCTGTCTGTAAGTATGCGTGTCTGTCTGTCTCCCTTCCTCCCTCCTTCTCTCTCTCCCTCCCTCCCTTCTCCACCCTCTCTCTCTCTCTCTCTCTCTCACACACACACACACACACCGCGCGCGCGCGCGCGCGCGCTTGCTCAAGCATTTGAAGTATATAATGACGAGGTTAAAATTTGGTATCATAGAAATTGCTGAATATCTGTCTCTGTCTCTCTGTCTCTATTTTTATCTTCTTTCTCTCTCCCCTTTTTCTCAACCCCCCTCTCACTGTCTTTCACTCTCTTTCTCTCTCTATTTCACTCTCTCTCTCACTCTCTTTTTCTCTCTCCTCTTGCTCTCTCTTATTCTCTGATAGTGCCTCTGTCTGTCTTTCTGTCTGTCAGTCTGTCTCTGTCTATGTGTCTGTGTCTGTGTGTCCGTCTCTCTCTGTCTCTGTCTCTCTGTCTGTTGGTCTGTCTGTCTGTCTGTCTGTCTGTCTCTCTCTCTCCCCTCTCTCTCTCTCTCTCTCTCACTCACACACACACCACCACCACACACACACACACACACAATCAGGATCAGATCATCTTCAGTGCAAATCACCATTGCATTTCCCTAAGTTCCAATATCATTTGAACATTTCACGCTTGTCAGTCAGTGACACTAACTGGAAATGCATGGCCTCCTGGGAGGACTGTTTTAAGTTCACTCTCGACCCAATTTTTCCTCCCTGGATTACCCCGCACTACGGATCACATTAAATAGTGATCCTATAACGCTATACAAACAAAACAGTTAGCGAGAAATTGTCTGAAGCTCTGATATTGAGACAATATAGTGCAGAGTCCTTCACCTTTATAATGAACATGTTGTTTTCCTCCCCAGAATTGAATGTGTGAACCCCCTTCAGGCGAAATATTAAACAGAAAGAAATGGCCATGTTGACGAAACATCTCAGGACTATATGAACAAATAATGCAAAACAAGCTCCACCCATTTTGCCTTTGTTCTCCTAAATCAGCTTGTGTGTGTATGTGTGTGTGTGTGTGTGTCAGAAGAAGAGAGAGAAGAGAGACGAAGAGAACAGAACAGACAGACAGCACCAGACAGACAGAAGAGAAAGAGAGAGAAGAGATGTGTGTGTGTGTGTGTGTGTGTGTGTGTGTGTGTGTGTGTGTGTGTGTGTGTGTGTGTGTGTGTGCGTGTATGTGTGTGTGTGTGTGTGTCCATAAGCAGCAACACCGATTTTTGTTGTGTGTCTCTTCTTGTGTTCTGTGTGTTGGTCTGTGTATATCTCTCTCTCCCTCTCTCCACTTCTGTTATCTGTCTTCATCTGTCTGTCTGTCTGTCTACTCTTCTCTCTCTCTTTCCCTCTCCCAACCTCTGTCTCTGTCTATATCTCTGTCTGTCTGTCTCCTGTCTCTTCTCTCTCTCTCTCTGTCTTCTCTCCTCTCCCTCCCTCTTCCCCCTCTCTCTCACTCTTACAAGCAAAATACATGGGGGTGAATCTATGTCTCATGTAAACTGTTATCATACATCACCACATCCCAGTATCATTCAAGTGTTCATCTGTGTTAATTAGCCTACAACCCTGTAACTAGAAGAGCTATGCATTCTGGATAGATATCCATTTTCAGTTCACCCCCGACCCATTTTCTTTCTCTCTCTATACGACCTAATGGACTCTTGAAATTTGGATTTTTTTTTTACGCTTTTTAAATAAAATAGAAAGCAGCTCAACCAATGCAGTACAGACTCCTCTCTTTTTATGATGAATATGTCGTCTTCCTAGAATTGAACATTATGCATAGAGATGCCACCATATAATATAATTTTGGCCAAATCTTTAAAATTGTTGAATGAAACATGTCTTCTATCGTGTAATACAATCATCATCAAGTGCCCTGCCGCATGGCGTTGGCGATCATGGCCCTCCATATGTATCTGTCCCTTGCTGCCGCAAGCACATCTTCCACCCTCTCCGTCCCAGCCACCCTGCAAGTCCGTCCAATAATTTCTCCCTGGGTCTACCTGGTGGTCTCTTTCCCTCCACCTTTCCTGTTGTGACCAAGTGCTCTAATTCCCCTTTTCCTCATAAAATATAAAAGTAAATCAAACAAATGTTTGTTTTTCATTTTGACTTTGAATAAAGATCTGAACTACAGATAAACACTTGAAGAATAGAGTCAAAATCAAAGGTAACTTATCAAATTTCAAGACAGATTGGTTACTTTATTTTTGAAAGATTGACTCTTCCATTGCACATTAATCAGTTAAGACTTTTCCATTGCATGATTTTTCAAATTTGTTAGTGACAATGATGTTGTGAGGTTTATGTTTGTATTACGTACCTTACTCTGACAGCTTGAGCCTATTATGTTGTTGACTTTGGAAATGTTGCTGCCGACCAGTCGCACTTTGTTTTGCTACTTCGTCTGTTTTATTTCATATCTTTTTGTTCCTTGTTTTGCCGATTTTGATTCTTGCCTTGGATTAAAATGTGTTCAATGTTATATTGTAAATGACATTGTGTCCTGTAAAAAATGAAAATAGATTTTTTAAAAAAAGGAGGGGTGGGGGGGGGGTGTAAAAGAATTCTGTTTTTTAATCACATACCGGTAAAAGATTAAACAATGTGGTCAGGCCATTTTAACGATAATTACAGTACTTATACGGCACCAGATCTTGACAATTCAAATCAAAGACACTCACGCACCAGCCATATGCATACAATCGACAAAGACTACCCTAAAATATCTAATATTTAAAACAAAAGAAGAAAAAAATATTTCGCTAAAGCAATAGAAACTAAAGTGTATCTGCCGACAAAGAAATATTTTGGCACAAATTAACTTGACTTACTCTGTCAGTTTTTCCAAGCAACTATATCAAGTCACGCTACGTCATATAATCATGAAAGATTAGCCAGTGACAATAATATTGTGGACAGTGAATGCCAAGAGTAGTTTTCTCTATTGTGGAACAACATGACCTCTTCTGAATAAAGGAGAAACAGTAACACACTTAACCAATTTGGTCTAATGTCTGATCCTTAGGAACACACACATGTTTGGATAATGGATAACACACGAACAAGCAACGAAACACCAAATCGTTCTTTTAATTTTAAAAAGACTTATATGATTATAATACCAGACGTTTTATAGATATGCTTAGTCTCTTTTTTCAGTCGAAGGCAAGGCTTAAGATAAACGAATCTGGAATTTGCCTTTTAAGAGGGCTGGGCCGCATCCAGGTAATGATGACTCCTGAGTGCCCCTCTGCTGTCGCCATAAAACAATGTAGTGGGAAAGAAAGACAACAAATAATATGAAGTATCATCAGGACTCTAAATGATAATGTTTTGTAAACAATAAAGACAATTGAAAGACTTTGCCACTGCACTGATTGCAGATGAATAACTTATGATTGTTGACCTTTCTAAGCTTTGATAATGTGATATAAAAGTACATTGACAAGATATTAGTGGGATGGGTGGAGAGAGAGAGAGAGAGAGAGAGGAGAAAACACACTCACACAGACGCACACAAATACACACGCGCGCTCCACGCGCGCACCAAGCACGTACACACACGCACACACACGCACACACACACACACACACACACACACACACACACACACACACACACACACACACACACACACACACATACAAGCACACACACACACACAGTGTCTTTTTATCTCTGGTTGTTCTGAAACCGCGTCGCATTTCAACATGAAAACAAGAAAACGTGAGCACCCTGACGTAATCCATTAGCTCATCATAACTAACCTCTTTCCATCCAGTCGCTGAACATGGCAACAAATAAACATACGCTGATTTTTTTTTCTTTTAGAGAAAATTAACCTTACAACAACTGAATTTTGAGTTCCAGCTCTTAAAGAAACGTCTGCAGAACTTGCTTCAAAAGCTTCTTAGCCTCGCCCTTGCCAAAAGCGTTTTATGTTGCAAGGACGGTTTGAAGGCAAACACTAGGAAATTTGTGAACGCGTCTGGACAATAATGAGCCTTGTGTTGTGCAGGGCTTTTGAGAAAATTGGACTGTATCAGGAAATTTACGATCACTTATGGTTTGGGAAAGAGGGATAAATGAAACTTGGAGACAGGGTACATGTGTGAGTTACGAACGTTTTTTTTGTTTTGTTTTGTTTTGTTTTGTGTTTTTTTCTAAGCATTTCACACCTTGTTCTTAAAAAATGGCTATGATTATAGTTCAATTTTACTTCGATGGTTGAGTCGTTTTTGTAAGAAAACATTAATTCTGAATTTGGCTCGATTAAAATGTTAAGTAATCGTAATGGATTTCTTCAGGCATTGCTAAGGAACAAGTTTTTGTAGTTCATTTTATTACCTGTCATGTATTAAAATTCAGAAGCTGAAAAGAGAAGGTGAGTGGCCATAGAAGAAGTACGAGGATAACCTAGTTCACACGCAACAAGGCGTACAGGATGTTTTCAAGCTTGATATAGTGCGCTATAGTGTATATATATAGGATAAATGTTGCAAAAGAATTGTGATGCTGTAACAACAAATCTGATTATCCCAAAGAGATGATATAGTGCGATAAAGTATATATATATATAGAATAACAGTTGCAAAAGGATTGTGATGTAACAACAAATCTGATTATCTCAAAGAGATGATGTCGCCTAGAGGAAATGTAGTTACAGGATCAAATATGCGGACGTAATTTCATCAAGTTGTGAGCACTGGCAGACTGAACCTGCCATCTTTGTATCCAGTGGGAATTTCCATGTTCACATGACGTCTGGAGGATGCAATATGAACTTGGTGCCATGTGACGCAGTATGGACTCTGTGATACGCCTGTATTCATCCCCACACGGTGTTGGGATGGGCAAGTGACTAAGTTACACCAAAGCTTGGCACATGGGTGCAGCAGGAACCAGGAGCTAAAGGTGAAATTTGGAATACTCAGAATGTGTATAAGAATAGGAAAAAGGAGGGTTACTTGAAAATTGGCTCACTTGAGAGGGGTTTGAAGAAAAAAGATGATAACAACATTTTTTTTTCCAAATCAGTTCAAAAAGATGATAACAACATTTTTTTTTCAAATCAGTTCAGTTCGATCACTTCAGTGGTCTAGAACATAAGCATTAGGTCCCAGTGAACCTGTTTTACAGCAAAGCCTTGCTATTCTACACAACAGAAATAGTAAAAGTAATAGCAGCAGCAGCAACAGCAATAGCAACAGCCACAGCAACAATGATTTACCAGAATAAGAATAAAACAATAGTATGAATATACAGGAACAACACACTCTGGCCATCATCGTCCCCATCACCCCTATCAACCACACAAATAACCAGCAGACAATGATGACCTGGCTACACCATCAGCACTTAGTGACACGACACATAGATATCTTGTCCTGTACAATCAAAGCAGATGTTCACAGGACATTGGGTCCATCGGGTCTGTTTCTCTCACCACCCCTCACAACTGAGCTCTTAACCTTCACTTCTTTGTGCATATGGCTTCTATCTCTCTCTGTCTCTCTCTGTGTCTCTGTCTGTCTGTCTGTCTGTCTGTCTGTCTCTCTCTCTCTCCCTTCTTGCTCTCTGATCTTTGTTTAGTTCTCTCTTCTTCTCTCTTTTTCCCTTTCTCTCTGTCAACTTCTATCCCTTTCTCTGTCTTTGTTTCCATCTTAATCTACATCTGTCATGCTCTTTCTCTCTTTACCTATCTCTGTCTCTATCTCTGTCTGTCTGTCTGTCTGTTGTCTGTCTGTCTGTCTCTGTCTGTCTTTATGTCTTTCTGTCTCTTTCTCTGTCTCTGTCTCTACTACAACTACTTCTCTCTCTCTCTCCTCTCTCTCTCTCTCTCTCTCTCTCTCTTCTTTCTCTCTGTCTATCTCCAACAAGATCAAAATCAAATTATCTACACTGCGATTCGCTATTCCGTATTTTCAATTTCCACTATCATTCAAACATTGCACACTTGTCGTAAGTGACACTATTACCAGAAACGCCATTGCCTCATAGGGCAAAATTTATTTTTGACTCATCGCTGTCCCTCTCTTGTCAATGATAATCTGGAATTCTTTAAATGGATGTCATGCCATTCCATATGAGCAAAAATGAAAATAAATAAACAAAAGATAAAGAAAATCACAGAAAAAGACTGGTAGTGCAGACTTCTTCATTTTATGACAAATGCGTTGTCTATCTCTTTGAATTGCAGTCACTGTCACCAACGTCCTCCACAGCACTGCATTTATTTTGAACATGTATATTATAAAGTTTTCACAAGTCCATTCATCTGTCTTTAAAAGTCTGAGATTTAGTTTGATATTATTTTTGGTCTGTTTTCTATCCTTTAGTTTCAGCCTAAATCTTCCCATTTCAGGATTGTAGTCACTTTTGCAGCCTGGGCCTGGTAATGTTTTTGCTATCAGTAAAGAATTTCTAATTTCTTTTATTTATGAAGATGTAATCAGTTTGATTTCTTGTACTACTGGACTTTGGGAACTCTGTGAACGGGTCTCAAACAAATGTGGGCTAGCCTGTAGTGACAAGATAGAACAGTAACAAGAATTACATGGGGAATGATGGTTTCAAAGAGAAGGATAGATGACGTTTGGGGAGGGGAACTGGGGGAGGTGGTATGTGAGAATAAAGCAGGGTTGTTAAGTGAATTTTCAGAAGCATCATGGACATCCCTGGTTGATTTTTGTCTTCTGGTGATTGTGCATCTAGGTTTGTGATGTGAGTGTGAATCCTTGCTTGTGAAAAGCCCCAGGTTTATTCCTTGGCATATAGGATAATGCGAAAATAGCATGCTATGCTGTGTAAGATAACAACTGCCAAATGGTGTGCATAATCTGTTGGAGTCAACGCCAAAGCACTGAAATGAAAGTACTCACACTTCCACATGTATGACCATAGATGCATTTTCGTAATTTGGTATTCTCTATATAAAACGAGTTGATCAAACATGTTACAAAGTGCTTGTGTAAGCGTGGTACCACAAGTTTACCAAACACAGCTGCGTAACTTCATCACGACATGCACACTCGAAAAAAACAAGGGCCTTCCTCTGTTTGTAATGAGTGGAATTTCCACTTCTTTACGACGGTTTGATAGTGTTAATACGCCTACAGGTTTGGTCCCATGAGATCATCTTCTCTGTGAAAAGTATGCTCAGGAGGGAAAAAAGACGGATAGACTGAATAGGCACACAACAGCTCAGAGAAATGGGTGCGGTTTACAAAATAGGAGTGGGCAGAAAATTTCGTGCAAGAGAAAGTGAGAATGGCAAAAGTAGGTTAATGCAAAGGTAGGTGTAACGTGGAAGATCAGTAATGATTACAATGATAGCATCAACATCAGCATCAATATATAAAGCAGCAACAGTAGCAAAAAGATAAAGAACAACAACAAATAACAAAAGCAAAAAGAAAGCAACACCACCGTCTTCATCGCATCATCCCATCACCCCTATCAGCCACACAGACAACCTGCAGACAGTGATGACCTAGCTACACCATCAGCACTTAGTGAAACTACACACAGCTCTCTCGTCCTGCGCAATGAAAAGAGACGCTCACAGGCCACTGGGTCCATTTGGATCTGTTTCTTTGACCGCCATTCAAGCCCAGCCCTTTACATCTTTATCTGTGTCTGTCGTCTATCTCTTTGCACGTCTGTCTGTTACCGCTCAGTCTGTCGATTTGTTTGTTAGTCTGTTGGTCTGTCTGTCTCTTTCTCTGACTCTGTCTCTGTCTGTCTGGCTCCCTCTCTCTCTCTCTCTCTCTTTGTCTCTCTGTATCTGTCTCTCTGTCTCTGTCTGTCTGTCTGTCTGTCCTCTCTCTCTCTCCTCTCTCTCTCTCTCTCTCTCTCTCTCTCTTCTCTCTCTCTCTCTCTCTCTCCTCTCTCTCTCTCCCTCTCAGTTTCCAATGTCTCTGTCTGTCAGTCTGTTAGACTCTGTCTTTGTCTCTGAGTTTCTGTCTCTGTTTTTCGCCCTCTCTCTCTGTCTTTGTTTTTGTCTCTATCTGCTTGTCTGTCTGTCTGTCTGTCTGTCTGTCTGCCTGTCTGTCTGTCTATCTGTCTGTCTGTCTGTCTCTTTCTCTCTCTCTCTCTCTCTCTCTCTCTCTCTCTTTCTCTCCCTCAGTGGATCTGTCCAGGATGGGAATCCTTCATCTTGATAAGCTGGAAAATCCACCAACGTACCCATTACATATATGTGACCGGTAAATATGATCTGCCCTGGCTGTGACCACACTCTTCCGTGATCTGATATGCCATGTCGCCAAGAACATAATGCTAATATCTGTCATACTGGGTTATCTGTCTTAATGTTTCAAAGACTATCACACTCGGTCCCCTCTGGTCCCTCGCAAATGGGCAGACAAAGCCTGAAAGCAGTGAACATCCGTGTTAGTGTTCATGTTCTCTGTTTCTGTCTTTCTCTCTGACTTTCTCTCTATCTCTGTCGTTCTCTCTGTTTGTTTGTCTGTCTATCTATCCGTCTGTCTCTCTTTCTCTCGGTCTGTCTATCTGTTTCTCTCTCTCTCTCTCTTCTCTCTCTCTCTCTCCTCCATCTCTCTCTCTCTCTCTCTCTTTCTCTCTCTCTCTCTCCTCTCTCTCTCTCTCTGTCAACCAGTCTGTCAGTCAGTGGTTATCCATTCATAAATCCCTTAATTCGTTTATTCATTTCCCCTACCTTTCTTTCTCTTATCCATTCAATTATTCATTCATTCACACATTCATTCACTGACTTAACATTTGATTCATTCCTTCATATCTTCTCTCACTCAATCACTAATTTGTTTCTTTCAAATTTGATTTTGATTCATCGTAAAGAAAAAAAAAACGTTATCTCCAATGTATGATTGCAGGATTAAAACTTCAAAACATATTAAAGTAATAAGCATTTTTTTACGGCCAAAGTACGCAAGTTTCTGAAAAGCGGTGCTGTTCAAAACAACATGAACAGCTTAACAACACAAAACAAGCACTTTGATGTTACAGATGCATTCGATATCACACCATAGGTCTGTTTCCATCAACTGCAAGTACGACACAGTGTTTCTCTAAAAGTGTTCAAGCATGTTAGTTTTGCATAATATTCACAGAGAGAGAGAGAGAGAGAGAGAGAGAGAGAGAGAGAGAGAGAGTGAGACAGGGAGAGGGGGAGAAACAGAGAGAAAAAGAGAGCGAGAAAGAGACAGACAGACAGACAAACAAACAGAGACAGAGAGAGACAGAAAGATAGACAGATAGAAAGAGACACAGAGAGAGATAGAAACAGAGAGAGAGAGAGAGAGTGAGAGGGAGAGAGGGAGAAACAGAGACACAGAGAGAAAAGCAGACAGAAAGAGAGTCAGAGACATACAGAGGCACAGACAGAGAAAGAGAGAGAGCGCGCGAAAAACAGAGAGATTGAGAGACGGAGACAGAGATTGAGAGACGGAGACAGAGATGTATAGAGACACAGAGAGAAACACAGAAGGAAACAGAGAGAAACAGAGAGAGGATGACAGAGACAGACAGACAGACAGACAGAGACAGAGAGACAGAGACACAGAGAGAGGCAGATAGAGAGAGAGAGGAAGAGAGACGGAGAGGGAGAGAGATAATGGAAAAGACTGACAGATATCTGACGCTGGGTCCTGTTGGCAGTGGCTGAGCTTAACTGGGACAAGACTGTCGTTTATATAAATATAGTATAGACACTCCGTGAGACAGAGATGAACAGACAGCCTGATACATATTTTATCGAAGAAGATACATACAGAATTTTTTCTTTAGAAGTTGCATTTATGCTCACGAACTCATTTATTCATGTACTCATAATTATGTTCAATCAATCAATCAAAATCATGCACGCAATTTGTATTCATTTCTCTCATCATATATTAATTTTTGTTCAGTCATGTATTCATGCATTATTCATTTCATCACATCTTTCTCCACCCATCCATTCATTTATGTCTTCCATCAAATCTTTCTTACATATGCCCATCCATTCATTCATCCATTCATTCATCCATCCATCCATTCATTCATTCATTCATTCATTCATTCATTCATTCGTTCATTCATTCATTTATTCTTTGATGCATTCAGTAAAGTAAATATATTTCACCCTGTCCATTCATTCATTCATTCATTCATTCATTCATTCATTCATTCAATGTTTCATTTATTCGTCCATTCAAGCAACCATTGGGTTATTCATTCTTCTTGTCACATCTTTGCCCAATCGCATTCATTCAGTTATTCATTCATTCGTCTCTCTCGTCATATCTTCCTTTTCTGCTGCCACTCCCTCCCCCCCCCCCCCTTCATGGCATTATAAACAGTTCCTTTCCATCTACAAATGTAATGAGACATTGATAGGTCAGAATCTCGATCTCTTTGATTATTCCTTCTCTCTGTCTGCCCATGTGAGAATGGTCACACCTCTTTGTTTCTTCATTAGTGAGTGAGTGATTGAGTGAGTGAGTGAGTGCGTGAGTCAGTCAGTCAGTCAGTCAGTCAGTCAGTCAGTCAGCTAGTCAGCCAGCCAGTCAGTCAGTCAGCCAGTCAGCCAGCCAGTCAGTCAGTCAGTCAGTCAGCCAGTCAGCCAGCCAGTCAGTCAGTCAGTCAGCCAGTCAGTCGGTCAGTCAGTCAGTCAGCCAGTCAGTCAGTCCGTCGTTATGACAGTTGATCGGTCAGGCGCTCGGTCAGTCAGTCTATGAATTTGTTTGTTTGTTTGTTTGTTTGTTTGTTTGTTTCTTAGTTATTCGGTCAGTCAGTCAGTCAGTCGGTCAGTTGGTCGATTGGTCAGACAGTCACCTAGTTAGTCAATTAGTTACTTTGTTAGTCTGAAAGATAAAATAGACAGATGGATAGATAGATAGATAGATAGATAGATAAACAGATAGATAGACAGACAGATCGATAGAAAGACAGACAGATAGATAGACAGTCAGTCAGTCAGTCGGTTGGTCGGTCGGTTAATTCGCTAGTTAGTTTGTTAGGTAAGTAGGTAGGTAGGTAGGTAGGTAGGTAGTCGTTTGGTTGGTTGGATGGTTGATTGGTTGGTTGGTTGGTTACTTAGGTAGTTAGGTACTTGGTTAGTTGGTTGGTTAGTTGATTGGTTGGTTGGTTGGTTGGTTGGTTAGTTAGTTAGTCAGATAATTAGTTAGTCTGTTTGTTTGTTTGTTTGTTTGATAGTTTGTTTGTTTGTTTGTCCTTTGGTTGGTTGGTTGGTTGGTTGGTTGGTTGGGTGGTTGGTTGGTTGGTTAGTTTGCTTGGTTAAGTATTTGATTGTATAGTTTGTTGGTTCCCTAGTTACTTATATATTTATGTCATTAAAGGTTAGTTTGTCGGATGGTTAGATGGTTGGTTGGCTACCAGTCTCGCCACTAGTCTGTTTATCATTGCACCGCGCAGGAAAGACTGATGATGGGAGACACAGTAAACACGTGTGTGTTCGTTCCTGATTAACGTCTTTTCACTATAAGTGATATTAGACGGCACGTGTGTGTCCGTGTGTGTATGTGTGTGAGTGCAAGTGTGTGTGGTATGCTGTGCACGTACGTATGTGCGTGTGTATGTGTGTGTGTGTGTGTGTGTGTGTGTGTGTGTGTGTGTGTGTGTGTGTGTGTGTGTGTCTTTGTCTGTGTGTGTCTGTGTCTGTGTCTGTGTCTGTGTCTGTGTCTGTGAAGGAGAGAGTTGACAATTGAGAATTCGATGTAATGATTTTAAAAGTATGAGGCTCAAACAAGACGGGGGGTGATTTCAAAATAAACAACTACTGACCTCGAACGTAACAAATCAATAACAGACGCGTTAAGCACGACGTACCTAGTCATACCATCACATAATTAAAAGAATAATCATGCAATGTGTGAAAGATGAAAAAAGGAGAGAAACACACACACACACGCACACAACACACACACACACACACACACACACACACACACACACACACACACACACCCCACAACAAACAAACACACACACGCACACGCACACACACATATTTACACACACACACACATTTACACACACACACACATATTTACACACACACATATTTACACACACACACACATATTTACACACACACACACATATCTACACACACACACACACACACACACACACACACACACACACACACACACACACACACACAACAACAACAACAAACACACACACCACGCACACACACACACACACACACACACACACACACTCGAAACAGAAAGACAGACAAACAGACAGACAGAGACAGGACAAACGGACAAAGAGGAGGGCTGATCCAGACAGTGATTGATTGAATTGGACAGAGACCAGACATCCATTTATAGTGTCAATGAGAGTCAAGATGAAAGAAGCCATTCAGTGCATGTCTCTGTTACCATTGCACTGACACACTCATGATGGGGGAGGGGAGAGAAAGAGAGAGGGTGGGGGGAGTGAGACACATAGAGATAGATAGACAGACAGGCAGACAACGAAAAAGAGAGAGAGAAAGAGAGAGTGAGAGCGAGAGAAACAGAGAGAGAGAGAGAGAGAGGAGAGACAGAGAGACAGAGAGAGAGAGACAATGAGAGAAAGAGAGACAAACAGAGCGAGAGAGAGACAAAGAGTGACAGACAAACAGAGAGAAACGTAAAGAGAGACAGGAGATATAGAGACAGAGAGACAGAGAAAGACACACACAGAGAATAACAGAGATAGAGACAGATAGAGAGAGAGAAAGAAGGAAAGAGATACAAAGAGGGATAGAAATAATGAAAAAAGACTGATAGATATCTGACGCTGGGTCATGTTGGCAGTGGCTGAACTCATCTGGGACAAGACTGTCGTTTATATAGTGTAGACACTCATTGTGCTTAGACAGAGAAAAAACAACTAAACTGAGAGATAGATAGACAACACGCATACACACGCACGCAAACACACATACACACACACGCAAACTTACATACATACATGCACACGCATGGGCGCCTATGTATCCACCCACCCACACACCCACACACCCACCCACACACACATACACACACACACACACGTCTAAAAGCACGTATGTGAATAGACGTAAAAAGAAATAAGGAACAACATACATACACACACACTCAAACACACATACACACACACGCACACACGCACACATACGCACACACACACACACACACACACACACACACACACACACACACATTCACACACACACATGCACACACACACACACACACACACACACACACGACAGAAATGTTGAATGGGATGGGAGGGGGGGGTATAGAGCAATGGGAAGGAAAAAGACGATAACAAAATCTCTCTCTCTCTCTCTCTCTCTCTCTCTCCCTCTCTCTCTCTTTCTCCCTTCCTGTCTCTCTCTCTCTCTTGTACTTTTGTTCACAATGCGTGCGCGTGTATGAGTGTGTTTGTATCTGTTTCTCTGAATGCCTGTTTTCCTGCTTGTCCATCCATCTATCTACCTGTTTATCTATATCCCTGTGCACTGACTGATATTACTTAGCAATTTTACTGTCTCGTCCCAGCCATTCTCAGCCAGTGACTGTCCCATCCATCTTCATACTGTTCATCATCACCATGATCATGTGCCCTGCGCATGGCGCTGGCGAGCATAGCCCTCTATACGAATCTATCTTTTGTTGCTGCTAGTATATCTCCTACCCTTTCCGTCTCCATCAACTATGCAAAACTGTGTAATATTTTCTCTTTGGGCCTACCTGGTGCCTTTTCCCCCTCTAGCTTTCCTGTTGTGTCTCTTTTGTGGACCCTCTTCAGGACAGAGCAATATTAATATGTCATGACCAATTTCAGAATTGCAGAATTCATCTCACTTCCACTCTGACATAATTATTTACTCAAAAACACATTATGATGTCGTTCTAGTCAGTTTATTCCTTTTCTCACACTGGACGGAGCAGAAGGGAAGTTTCAGTCTTTTTCTTCTAATTTTTGTATCTGGTATTTGTTTGTTTGTGATCTTACACATGACAAAGGCCAGTTGGCCGAAAATTTGCGCCTGTCTTGTCTTGTTGTATTAAATAAGCGTTCTTATTCTTTTTTCGTGTTTTTTTCTGGTTCCTGTTTGCTTGAACGCGGGCAGTCACGCTTGTTTGGATTTTCTCAGCTAGGATACATTTCAAACCGAAAATCACGGATCCTCTCACTGAGGAAAAGTAAACTAGACGAAACAGTAACGTTTACTGTCGTCAATCAATTCACTCCAAGAGTGACAGAAGAACCATTGAAAAGCTTCAGATGGTGGTATGACAACTCCCTGAAAGATACAAAAGGAGTTAGGAAACTAAGCCAACGGAAGACGAAAAATTGCAGGTAATAGACCTCTGTGGTCTTCTTGACAAATGCAAAGCGTGGTGCCTGCAGTTCATGCTGATTCCAAAGATCCCCTGGCCTCTGTTGATATACAATATCTGCACTAGCACAGTGGAATCAATGGAAGCCAAAACAGACAAATACACAAAGAAATGGGTTGGTGTCCCATCGAGGCTCACTGGCGTCGAGCTCTATTGTCGCAGGCAAAGCTAAAGATATCCCTAAAATCCATTGTTGAGGAGTACGAGGCAGGATGGGTCAGGCTTCTTAGCATGCTTACAGACTAGAGATAAGGTTGTGAGATCAATCAAGCCCAAGTGAGGACTGGTAGAAAATGTAAAGTCCAGGAGGCGCTGGTCGCAGTGAAGGAAAGCCTCATGGTCAGAGAAATCATAGGGCACACGCAGACCAATAGGTAGGGACTTGGATCAACAAAAATGTAATGGTGGTCAAAGGTAAACGGAAAGGCAAAAATAGATATGATAACACAAAAAATGAAGTAAGAAGAAGAAGCCATAAGACTCCAGAAGGTAGCCAGCAAAGCCAACAGGGACAGTGGACGACCTGAAAAAATACATTCCAAAAAAGGTTTAATTCATTAATTAATTCAAATTTAAGCTGGAATTACTTGTGCTTATGGCCCCTCTCAGAATGAGTTTCATCCTAAGATCTGTGTATGACATCCAGCCCTCTGAATGCTAATCTGATGAAACTGGACAAATCAGATAATCCTGCTAGCTCTCTCTGCCAGAGCAAGGAGACAGTGGAACATGTCCTGAGCTCATTCATGCAAGGTAGCGCTAACCCAAGGAAAGTATACGTGGAGGCACGATCAAATGCGTCAAGAGATCTCACCAGCGATCAGTACTGCATGGGGAAAACTTGCCACCGGAAGCTTCGACAACCATCTACACGATAGTGGGCAGCAAAATGTGGCCTGAAAAAGATATGAAACCCAGAGCATGAAAATGGGGTCTGTTGGATGGAGCAGACGACTAGGAGTGCACAGTAGATCTTCCACAATGAAAAAAAAAACCAATAGAAATTATCAGCAAGAGTTACATGAGACCAGGCATAGTTCTTCACTCCCAGTCATCAAAACATGATTCTGATCGACCTCACTGTACCGTATGAATGTAGAATGGAGGAAGCCCGTATCTACAACTCTTAAAAGTATGCTAGTCTAGCCAGCAACCTGAAGGCACCTGGCTTTCAAGCCAAAGTCCTCGCCATAAATATCAGAGTAATGGGGTTGATAGGCACATCATTCTATGACAGCTTTTGGGGAGAAAGAGGACCAGAGCCCTAAATGTAATGGCATAAGCAACGGAAAAGAGTTCCAGCTGGAATGAACCAGGATGAACAAAAGTGAACTTCATAAGGATTAGAAATCTCATATATGTTGCTGGTGAACGATAGTTAATTGGTTAAGACATCCGTTGCAAAGGTGACTTGGCCACGAGACGCCTGGCCATCCTGGATATGTGGGTTTGATTCCAGGTGGAGGACAAAGTTCTATTTAAAGAAGAAAGGCGACAGTAGAAGGGCACCCAGGAGTCATGACCTGGATGCGTCCGAGCCCCGTTAGAGCTTCAGGAGTTAAAGGCCGAAACACTTGTTTAAACGGGGGTTCCTTCTGTAAAGACCTCCTGCTGTCCGGCTCTCCTTTGAGTTTCTTACATACATATAGATTTATGTATATATATATATATGAATGTATGTATGTACTTATTGATTCATACATACATACATATATATATATATATATATATATATATATATATATATATATACATATATATGGATATACATACATATATATATATAATGTATATATACATGTATTATGTATGTAGATATATGTATATATATATAATAAATACACACACACCACACACACACACATATATATATATATATATATATATATATATATATATAATGTATATATACATGTATTATGTATGTAGATATATGTATATATATATGTATATATATATATATAAATACACACACACACACATATATATATATATATATATATATATATATTATATGTGTGTGTGTGTGTGTGTGTGCGTGCGTGTATGTGTCTGTGTGTGTCTATCGATATCTCTATCTCTGTCTATCTATACTATGTATATACATATATATGTATTATATATATATATATATGTATATATGTATGTATGTATGCGTGTGTGTGTGTGTGTGTGTGTGTGTGTGTGTGTGTGTGTGTGTGTGTGTGTGTGTGTGTGTGTGTGTGTTGTGAGTGAGTGTGTGTGTGTGTGTCCGTGCGTGCCTCCGTGCACGAGACTGAGTGTTCATGCATTCCTATGTCCGAATGTAGATGCGCCTATGCCTCTGTGAATACGTCTACGGGTATGTGTGTGTGTGCGCCTGAGTCTGTGTGTATGTGTATATGTATGTGTGTGTTTCCTGTGTCTTTGTGTGCATATCTATGCATACTTAGGCATCCTCCCTGTATAGGTGTTATGTTTGCTTACGTGTGCATGTACGTGCATCCAAATCTATTTAGAAAGTGAGTGAGTTCAGGCGTGCATTGATGGCTATTCTGTGATGACAGCGGGGCAGAAAGTTAACCCCCTGCTCCGTGAGAGCTATGAATATAAACGTTGAATTTCAAGCCTATCTTCTCTGAACCTACTGCCGATGAAAATGTTCAGAAACCGGAAATTCTACGCAGAAAAGAGAAGGCAAACTCCTAAAAAAAGCTTAGACCATGAATAATTATCCCTCAGTCTCAGTATATCTCAGGATTCCTGTACATGTATATGAAGACATGAGGTCAGAGACATACACTAAACAAACCAAAACTATTGCGCAAAATACACAAGATAAGCAATAATTATTCCTAAGAAATGAAACAAAAAAGCAAAATGGAGAGTGGATATAAAAACAGGGTGGTTCTAAAGTCCGTATAAGACACGTTTTGTCGACAAAATGGTCTGTGTGAGCAAATGTGAGAAAAATATAAACAATAGATGATGATGAAGACTCATAATTAGCAAGACAGAGTATTTTCAGTTAAAAATAACAGGCAAAAAAAAAAAAACGCAAACAAAAAGCTAAACAAACAAACAAGCAAACGAAGTCATTGTCACAGACATGCCAACTCCCAAATTTAATTTGAATCGTGTTTTCTTTTGGTTCAACAACAGCTGATCCTCCATTGCTCCCATTTTCCCACTGTACACGACTCAAGTGGGCCTGTCCACATTTTCTTTTACCTGTCTCCAAAAGTTCACATGCGGATTCCGCTTAGATCCTGTGTAAAATCACGTATATATGTATATAGTTGAGGATTCCTGTGCTTATTTGTGTCTTTATATTTATATGCGTTTGTGCATATGCCTGTTTGTTACATTTTCACAGTTCTCGTAAGTTTGTTCGTGCATATTACGCGTGTTCCGCGGGTCCACGTTTAACTCGCATATACATATACAACACACATACATACATACATACATACAACTACATAACTCACGTACGTACATGCATACATACATACATACATACATACATACATACATACATACATACATATCTATATATCTATCTATCCACGTTTAAACTCGCATATACATACATACAATACACACACAACAATACATACATACATACATACATACATACATACATACTACTATACATACTATATCTATATCTATATCTATCTATCTATCCACGTTTAAACTCGCATATACATACATACATACATACATACATACATACATACATACATACATACATACATACATACATATACATACTACATATACATACATACGTACGTACATACATACATACATACGTATGTATGTATGTATGTATGTGTGCATGTATGTATGTACGTATGTATATGCGAGTTTAAACGTGGATAGATAGATATAGATAAAGATAAAGATAAAAATAAAGATATAGATATGTATACATGTTGAGTTCGTATGAACTCTAGGTTAATACTGGTACGATATATATATATATATGCGTGTGTGTGTGTGCGTGTGTGTGTGTGTGTGTGTGTGTGTGTGTGTGTGTGTGTGTGAGTAGTTAGGTAATAGACAGATAGATAGATACATAGATACATAGATACATAGATACATAGATAGAAATAGATAACTACATACATAATTAGATACATACATACATAGATACAAGATACATAGATACATAGATGTAGAGACCAGACAGACAGACTGACAGAGACAGAAACAGAAAGAGAGACAGAGATAAACAGAGACAGAGAGAGACAGCGCGAGAGAGAGATATATATTAACGTTTTATAAGAAAGAATACAGTTAACGTATATCTTCCGACTCGACTCCGTCTTCAGCTCAGCACCAACCATAAGTTCATTCAGTCACAGTTCCAGTACTATGAACCCGCGAGATCGCTAATGCCAAGCTGCTTACTTAGCAAGTCAAAGCTGCAGCACAATGGGAGCAGTAAAGTGCCAGTAATTATAGCAGCAGTAACTGCAGCATCAACAGCACCGGTAGTAATAGTAATGGCCACAGCAGTAGCAATGGCCTCTTCACCAGTGGCAGCGTCACAAAGAAAACAACAGGACCCAAACTGTCTTCATTTTCTAGTCAAATGGAACATAGTAAAAAAAAAATGATGATGATGATGACGATGATGATGATGATAATGTAATGATAATAACAACGATAATAATAACAATAATAATAATGATATGATAATGATAATAATAATAATAATTATAATAATAATATAATAATAATAAATAACAATAATAAAAGTAATTGCAATAATAATTATAATGATAATGATAATAATAATAAATAATAATGATAATGATAATAATAATAATATGATAATATATAATAATAATAATAAAAATAATAATAATCTAACACATCTCATGTATATGGTACAGAAACAGTTCAGAAAAGTATAACCAACTGTTGTCAAAGCTAAATTCACAGTTTTAAAGTCTTTGGTCT
>CM060314.1:47601669-47604169 GCA_030674185.1 Monoplex corrugatus | reverse complement strand
TCTTTCTGTCTGTCTGTCTCTGTCTCTGTCTGTCTGTCTGTCTCTCCTCTCTCTCTCTGTCTCTCTCCCTCTCTGACACACACACACACACACACAAACATACACACATACATACACACACATATTATTCCAGTAGATATGAATCAATACCTCAATATTCATATAAAAGTTAACTACGAAAAATAGGAATATTTCTTATGAGCACCATCGTCATTCTGTCAGTAAAGCGAAAAAACAAAACAAAACAAAAAAAAGTACGTCACTCTAAACAAAGAGAACTTCGCATTCAAAATTACTTCTTTAAATAAATGGCCACCACTGTAGTATATGCCTTTCTGTCATCTGAAAGAGAGAGAGAGAGAGAGATAGAGAGAGAGAGAGAGAGAGAGAGAGAGAGAGAGAGAGAGAGAGAGAGAGAGAGCTATGGACCCTCTTCAGGATAGAACAATATTAATATTGCATGACCACTTTTCAGAATTGCAGAATTCATCTCACTTCCGCTCTGAGATCATGTTCACTCAAAACACATTATGATGTAATCTTAATCAGTTTATACCTTTTCTCACACTGGAAGGAGCAGCAGGGAAGTTTCAGTCTTTTTCTCCTAATTTTTGTATCTGGTGTTTCGTTTGTTTGTGATCTTACGCTTGACAAAGGCCAGTTGGCCGAAAATTTGCGCCTGTCTTGTCTTGTATTAAATACACGTTCTAATTCTTTTTTCGTGTTTTTTTTTTCTGGTTCCTATAAACCTGGTGGTTGTGATGAACTTCATAAGCATAATGCCCATGCAGGATGCTTTACTTGGGGACAGCTTACACTTCTCAACTTATCCGAATGAGGTAATTTGAGGGAGGGATGAGCAACCGATTGGGAGATGGAGTGGATACTGCATTAAAGAGGACAAAACAGTATTGGAGGTGGTGGTGGTGGTAGTACGAAGATGCTGAAAAGAAAGATGGGTCAAAAAAGAATTAATGCAGGAGGAAAAGAATGTGTAGTGTGTATCGTTTTGATGTAAATAAACCATGATTAATCTGTATCTGTATGTGTGTATGTACGTGAACGCACACACGCACACACATGCAAAACATGTATCTCCCTCCCCCCCCCACCACACACACACAAACTGACAGATATTCTCTCTCTCTCTCTGTCTCTATCTCTGTCTCTGCCTCTGTCTCTCTCTCTTCTCTCTCTCTCTCTTTCTGCTTTTCGCCCTCTCTCTCTCGTTCCCTCTCTCTTTCTCTCATACACACACATTACCTCTCATTCTCTCTCTCTATATCTATCTATCTATCTATCTACCTATCTATCTATCTATCTGTCTATCTCTCCTGGCAATGGCAAGTTTTAAAAACGGATTGGAGCTAACAATTGCTACCACTGAAAATGAAGTATCATTGTCATTTTCATCGTCGTTGTCTATGTCTGTCTCACTTCCTGCATCGTTTTGCTGTAAACCCTGATTTATCTGTGTCTGTATGTGTCTATGTATGTGAACACACTAACTCGCATACACACATCCCCCTCCCCCCCCCCCCACACACAACATACTGACAGATATTCCATCTTTCTCTGTCTCTCTTCTCTCCCCCCCTCTCTCTCGCTCCCTCTCTCTCATATTCACGCACATTCTCGTTCTCTCTCTCTCTCTCTCTCTCTCTCTCACACACACACACACACACACTCTCTCTCTCTCTCTTTCTCTCTTTTCTCCTCTCCTCTTTCTTTCTCTCTCTCTCTCTTTCTCTCTGTCGACAGCAATTTCTTGAGTCTTATTTAGTATTAATTCTACCCAATGGACGCAAGGCTCGAATATGAATAGAATGTTTGTATCTTCTGTTCTTTTTGCTTATTTGTTATGCACTTGTACAACATCTTTCAAATTAGAAATATCGTTATTGCCTAGTTAATGTTTATATGATTGTGAGAATGCATAATTATGTGCATCCCCCGTCTAAGGGGCTGTGGCCTATATGAATAAACCATCTGAAGTCTAAAGTCTTTCTCTCTGTCTCTCTCTGTCTCTGTTTGTCTCTGTCTGTCTGTCTGTCTGTCTCTATCTATCTATCTATCTATCTCCCTCTTTTCTCTCTCTCTCTCCTGGCAATGGCAAGTTTAAAAAACAGATTGGAGCTAATAATTGCTACCGTTGAAAAATAAAGTATCATTGTCATTTTCATTGTCATTGTCTATGTCTGTCTCTGTCTGTCTCTCTTTCTGTCTGTCACCTATCTCTCTGTCTGTCTCTCTTTCTGTCTCTGTCTCGATCTGTCTCTGTCTCTGGCTCTCTCTGGCTCTGTCTCTCTCTCTCTTTCTTTTTCTCTCTCTCTCTCTCTCTTCTTCTTCTTCTCTCTCTCTCTTCGCCTCGTCTTTTGTCCCCTGTGACCACTTCCACTTTTTCTATAGACAGTCCATGTTTTAAAGCTCCATGGGGGACATCCATGCAGACAAAAGAAGAGGTGCCACAGACTGGACAATTGTCAGGTCGTGCATTTTA
>CM060314.1:47596669-47599169 GCA_030674185.1 Monoplex corrugatus | reverse complement strand
GGGAAAAGGAACTGTTTCACTTTGTACCTTCTCACACACAACACCGTCATCAATTTTTTTCCAGCTAAAACGCCACTAGATCTGCATCACTGACAAGGGAGATCAGTCTAGGCGACCGGAAGTTCCCTTTTGAAATGGTTCCTTTGGATAAATGGCGAACATTACAGTTTATCCATGTCTGGCGGAACGTAAACATGGCTATGGCGATGAGTTCTTTGATCATAACTCTCATGCACAGGACGCTCCACTTGGGCAGAGTGTGCAGGTCCCAGCTCACATGACTGAGGTAATTTGAGGGAGGGAGTTGCTAGGGGAGGTGAAGTGGACACAAAAATTGAAGCATATTGAAGAAGTGGTGGTGGTGGTGGTCGTGGGGTCGTGGGGATAGTGGTGTGTGGTAGTGGTGGTGGTGGTGGTGATAGTGGTGATGGTGGTGGTGGTGGTGTGATAGTGGTGATAAGGGTAAATTGTTGGAAAGACAGATGGGAAAAAGAAAGGATTGGGTATGATAAAAGAGAAAGGGTAGTGTGCATCGTCTTGATGTCAATCTTGATTAATCTGCATCTGTGTGTGTGTGTGTGTGTGCGTGCGTGCGTGCGTGTGTATGTGTGCGTGTGTGTGTGTAAGTGTAAGTGTGTTTGTGTGTATGATTGTGTTCATTACGGACACACATACAAACACACACATACATGCATGCACACATACACACACGTACACACACACAAGTACACACGCGCACACACAAGGAAACACAAATACACGCGTGTACACCCCTCCACACACAATATATATATACAATAATATATATATATATATACACAATCACTCACATACAAGTACACACTCACACACACATACACACATACACACACACACAATACACAAACCAAACACACATACACACACACACTCACTACTCACTCACTCACTCACTCACACACTTACACTGTTTCTACGCATGTTATGTAAACGCACACACATAATCAAGCACACTCACAATCGAGCAGACACGCATTCACTCACATGCAAACACACACACACCACACACACACACACACACACACACACACACACACACACACACAACACACACACACACACACACACACACACACACACAAACACACACACAAACGCGCACACACACAAACACACACACAAACACATACACACATAAACACACAAAACATGCACACGCACACACACAATCCCTCTCTCTCCTCTCTCCTCTCTCTCTCTCTCTCTCTCTCTCTCTCTCCTTCCCCCTCTGTCTCTCTCTCTCTCTTTCACTCACTCACTCTCTCTTGACTGAGGTTCTGATACAAAACATTGTTCCATTTCTACACTATCCTGAAACTACTGTCTAAAAGTATTCTTTGAATCGGGAAAACTTTCCTTTGTGTCTTCAACCCCAAAATCTGATACTACCGTAATCTCAAAGAACACTACAAAAAAATTATGTATTCCTTCTCTTACAATCTAAGCCCTTGCTCACAAGCTAGATGCAAATATTGATCAAGCAGTTACCTTAATAAACTTCTCCAAATTTTCGGACAACCCGAAAATCCATGGTCTCTTTTTATCTTTTTTTCATCGGTAAAGAAGCTCTACAAGTTCTTGTCATACAAGTCCTTTTATGCAGAACTGTATCTACAAATTCTGTCATCCTACACAAATATTCACTGCTGGATCAAAGTCTGACAAAGGCTTTGCGGATACTGCGGATCCTAATCAACAAACACGTTTCTTCTGACAGTTCGTCGGTTTCGCAGAGCTGACTGCTCTGGTTAGGGCACTTAAAATGTACCAGTCCAAGCATGAAGACTTTTTAATCTGTTCCTGCTCCTTTTCCTCTGTGGAGGTAATTGTTGGCCGTAACATGAGCCACCCAGAGCGTCTAAAATTCCATGAACATTTTTATCTCTAAAAAATGACGATTACAATATCATTCTTGCCTCGGTCCCTGGCAGTTGCTATTTGATGCATAGCTGGTCACTTTGTCAAGAATGCCACAACAGAAAAGATGCCCGAATCCTTCATCCGTTACATAGATCTGCAACCCAACGTGCAAACTTATGAGAAAAAAAACCCTCTGGCAAGAAGATTGTAAGAACCAAACAGACAACAAATATGTCCAAATCCACCCCGATCTTAAACATTTCCTCCTATCTGATCCTGAGAACCACAGAAAGGAAACAACGTTAATCAAGTTACACACAGATCAACATTCTGAACTCAGGATACCTTCTAAATTAAAGAGGCACCGTGGTTCATATCGTGTGATTACCCACTCAGCATCAACAACGTTACTGACTATTGTGAGACATCAGCACTAAACAGCAGACTCCAGGAAGAACTTCTTCAAAGATATTCCTCCAGACGTAACATTCTAGTGTTTTTTTTTCATAAATCATCAATATATTTCAATCTGATATGCTGATATGCACGGGAAAGATTTCCAATGCATTTTAAAACTTATATTCTATTCATGTGCTCCATT
>CM060314.1:47584169-47589169 GCA_030674185.1 Monoplex corrugatus | reverse complement strand
CATTTCTCCTCTCCTGGCACAACTTCACTGGCTCCATGTATCAAAGCGCATACAGTACAAACTAGACACCATGTGCTACAAAAGCCTCAATAACGCAGTCCCCGATTACCTGTCAAGCCTACTTGAGATCTATCTTCCCTCACGTACCCTCCGCTCTGCCTCCGATCCTCTGACTTTTCGCTTTCCACGCACTAAGCTCAATACCTACGGTCCACGAGCCTTCTCTGTTTCTGGTCCACTCTCCTGGAACAAACTTCCTCTCTCTGTCCGTCAGCAACCTACTTTTGTCTCCTTCAAGTCCGCTCTCAAAACTCACCTTTTCTCCTCTGCATGAAATCCTGACCTCACTCATCCCCCTCTGCAGCCTGTCTCCGCTCGGAGTGGAATCACATTGTAATATATATTTGTATATAATATGCTCTCTATAATTGTCCATTGCTTTTATTCTTTTTCCCCATTTATAGCCATGTGTGAGTGTGTGTGTGCGTGTGTGTGCGCGCGTTCGTATGTGCATGTTCAGCGCTTAGATTTGATTTCTATCAAGATTTTGCGCTATATAAATATTGTAATTATAATTATAGTCTTCTTCTAAGGTCCTGCTTCGTTTCGTTTCGTATTTTAGACCAGACAATTTATTCTTTCGAGTAAAAGGTCTATTTTGTTTCTTTTTCGTCTCCATTGCTTGTGGGGATGCTGAGGGTTCTTTCAGTATAAATAGTGTCCCTACATTCTGTGCTAGAAATTTCCTCTTTTCTGTCATTCTCTTTGTTTCTTTCCTCTTCCTTTGTTTTCTGTCATTTCTTTCTATCCTTTCTGCCGTGCAGGTCTATTCACGTGTATGTGTACGATATAGTCTAGCGTAATTGTTCTTAGGATTGATAATTGGGTATACGTATTGCGTGCATTTTTGGCTCTTGTGAAATCGGATATTCTGAAGCAATTTTAGGTAATTTAGGCCCATTTTTTATATATGTTTTAGTGTTCTTAGTTATGTTTAAATTTATGCTCGGGTATATTTTTTAATCCCCAATGTGATAATCAGGATGGAGTGGTCAACGCCAGGGGCATCTCCTTAAATCATGTGCATGAATGCATTGATATGTGTACTTAATTTTCTTTTCCTTTTTTTCCTGTTGAAGTATTGTGTAAGTTTTGAAACGGCTTTAACCCTGATATGACTACGCAGTCGGCTGGGCTTTGAACAAAAAATAACAGTAACAGTAACAGTTTTTGTCACCATGTTTTTGTTTGTTTTCACCTTTGCCGGGAAGACAACCATTCTTTCCTTGTCCTGGTGATTTGACAATCTGTCTACATTTGCCTTAATCATATAGTGGAACAAAAAACAGAAAAATGCGTATTTGATATAACAAGACAAGCACAAATTTTCAGCCAACTGGCCTTTGTCAAATTTGATATAACATGACAAGGCATAACTTTTCAGCCAACTGGCCTTTGTAAAGCGTAAATGTATGACAACAAAGACCAAACAACAAAAATATTGCAAAATTTAGATATTAAAAACAGCAAAACTTCCGGACGATGAGGATAATGATGATGCGAGCAATGACTTGTTTCTTTTTCTGGCCTTAAGACTACTCAACAGTGGTGTGCTACTAATTTCTATCAGACTAGTTTGCCTGTATCCTGGAGTCAGTCAGGTGTGAGAATTACAGAACTGAGACATTTTGGTCTGGAAAATGTGAACAACACCTTTAATTTAAAAGAACATCCAAAAAAATGGATGACACTTATGTGTGTGGTTTCCAATCTTCCTGTTCATACTCACGTCAGACTTAACAGTGGGTATGAGGTGGTTTAGGATAAAAATGCAAAAACAAAACAACAAAAATAGCAACAAAAACAAAACAACAAAAATAGCAACAAAAACAAAACAACAAAAATAGCAACAAAACAAAACAACAAAAATAGCAACAAAAACAAAACAACAAAAATAGCAACAAAAACAAAACAACAAAAACAAAACAACAAAAATAGCAACAAAAACAAAACAACAAAAATAGCAACAAAAACAAAACAACAAAAATAGCAACAAAAACAAAACAACAAAAATAGCAACAAAAACAAAAATAGCAACAAAAACAAAACAACAAAAATAGCAACAAAAACAAAACAAATGCGGGAGAAAAATACAACCACCACCCCCGACCCACAAATCCAAAGATGATCATTTTAGATTATTGCTGCTTTAAAACCACAACCTTCCAAATGTCATTTTGATACGTTAACCACTGTGCCAGGATGAGTGGACACACTGATGATTTCATCCAGCGTATGGCATCAATGTGCCTAGCGCATAGCAGGATCAATGATTCATGTTCACATTTGTAATCCAGTCAGTATCTTACAATGCCGGGTTTTGCCGCGACAGGAATCGTTCCGATGGGAATTTCCCAATTTGCAGGCATTCCTATGAACCATATCACATACACGAATGAACGGACAGCACGTTCTCACACACACATACGCATATGCGCGCGCGCATACAAACACATACTTGCACATATATACATACACACATACACACACGCACACGGGCGTGCACACAACACACACACACACTTGCACATACATACCTACACACACACACACACACACACACACACACACACACACACACACACAACACACACGCACATGCACACGCAGCACATACACAGACACAAACACACACACATATACAAAGAGACCCAGAGAGCCACACAGACACTCACGCACATATACACACACGCGCACACACACAACATACACACACGCGCACACGCGCATACACACACACACACACACATACACACAGACGCGCGCGCGCACTCACACACTCTTTCGTCTCTCTCTCTCTCTCTCTCTCTCTCTCTCTCTCTCTCTCTCTCTCTCTCTCTCTCTCAGCGTATCGTGCATACACACAGACAGAGACAAACACAAGACACGCAGACACAACACACACACCACACTCACACTCACACACACACACACACACGCACGCACCACGCCACCGCACGCACACACACACACACACACACACACACACACACACACACACAATCAAACACACAATCAGAATCACATTCGTGCATTCACATAGGACTGGTTGATAACAAAAACATTTTAAAAAAACACTACACCTACAGCACAAAACCTTTTAGAATAACGAACGAACCTTTTAGAATAATTTCATCACATATATAATTTGTATTATCAGCCACATATCATCCAGAATGCACTGAATGACACAAACCCACACCATCCAATTATTTATATTCTAAAGCAGGATCTCGTTTCCAAGTTTCCATATAAAATGTGTAACGTTATCTTGCTCGGTACAATCATTAATGTACAAAACTGTTAGATTTCGTCGAAGTTCTCAATTACTGTGTCTAGTTTCGGTTACCTGAAACTGGTTAAGGCCTATTTACAGTGATCTGGCTCAGCTATCGGATCCAACTGTGTTAATTTGAATATTCAGAAAAATTCCTTTCTGTCCAATAAACCAAGCAGAGAAAGATAAAAGGTAAATAATTATATGGTATTATCTTAGGTACATGCTTTGAGAGAACTGATTTCATCTTACACAGAAGAAATATTACCCAGACCATTCCGTTAAAGATGATAACAAAGACATAAGAAATAACACGAAAAGACAATATAAAGTAAAACCTATATTGCGTTTCTTGAACAATGACTCTGGGAATAGCCCATGAAAACTCAATAATATATATATATCTATTGCAATTTTGCTGAATTTGTATTTTTTCCCCTCAGATCAATGAAGAGTCTATATATTCGATGTCTCTTGCAATTTCTTCTTAATCTAATAATCAATAGCATGACATTTACGTCAGGTTGAACTTTACAATAGCTTTGACTAAGATCTTATTTTTTCCGGATGTTCTGGTTTTCCTTTCAGCCTCTTGGTTGTTGGATTTGGAAGTTTCTTCTTCCTTTTCCATGGTCAGACTGGATTTGTTGCTTTCAGCACAATTCATTTGCATCAGCCTCACCTCTCACATTCATATTATTTCCATTGATATGAATATATATGTATGTTTGCGTGTGTATATGTATATACATTTTCCTCAAGACAAGACACTCAAATACGGCATTACAGTTGTTAATTTTCGTCATTTATTTTCTAGTTTTTCGACCCTAGCCTTCATCAGGTTGAAAACAATTATGTGGCGTAACCGCATTTATTTTGTAGAATATATTTGTCTCCCCTGTTTCTCAATTATCAGTATGCACATCTGCCATTTTCTCCTAACGGACACCAGTTTTGCGAAGTTGTCTACCGCTGTTTGCGCTAAGTGTTGTGCATTTATTCTTTATTGTCTTTTGTATATGTTTGACAAATGCCTGTTGACTGAGACTTTGTGCTTGTCTTGTTTTGTTGATGTTTTAATCTTTCTATGGTAATTTTGAGAGACTATGTCTACTGATGATATCAAAGCTTTGGAGAAAGACAGATACAGAAAAGTACAGAGAAAGAGAAGGAATCCCAGATGTTTCAGCGAAAGATTCATTAAGTTTAACATTTGTTGCTCCAAACGAATTTTTAGACGCCCCCGTGTTTGAATAGGTATGATACAGAATTTTGACTACCTTTCCAAAATCAACAGTTGTACATGAGAGAGTTTTAGTATGGCTAGACCAGGTTGATTATTGTTTGTTTGTTTCTTTCTTTCTTCGTTTATTTGCTTGTTTGTTTGCTTGTTGTTTGTTTGAATGACTATCAGTGTTCGAGTAACCTGATGCTGGTGAACAAGTAATAAATGAGTGATTACTACTGTGTATTGAGAGTGCTCTAACCATGCTCTGTTAGCGTCATTTGCATGTCGACAGTCCGGTAACCATGGAGATACATTATTACTCCGGTGTCATTCTGCACACATTGACAGTGGGTTTTGTTGTGTGTGTGTGTGTGTGTGTGTGTGTGTGTGTGTGTGTGTGTGGTGTGTGTGTGTGTGTGTATGTGGGTATGTGTG
>CM060314.1:47571669-47581669 GCA_030674185.1 Monoplex corrugatus | reverse complement strand
TTTGTGTTAGGACATGGTGTAAAAGTGGTTATAAAGCATGAAAATGCAAAACAACTCAAAATCGACTTATTGTCCCTGTTCAGAGTTTTCAGCCCACAGCAGCAGAAGGCCTCACCCGACTTATTGTACCTTTAGTCAGAGCGGGTCACAAATGGGTTATGTCCCTTCACATACAGGCCCTAACAGCGTTTGTCAATAAAAGGTGAAGGTATGTATCCCCCCTTAGTGAATGTAGCGCCACGCAATGGGTTTTCCATGCTCATTAGCGCTGTTGTCAGGGAGTGTATCCACACGCGTTGTTGTTGTTGTAACCAACAGATAGATAAACGCACCAAAGGAAAAGGCTTGGGGTTTTGTTTGCAGGTGTTCAGTGTTGCTGTTGTTCCTTGTCTGGATGTTTTAGACGATATGTACTCAGTAGCCTCAAATTAGTAAAGTAAAAGTAAATTTATTAACACACACACATGCACTCTCACACACACACACACACACACACACACACACACACACACACACTCACACTCACACTCACACACACACACACACACACACACACACACACACACACACACACACACAGACAGACACACACACACACACGCAGTCACACGCACGCGCACGCACACTATATATATATATATATATATGTTTATATACATATATATATGCATATATATTTATGTATATACATATATACATAGATATGTATGTATGTATACACTCACACACACACACACACACGCGCGCGCGCGCGCGCACGCACACGCACACAGACATACATACATATGTATGTACATATACATATATACATATATGTATACATAATATATATATATATATATATATATATATATATATATATATATATATACATATACACATTCCGTCTAAGTCACTTATAGTGAAATGACGTTAGAATGAACGATACATACAGATATATACATATATGTATGTATTGTGTGGAGAGAATGAGTGAGAGAGAGATACATGCGAAGAAAGAGAGAGGGGTGGGCTGATTGCTTGAAAGGAAATACAGACAGAGACAGACAGACAGAGATGGAAAGAGAGATGGAGAGACAGACAGACAGACACAGTGAAGAGAGAGAGAGAGAGACAGACAGACAGACAGAGGTAGAGACAGAGACAGAGAGACTGAGAGAATAAGTGGGAGAGAGATACATACGAAGAAAGAGAGAGGGGTGGGCTGATTGCTTGAAAGGAAAGACAGACAGACAGACAGACAGAGATGGAAAGAGAGATGGAGAGAGAGACAGACACAGTGGAGAGAGAGAGAGAGAGAGAGAGAGAGAGAGAGAGAGAGAGAGAGAGAGAGAGAGAGAGAGATGGATTGCATGTTACCCCCTTGCGCATTTAGTTGCAAATATGGAAGGCTTGAAAGAGTGATTGCTGTATTTCGTGGATGAGTTGTTTCGTTCAGGTGTTTTTAGTGTTTATATGTTTGATGATAGATTTGTTTGACTTTTACTTAGGAGTAAGAATAATTAATTGCTGTATATGAGGTGACAGTCCAGTTTATGTACGTTTAATATCCAAATGGAGAATAATAAAGAGGGACTGAATGTGAGAGTTATTGTTATAAATGTAACAGTATTCCCTGGAATCATGACATCATGGTTAAACAGTATGGCATTGGTTATGCTGTAATGCTGAAATCAAGACAATAGCTTTAACCAGAAGAAAATGCTACACATGCCTTCCAATCCCTTGGTAAACACAATATTTCTCTTTAATATGTATATATATATAATATATATCTTTCTCTCTGTCTCTCTCCCTGTCTCTTTGTCTCTCTGTCTCTGTATCTCTGTCGTTTCCCTGTCTCTGTCTCTCTATCTCTGTCTCTGTGTCTCTCTGTCTTCATTGTATGTGTGGTGTGTGTGTCTCTCTGTCTCTGTCTCTCTGTCTCTCTCTCACTCTCTCTCACTCTCTCTCTCTCTCTCTCTCTCGCTCTCTCTGTCTCTTTTCTCTCTGTCTCTGTCTCTTTGTCTCTGTCTCTGTCTGTCTCTGTCTGTCCTGTCTGTCTGTCTGTCTCTCTGCTCTCTCTCTCTCTCTCTCTCTCGCTCGCTCGCTCGCCTCGCTCGGTCTCTCTCCCTTCTACGTCAAGAATACTCAAATAAAACGAGAGAGGGAGAGATTGGCATGCAGCAGTCATTTCTGTAAAGACTGTTTTCGACACCTATCTTTTTAAACTGTAAATTATCTCTGTCTGTCTGTCTATCTGTCTGTCTGTCTGTCTGTCTCTCTCTCTCTCTCTCTCTCTCTCTCTGTCTCTCTCTATCTCTCTCTCTCTCTCCGTCTCCCTCTCTCTGACTCTCTCTCGTTTTCTCTGTCTCTGTCTCCCTCCTCCCATCTCTCTCTCCCTTTTTCCTTTTTTTTCAGTTTGGTTATAGTTGTTCGTTCTTGCTGGTTTTATGAAATAAAGTCATCCTGTTTCCCAGTCAGCCTGTATCATATTCTGACTATCTTTGGGTTTCCTTCAGCGACTCTTTTTCGGATTCTCACGAAGTGCGTTGCGTGAAAAGACGATTGGTTTTATGTAAAAGGTAAGCTCCTTTTGCGAAAGCTCAACCCGGAGAGGACACATGAGTACTGCCATCGTCGTCGTCGTCGTCGTCGTCATCATCATCATCGTCGTCGTTGTCGTTGTCGTCATCGTCGTCGTCGTTGCCATCGTCATCATCGTCATCATCATCGTCATCGTCGTCATTATGATGTTCGTCGTTGTCATCATTATTACCTTTATCGCAATCGTCATCATCGTCGTCGTGGTCGTCATCATCATCGTTGTCGTCATCATCATCGTCGTCGTCATCGTCATCGTCATCGTCGTCATTATAATGATCCTTGTCTTCATCATTATTATCTTTATCGTCGTCGTCGTCGTCGTCAACATCATCATCATTGCTGCCATCATCATCATCATCATCATCATCATCATCACCACCACCACCACCACCACCACCATTATCATCACCATCGTTTCAGTTAGTATTTCACATAACACGATTTGTTCATCAACATGACCAGATCCAGCCATCTAAGCATGAAATTGGTCGATGTTACGCATCATTTTTCTTTGCTTCACTTTTCTCTTCTGGTTCAGTAAAGTGTGTCCCTCTCTTGGCTGTCATTCCAGCTCTCTAGTCACACACCAAACCACTTTTGTTGTGTTATGGTCCTAATTCTAAGGGTCCCCTAAACAGGAATTACTGTCACATCACTGAAGCCATCCTACCAGATGAAACCCCTAATTGTATCAAGAGCACTTTTAGTGTGCACCGTGGCGACATGAGTCACATAGTATGGGCATCAAAGACTCGCGCAAATGTAAAAGGAAAGTTGTCGTAGATGTCAGTGTACTTTTGAATGTGGTATCATTATAATAGTGGCTGTCTCTTTCAGCGCAATAAAGAACATGTAATTGTCGATAATGGAAAGTTCGTTTTGAGAATACTTTTTACTGTCCACATAAGACAGTTTCGCCATTACTAAGTCTTTGCTCAGCAATCGTGGGCTAGAGCTTAGGGTTTGTTCAGCAGAGACTTATCGCACACTGACATTTCCATATGCGCTCAGTCTAAAACTGCAAGCAATTATATGGGCATACTCCTTGAGCCTGTGAAACACCCTACGCCCTGGTAAGGTCTTGAAATATGGAAGAGGAGGGACAGAAGTACCCATGAAACATTAAAGTGACACCACCACAATGATGAAAATATGAAGGTGGGCAGCAAACAGGCCAGATTTTAAGGTTGCAGGCAGAAATTGTCTTTTTCAATGTCGTGAGCAGATGATTTCTTTGAAGGAACAATGGTCAGGATCTCAGCACTGTAAGTGCACTGCGCGGCAAGAAGGCACCCGCAAACTACTTGCTTGTACTTTTGCTAATTATTGCATATGATGAACTCACAAAATGGAAAACGTTATAGTTCTGTGTCCTCTGAGTCCCCCAGGGGGGACCTGAACTCAATGGCTACTGGGGAGGGAGAGTCCGTGTCTGTGAAAGGTAGCTGTGATGACGGTAATGGATTACCCGACGGAGGTTATTGGAAGCGGACATGTAGAAACTCCTCAAAAATGCAAAATCACAAAAAGAAAAAAATGCAAAAAAAAAGGATTTGAATATAGGGACATGGAATGTACAGACTATGTTAGAATTAGGAAAGCTCTACCTACTAGTCAAAGCATTAGAAAGGAGCAAGATGAACATAACAGGGCTCTGTGAGGTTAGATGGAGTGGGCAGGGACTTTTTACTGAAGGAGTGCATACAGTTGTATATAGTGGAAATGAAAAAGGTGGCTCAAGAGGAGTAGCAATTGTGCTGGACAAAAAGCATGCTGGAGCTCTGAAAAGCTATAATCCAATTAATGACAGATTTCTCACTGTCAAAATAGATGCCAAATGTGCTGTTTTGAACATAGTTCAAGCCTATGCTCCAACATCCACTAGCTCAGAAGAAGAAATAGAAAATTTTTACAATGACCTCCAAACTATCAGAGACAAAATCCCCAAAAAGGAAATATGCATTGTGATGGGTGACTTCAACGCTAAAGTTGGAGAGGGGGCTGACACAGAATGTGGAATAGGACCATATGGTTTAGGAGAACGAAATGAGAGAGGTGACATGCTGGCTCTGTTTTGTCAGGCAAATGAGATGAACATCACAAATACTTTCTTCCAACAACCACTGCGCAGAAGATACACATGGATCTCTCCAGGAGACAGGTGTCGTAATCAGATTGATTATATTATCATTGACAGATCCTGGAAATCAACTGTCCTAAATGCAAAAACAAAGCCTGGAACAGACTGCGACACGGATCACATTCTTGTGACAACCAAATTAAGAATGAAAATTATTGAAGAAGCCTAAAACCAAATCGACGCCAAAGTTCGACATATCAAAATTAGAAAACCCTGAGCTGGCGTTAGAATTTAGTATAGAAACAAGTAATCGTTTCTTAAAGTTACTTGAAGTTTGGGATGAAAATGACTCATATCCTGATGAAATCTGGACAGACATAAAAAACACACTGACCAAAATCTCTGAAGAAAAACTAGGAAAAGAAAAGAAAAGGAAAAAAGCTAAGCCCTACATAAGTCAGGAAGTGATAGATCTGGCAGAAAAGAAAAGTCAAGCTCGAAAGCAGGGAGAGCGGGAAAAATACTCAGCACTGAAAAGGGAAATAAAAAGTAAAGTCAGAAGAGACAAAGCAAATTGGCTGGCACAAGAATGCAGTAAAATCAATGAACACAACGAAAACAGGAAGTCGAGGGAGCTCTTCAAACAAATAAAAAAAAGTGAAAAAAACAAATTTCAAAGCAACAAACCAATGCATCAACAACAAGGATGGTCACACACTGACTGAACCAGATGATGTCTTGGATAGGTGGAACGAATATGGCACATCACTTTTTGGCAAGCCTGACGGCCATGAAAATAATTTAGAGCCAAATTTGGAATTGACCCCTGGAGATATGGAACCTGAACCTCTGCTCAGCGAAGTTGAATCTGCCATTAAAGATCTAAAATGCAGAAAGTCTCCTGGTCTTGACAATATTCCTGGAGAGTTGTTGAAACACTCAGGTGATGGTGGACTCAAAGTAATGCATCACTTATGCTGCAAGATATGGAAGACTTGTCAATGGCCTACAGACTGGAAGCTCCAAGAATTTGTCATGTTACATAAGAGTGGAAATGTCAAAGACTGCAACAATTATAGAACAATTGCACTGATCAGTCATGCCAGTAAAATACTGCTGATAATAATTTTAAACAGGTTAAAGCCAAAAGTAGAGGAAGAGCTATCCGACTGTCAGGCAGGCTATAGGAAAAACAGGGGAACAATAGATATGCTGTTTGTACTCCAGATATTGATAGAAAAGATTAGAAACACAGACCAAGAGATGTTCATCGTTTTCATTGACTACAGCAAAGCGTTTGATAGCGTGATTCACCAAAGTCTTTTCCACTTCATGATCAAAATGGGTTTTCCAAGACATCTGGTTTCCCTCATAGCTTCATTATATAATGATCAAAAAGCAACAATCAGATGGAATAATCAAAACTGCAAATTTTTTAACATCACTAAAGGGGTAAGGCAGGGTTGCATCCTGTCTCCACATCTCTTCAGCATATACACTGAACATATCATGAGAGAAGCAGACATAGAAGACATGGGAGTAAATATTGGTGGTAGAAACCTGTCAAATTTACGCTACGCAGATGACACAGGATTACTGGCAGACAACATTACAGGCTCTAGGAGGATCCTGAGCAGGGTAGACCGGGTTGGAAAGGCAGCTGGGCTGGACTTAAATTCAAAGAAGACAAAGGTTATGCATGTTGCAGGCAAATATAACACTAGACAGGACCAGATCATGCTAAACCAAGTCCCTCTAGAAAATGTCAAGGACTTTAAATATTTAGGTTCAGTCAAGACACACGATGGAACATGCTCAAAAGACATAAAGATGAGAATTGGAATGGCCAAGAACAGTATGGTTCAATTGAACAATATTTGGAAAGACCACAGCATAACAGCAGACCTTAAGATAAAACTCTTAAAATGTCTTGTCTGGCCAGTGATGTTATACGGCTGCGAGGCATGGACAATGAAGAA
Source organism: Monoplex corrugatus (assembly GCA_030674185.1). Lineage (NCBI taxonomy): Eukaryota > Metazoa > Mollusca > Gastropoda > Littorinimorpha > Ranellidae > Monoplex > Monoplex corrugatus. The sequence continues at coordinate 47,575,024 of CM060314.1, read as the reverse complement.
AGAGGATGAAAGACGAGTGGAAGCAGCAGAGCTGTGGTTTTACCGAAGACTGCTGAGGGTCAGATGGACGGATAGGCGCTCAAATGAAAGCATACTGAGTGAGTTGGGTACTACACGCAAGCTCCTAGTACTCATACAACAGAGGAAACTGAAATATGTTGGACACGCAATCCGTAATGAGAGAACAGACTTGATGTCCACTGTCCTCCAGGGTAAAGTGGAAGGAAAGAGAAACAGAGGACGGCCACCTGCATCACTTGCTAGAAACATCACAAACATCAGTGGCAAGAAACTCCAGGAGGTGGTCAGACTTAGCCAAGATCGAGAGTGCTGGAGGCAGCTTGTGAGGACATCATGTGCAGCGGCCAACACTGTTCCCGGTGACGCCGACGGGTGAGACGGGTGAGAGGCAGAAATTGACACTAATATTTCAGATTTTGGATGAAAAAAAAAGAAAATAAATAAAGAAATAAACGAATGAATAAATAAATGAATAAATAAATAGATAATAATAAATAAATAAATAAATAAATGAATGAATAAATAAATGAATAAATGGATGAATAAATAAATGGTTTCTGGAACATTCAGATGAAAAGCATGAAATAAGTAAACTAAGTGCTATTGACTTTTTTAATGGTTCTTTCTCAGATACATTGGCCTTTGCAAGCTTTAGACGAAAAAATTATGAATGACACACACGAAGATACATATGTGTATACTTTTGTTCTTTGCTTCTTGTCTTTGCATAACGATCTTGGTAAAATTCTTTCCCTCGAGAAACGAAAAAGTTCATTCTGTCCACATTGTGTGCCTGTGTTCTGCAGCATAAAAATAAAGACACTGGACAAGTGCATACCTGTGCCGTGAAATGCTACAAAGAGAACCAGGTAACCAAACATAAGTCAATTTCAAGTAGCTGTGGATAATGGGTGAGTTGGAGTTTGATTCTCATACAGATTTTCTAACTGTGCGGATGAAGATCATTTTTTATACAGCTGATATTGATAGTTTTCTTTTGAGTTAATCATGGAGAATTTCTGAGTTAATCTGGAAACTTTCTGACTGAATTAATATTGAGATTTTTTTTTACTGAGTTAATATGGAGAATTTTTACCGAGTTAACCTGGAGAATTTCTGAGTCAATGATAGATTTTCTCACTGAGTTAATATGAGAAATTATTATTGTATTCGGTGTACAGAGCATGTGTGTTGAGCACACTTCTCTACTCAAGTGAAGCCTTGACCACATACGCCAGCCAAGAAAAGAGGCTCAACATTTTCCATCTCCGCTGCTTGCGACGCATCCTCGGCATCCAATGGCAAGACAAGGTGACCAACACAGAGGTCCTCCGTCGTGCGGGCCTACAGACCATCTTTGCCCTTCTAAGCCAACGCCGATTACGCTGGCTTGGCCATGTGCGTCGAATGGAGGATGGGCGCATACCAAAAGACGTTCTCTACGGCGAACTGGCAAACCGGAAGCGAACTCCAGGATGCCCATAGCTACGCTTTCACGCATGCAAAAGGGACCTTAGAAGCTCACGGATTGACCCAGGCTCTTGGGAGACTCTGGCGGAAGACAGGGCAGCGTGGAGGACAGCCGTTCAGCAAGGCGTTGTGAATGCGGAGAGGAGGAGAACAGAAAGTGCGATGAGAAAAGGGCTCTTCGCAAGCAACGTTCCAGAAACCAGACAACAGCGACTCAATTTGTATGTGGCAGATGTGACAGAGATTGCTACGCAAGAATCGGCCTGCACAGCCACAGCAGAAAGTGCACGTCATGACCACAACGCCTCCTGGTGCAGACTATCATCTCCTGAGATGTAAAGAGGCCGACATCTGACATATTGTATTATTATGGAGAATTTCTCATTCAATTGATATGAAGATTTTCTTTTAGAGTTAATATGGATATTTTCTCATTGACTTAATATGGATAATTTCCCACTATGTTGATATGAAGAATTTTTCAGAGTTGATATCTCTAGTTGAGTTCATATGGAGAATTTCTTACTCAATTAATCCAGAGTATTTCTAACTGATCTTAAATGGAAAAACATCTTACTAAACTGATGTGGAGAACTTCTCGCTGACTGAAAATAAAGACAGTATTTACTGAGTCAATTTGAAGAATTTCTCATAGTCATTATAGACAATTTCTCACTAAGAAGAATTTCTCAGAGTCAAAAAAGACAATTCTCATTAAGTTGATATAAGGATTTTTCATTCACTGAATTGATATGAAGAATTTCTTGCTGAATTTATTTGAAGAATTTCTCACTTAATGAATATGGAGAATTTCTCACTGAGTGAATATGGAGAATTCTCCACTGAGTTAACGTGGAGAATTCTCCACTGAGTTAACATGAAGAGAACTTCTCACTGAGTTGACATGGAGAATTTTCCACTGAGTTAACGTGGACAATTTCTCACTGAGTTGACACGGAGAATTCCCCACTGAGTTAACGTGGAGAATTTCTCACTGAGCTGACATGGAGAATTCTCAACTGAGTTAACGTGGAGAATTTCTCACTGAGTTGACACGAATAATTTCTCAAAGATTTGATATGAAGAATTTCTCATTGAGTCAACATGAACAATTTTTCACTGACATGTTATGGAAAAATTCTCAATGACTTGATACAGAAATTTTCACTGAACTGATAGGAATAATTTCTCACTGGGTTGATACGAAGAATTTCTGAGTTGACACGGAGAAATACTCACTGAGCTGATATGGAGAATTTCTTACTGAGTGAACAAAAGGATAATTTCTCACTGAGTTGATAGGGAGAATTTCTAATTGAGTTGATATAAAGAATTTCTTACTAGGTTGATAAGAAGAATTTCTCACTGAATTGATATGGAGATTTTCTTTATTGATTTGTATGGAGAGTACAATACTGAGTTAATAAGGACGATTTCTTATTTATGCCGTGCGTGTGTGCGTGTTTGCGCGCGTGCTCGTGCATGTGTATCTCTGTACGTTTGTGTGTGTATGTGTGTGTATGTGCATGCGCGCGTCTGTGTGTGTTTGTTTGCGTGTGCGTATCTGTTTGTTTTCAAATGCAGTTTTTTTTTGCTCTGTTAGTTTCTTTGTTTCTTTGCTTGTGTGTTTTCAAATGCAATTTTTTTTTAATTTGTTAGATTCTGTCTTTCTCTGCTTGTTTTGATTTTTTTTCCTTTGTTTTCCATCCGAACAATTCCTGATGTGAGGTCGATGGGCATTGCAGGATCGTGACTGGATTACAGATGGGAACAGACATCATTGAACCTGACAGACAGCGTGATGTGACATGCTTTAACGGATTATCCGTGTGTCCAGCCTCTGCGGCTCAATGGTAAAAGCATA
>CM060314.1:47564169-47566669 GCA_030674185.1 Monoplex corrugatus | reverse complement strand
ATAATTTCATTCGATTTTGTGTGGGGGTGTGGGTGCAGAATCCATGGTGAGATACAACATCCTTCTTTCTTCCTTCACAAGTGCCAAAAATCACGTGAAGAATTGCAGCACCGTTCCTTCTTCCTCCCCAAGTGCCAAAAATCACGTGGAGAATTATAGCTTTTGAGATCTAAGAGTTCTAAGGGGGGGCGGCAGATTTGAATTTAAGAAAAGAAAGATAAATAAACACAAAACTAAAACAAGAAAATGACAATCGGAGGCACATAAAAAACGTGGTTTTTGCTTTTTGAAGTCTCGTTACAAAAACAAAAAGCCATTTACTGACACGTGCCTATTCACACCCACACACAAACACATACGCTCAGGTGTGCACTCCCCATCCACACAGATACACTAGCAATCACATTATACACACTCACATGACGTTAATCGCCACACCTCTGCCCTGTTTCTTGACAACTGCCAGGTATCACCTTTAGGACAATGTTTTTCGCTAGGAACATTTGAACACAAAACTATTGCGATAACGAAAATGACAAGAAGAAAAAAAAACAGTTTGTGGTAAATATCAAAATGTATACAAACACACCAAGACAACGACACACACACACACACACACACACACACACCACACACACACACACACACACACACACACACACACACACACACACACACACACACAGAGGGAAATACACACACACAGAGGGAAACACACACATACAAAAACACACGCAACACACACACACACACACACACACAAACACACACACACACACACACAAACACACACACACACACACACACACAACAACACACACACACACACACACACACTAACACACTAACACACTAACAAAAACAGACTCACGTGAGCACGCGCGCCTGGATGGTGTCTGCAAAACAGATGTTGCCGTAGAATCATTAGTTTTTTTCACTGACATGTATCGCTATCTGATAGTTACACGAGAAAGATGTAAAAAGTTTAACAATCAAGAAACAACATGCGACCAAGAAACAAAATAATAAAGTTATCAGGCAGATAAGCAACTGCAGCAGCATTAAATTTAAACAAAGAAACCAAAAAACACGTTGTTCGTGTGTGTGTACGTGTGTATCTGTGTGCGTGTGTGTTATGTTCGTGTGCGTGTTTGTGTGTGTTTGTGTGTGTGTGTGTGTGTATGTGTGTGTATGTTTGAGTGTGTATGTGTGTGTGTGTGCTTGTGTATGTGTGTGATTGTGTGTGTGTTTGTGTGTGTGTGCTTGTGTGTGTGTGCTTGTGTGTGTATGTGTGTGTGTGCATGTGTGTGTTTGTGTGTGTGTGAGTGTTTCTCTGTGTGTTTCTATGTGTGTGTGTTTGTGTGTGTATGTGTGTGTGTGTCCATCTGTGTATGTGTGTTTGTGTGTGTGTATGTGTGTATGTGTGTGTGCATGTGTGTGTGTGTGTGTTTGTGTGTGTGTGTTTGTGTATGTGTGTGCATGTGTGTGCATGTGTGTGCGTGTGTGTGTGGGTGGGTGGGTGGGTTGGGCGACTTTCCACTTAGAAGAAAGAAAACAGAAAGAATGAATTCTGTAAAGAGAGAGAGAGAGAGAGAGGGAGGGTGGGAGGGAGGGGGAGAGAGATAGAAAGAGAGAAAGAGAGAATTAAAACATATGAAAGCGATCAGAAACCAGAAAAAAACACGAAAGAAGAACATGAACGCGTATTTAATACAACAAGACAAGACAGGCGCAAATTTTCCGCCAACTGGCCTTTGTCAAGCGCAAGATTACATACAAACAAACACCAGATACAATCTGTATATAATTTGTATCTGGTGTTTGTTTGTATGTATTCTTACGCTTGACAAAGGCCAGTTGGCGGAAAATTTGCGCCTGTCTTGTCTTGTTGTATTAAATACGCGTTCATGTTCTTCTTTAGTGTGTTTTTTTCTGGTTCCTGTTTCCGTTTGATTGAACGCGGGCAGTCACACTTGTTTTGGATATGAAGGCGATGTTAAATGGACTAATAGATATTTATCGATATGTACTGCATATTCATATTCCAAAATGGCATTTTCAATGCTTGACATGAGCTAACTAAACAGATCATAAGACCATTCATTCACGTATTTGCATCAACTGCTTATTGTGATGCTCGTGTACGTCGAGTTAGATGAAAATCTTTGATACCATGATAAACCACTGATGACTGATTTTTAGGGGAGGGTGTTTTTGTTTCATTAATTATTTCTTGTTAATTAGTTAGTTGGTAAGTTAGTTAGTTAAGTAGTTAGTTAGTTAGGCAGGTAGGTTGGTAGGTAAGTAGGTTAGTTAGTTAGGCAGGTAGATTGTAGGTAGGTAGGTAGGTAGATAGGTAGGTAGGTAGGTAGGTAGGTATGTAATTAGTTGGTTGGTTAGGTAGATAGTTAGTTAGGTAGTTAGGTAAGTAGTTAGTTGATTGTTTAGTTATTTATTTAGTTAGTTAGTTGGTCGGTTGATTGGCTGGCTGGCTGGTTGA
>CM060314.1:47549169-47559169 GCA_030674185.1 Monoplex corrugatus | reverse complement strand
TACATCCATCCAACGCCAAACTCCTTTCAATATTTTTACCTGAATGAGCATGACGCATACTTGCCCTTTCCTTGCAAACACGCTCCTTTGAATAAAGATGTCACAATAACAATATATAAACGGTACCCAACACGTGCAGAAATGGTAAATGTACGTTTATTGCAGATGACATGCTCAGCAATGCAAATGAGTATGTACAAGACAAAAGAAAAACAAAAACATAACGCCAATAAACTTAGTTTACAAACTTAAGATGTAAACATGAACTACTGTTGTAGTTCAGTTTGATGACAAGTTACAGGTTATTACCAGTATACATGTACACGTACAAACCTGACAGGACAAATAGTAAATCACCAAATCAATAAAACAATAAAGAAAAAGAAAACGATTGCACGGGTTCTGTCTTCTCTTTCTCAGTGCAATACAAAATAAATGACAGAGAGAGAGAGAAAGAGAAAGAGAGAGACAGACAGACAGACAGACAGCAGACAGACAGACAGAGGGAGGGAGAGAGAAAGAGAGAGAGAGATACAGACAGGCAGACAGACAGAGGAGAGGGACACAGACATACATAGAGAGAGAGAAAGAGAGAGAATGGAGAGAGAGAGAGAGGTCATACCGAAGAAAGAGAGACAGATAAGCAGCCAAAGGAATTAATCAGAGAGGATTTTAAAACCTGAATGCTCAGAGTACAACGCTTCCAGCAAATAAAAACCAGATGTCTGCAACATTCGTTGGCTTGGAACCAAAACCTTTGTAATCAGGAGCTTCCACATTGTCAGAAACATTGTGACTTCAACAACAATACCATCACCATTATTATTGGGACTTCAGCAACAATACCACCAATGTCATTGTGACTTCAACAATTTATATCACCATTATCATTATGACTTCTACAACGATACCATCATCATTATCATACGACGTCAAGAACGATACCATCATCATTATCATTGCGACTTCAACACCAATACCATCATCATTATCTTTGTGACTTCAACGATACCATCATTGTTATCATCATGACTTCAACAACTGTACCATCATCATTGTCATTGTGACCTCAACAACAATGCCATCATCATTATCTTTGTGACTTCGATGATACCATCATCATTATCGCATGTCTTCAACAACAATACCATCATCATAATCATGTGACTTCAACAATGCCACCATCACCATCATAGTTATTACTTCATGAAGAAAAATACCGTCACCATTACCTGCTAAATATTTTGCTACATAATCTTACACTGACCATCACCAGACGTAGATCACAATACAATACCAATTGCAAACCAATCACAAATCTGAAAATAAAACAAAATAAGCAAATCATACTAATAATCGATCTTTTTATGATGAATGACATGTGCTCTTGTATGATGGTAGACATCAAAACACCAGTGATGGTCACTCTCATTCAGATAAATACATAACAAATGTTTCCTTTTTCTTTAGTAGAATTGTATTCATGTTTTGTGTAATCAATCCATAAAACGTAATAACAATCTTTTCTGGCCCATCATGATTTGCTTATTATTTTTGTTGTTGCTGTTGGTTGGTTGGTTACTTGGTTCATTAGTTGGTTGATTAGTTGGTTTTGTTTATGCAGATAGCTATATTTTCAACAATATACAATGGATTCCACAAACAAGAAAAAACTCATAATGCTATAAACCCTGTAACAAAGCAAAATATATGTTTTCACATTAAAGTTCAAAATCAAATTGTAAACTTCAAAAATATAGAATGCAAAATGAATAATACACATAAATAAATAAATACATAAATAAACAAATAGATAAATAAATAAATAAATCGATAGACAAAGAAATAAATAGACAAATAGATGAATAAATATATAAATGAATAAATAAATCAATAAAAACAAGGAAAGAGAAAATGGGGGAGAGACAAGGAGCAGTAGCAAAATGGAAAGAACACACTTGATGTAGTCTAGATGCGTCGTGTGTGGCAGTGGTTTACATGATTTCTTTAAGATCTGTTTCATTTTTATTTTGAGCTGCTGTTACGCTAAAAATTGGCCTTAAGCTTGCAAGCTTATAAACTATAGCATCTGTGTTATGCACAAACATTTGTGGCAAAATTCACACAAAAATTACGTCCTGATTAACATTTATTAAAGATATTTAACACCTTGGGCAGGGGGGGGGGGGTCAACATGATCCATTACTAGGCCATGCCCAATTCTGCTCAATTCATATGACCTTTATGACTGGTCGAACTGTTGACATATTTGATTAACCCTTTGACTCCCAGACCCTATCCACCAACTGTAAACACTTAATCCTTTGACTCCCTCACCCTATCTGCCAACTTTCTGCCTGGGTGAGGGAGACAAAGGGTTAAGTTTTTTGCTTTGCTAGAGTGGTTGACAATGCAGGGTGCTGGTGGACAGGGCGCACGAGTCAAAGGGTTAAGACATTGTCTTAACCAGCTGTTAAATTGATTGCTGTCTGATCGCCATGATCCATTACGAGGCCATGCCCAGTTCTGCTCAATTCATTTGACATTTCTGATTGGTCAAACTATTGACAAATTTAATTCAGACATTTTTCTTAAAAAGCTGTTAAACTGAAAGTTGACTGATTATTTGTTCCGTCTCTCTCTCTCTCTCTCTCTCTCTCTCTCTCTCTCTCGCTCTTTTTTCTTTCTTTCTTTTTCTCTCTCTCTCTCTCTTTTCTTTCTTTCTCTCTCTCATTCTCTCTCTCTTTTTTCTCTTTCTTCCTCTTTCTCTTTTTCTCTCTCTGTCTTTCTCTCCCTCTCTTTCTCCACCTCCCTGTCTCTTTCTCTCTCTCTTTCCTTCCTTTTCTCTCTCTCTTTCTCTCTCTCTCTTTCTCTCCCTCTCTTTTTCTCCCTCCCCCTCTCTCTCTTTCTCCCCCTTCATCTCTCTCTCTCTCTCTTTCTCTCTCTCTCTTTTCCCCTCCCTCTCTCTCTCTCTTTCTCTTTCTTTCTCTCTCTCTCTGTGAGTGTGTACGTGTGTGTGAGTGTGTATGTGCGCGCGCGTGTGTGTCTGTATGTATGTGTGTGTGTGTGTGTGGTGTGTGTGCGTGTGTGTGTATTTCCCTCCCATCTATGTGACTAAGCTCCTAGAAACTGATGGCCCCTATACAAACATTGACAGCTCCTTAACAGACATGACTAGTCAGCCTCGGGGTCTAACTTATTCGTAGAATCATTACTCACACCACACACACACATACACACACACATACACACACACACATACACGCACACACACACACACACACACACACCACACACACATACACACACACACACACACACACACACACATACACACACACACACACATACACACACACACACACACACACACACACACACGCACGCACGCATGCACATTATTAAACACACACACACACACGCATGCACATTATTACACAAAAACACACACACGCACTGACGCACACACACACACACGCGCGCATGTACACACACACACACACACACACACACACACACACACACACACACACACATACACACACACGCACACACACACACGAACACATCATTTGCATCCACCCACCTGCTCATTGACACACGTACGCACACACAAAGACACACCCACACCCATACCCACACACACACACACACACACACACACACACACACACATACACAGAGACACACACACACAAAGACACACACACACACACACACACACACACACACACACCAAACAGCAAACATACATACACACACGCGCACACACACACAAACACACACACACACACACAACACACACACACACACACACACACACACACACACACACACACACACACACACACACACCAAACAGCAGCCCTCGGATCAATAGTCTTTGTTCCAAATTACAATCAAACAAAACAAAACGAAACAAAACAAACAAACAAGCAAACTTTAACACGAACTGTGCATTTATTACCAAACGTAGCCACAGCTAAGTGCAATGAGAAACGATAAAAATACCAGAATCACACTCAGTACAATAGTCCATGAAGGAACTCATGTTATAGAGTTCATTAACAAAAAGCCAATAGAATATGCGAAATAATCATTTCAATAGAATCGTCCGTTTATAACGTAGCAATGACTTCACTAGGTACTGGATACTAGTTACGATTCATTAACAGCACTGGCTTCTAAAGAGCTTGACTGTCTTTTTACCGGTGTTATCGCAAATATTAGTTTCATACCAACTGAAAATGTTACGAGGACGCCATGACTTCGAATATAGCCTATATCCAAATATGATATAAAATCCGTACTCTAACCAGAACTGCAACACCATGCCGACGCATATGTCTCGTGCACAAGCTTAAGGTTGATGCCATGATCCTCTTGGATCCTGTTCATCACATGGCATAATGGCGTTAGTATATTATATATAGAATTTATTTCAAGGTCAGAGACGTTATCTTGATAAAATGAAACTAAAATATGACTTCGAGTATGGTTACATTTTTGAAAAAAAGTTTCTTTTTTATCAAGTTTCAATGTCTCTAGATAATATCTCAGTGCTCGGATTACATTCATTATTCATACTCATATGCCGTCATTGATACCACGTGATGGAGGAGATCCAAAATGAGTATGGCATTAGCAATTAGCCTGCACATAATCGTTATACGATGACAAGGCTTTATTGAAAGATATAATTATACGACCTGTCGTTTCTTTGATATCCATGGTTTTCTTATGTGTGTCATTTCATTACAATCTCAGTTAGATTTATACAGTAATCATTGTGTGTGTGTGTGTGTGTGTGTGTGTGTGTGTGTGGGGTGTGTGTGTGTGTGTGTGGTGTGTGTGTGTGTGTGTGTGCGTGTGTATGTGTGTGTGTCTATCTGTTTGTCTGTCTGTCTGTGTCTGTGTGTTTGTGTGTGTGTCTGTGTATATATGTCTGTGTGTGTATGTGTGTGTCTGTGCCTGTGTGTGTCTGAGTCTGTTTCTTTTCTTTTCTTTCTTTTTTTGGGGGGTGGGGTGGCGTGTAAGGAGGACTTTTTCTAAAGCACTGCTGATAACAGACGTTTGGGGTTGCACATTACTGGGACTGTTGATAAACATATGAATGGAACAGACGATAATGAAGTAAATTTGCTTATAGTAGATAGTATAGAATTTCGCTTGTCTATGTGGACATGAACTGATTGCAGGAATGATCAAAAATCAACTGTTCGAACATTTAGGATGCGATGGCATTTTTTTACGAATTAGAACAATGAGAATTGTGATAATTAATGTTAACAAGAGTAATATCAAAGACAGTAATCAAACGAACACTGACACAGACAACAATCACCAAAAACATATATGGATCATCCAAAGAGCATACAAACTGCTTGACGAAATACATTTCAGATACAAAAGACTGTTTATTTAGTACGTTCATCTCAAAAAAAGTGTGTCAGTCCCTCAGGATTTCACTGAAAGCAAGCTTAACGCTATCGTTTTATTTTAACATACTAAACTTTAATACACAACTTTAATACACAATATTATGACATAATTCTTTTAGCACACATATTTTAAAGTAATAAATGAGGTTTATTGTAATTCTGATTATTCTTTTTTCACATTCTCTATCCGCGCATGAAATACCAATGACAATGCAACATCAACCACCAGTATGTCCGAAACATACGACTGCTGCTAAAAAATAACTTTGCATTAACTATAATACAGTAAATTTTGTAATGGACAACAATAACACATAAATAATAACACAGTGACTTTGTCAGGACCACTGTATATGAACATTGAGGCAACAGCATCTTTCTTTAAACAATCCAACAGAAACGTCCGTATGAACAACAGCACTGAAGGCCAAACAACACGTGGTGCTGTTTGTTCGTGTAACTCTGCCAGTGTAACAACACAGCCAAATCAGCTTGTCAAACTGTCACTTAGTGTCAAAGCTTGCAGATACTTCTATCTCTGCGCAGCAATAAAATGTTTTGCGATGAAGATCCACAAGAATCATAACAGTACGTGTGCACCCACGGCGAGAATATTGACACTAACAATTTGTCTAAAGAATACTACAACAGATATTCTAACAGAATCATAACTCTTAGGTTTACAGTGAGCCACTGGTTCTCCTCTGATCACGGAAAATAAAGGTCATCAAGCCTGGCTCGTTCTTGGGTTTGTCCACCAAGAACGCTGGGTCTGGTAGGGGTCTTGAGCAGGCAGGCAAGATAGTTCAGATTAACTTCAAGATAGTTCAAGTCAACTTCAAGATAGCTCAGGTCAACTTCAAGCTAGCTCAAGTCAACTTCAAAATGACTCAAATAAACTTCAAAATGACTCAGGTCAACTTCAAGATGGCTCAAGCACACATCAGTATGGCTTAGGTCAACTTCAAGATGACTTAGCGCAACTTCAAGATGGCTCTGGTCAACTTCAAGATGGCTCAGGTCAACTTCAAGATGGTTCGGGTCAACTTCAAGATGACTCAGGTCAACTTCAAGATGGTTCTGGTCAACTTCAAGATGGTTCGGGTTAACTTCAAGATGGTTTGGGTCAACTTCAAGATGACAGCGCAAATTCAAGATGGCTCAGGTCAACTTCAAGATGGCTCAGGTCAACTTCAAGATGACTCTGGTTAACTTCAAGGTGGCTCCGGTCAACGTCAAGATGACTCAGGTCAACTTCAAGATGGCTCAACCCAACTTCAGATGGTTCAGATCAATTTCAGGATAGCTCAGGTCAACTTCAAGATGGCTCAGGTCAACTTCAGGATAGCTCAGGTCAACTTCAGGATAGCTCAGGTCAACTTCAAGATAGCTCAGGTCAACTTCAGGATAGCTCAGCAACTTCAAGATAGCTCAGGTCAACTTCAAATAGGTCAAGTCTACTTTAAGCCTTGGAAACATGTTCTGATGTCTCCAGTCCATCCCAAAATAGCACCAAGAAAAGGTCACATCCTGTTAAGTTTTAACATGCCAGTTCTTGTGGCAATATCAAATAAAGATTTGTTTGGATTGAGGGCATGGCCCATCACTTTTCTATTTGTAATATTCCCACCAGTAGGGTTTACATGGCAGATTATGTAAATTATTCTGGATTACTCCTGGCAGGTTTGGACATTTTTTTGTCAAACATTCATATAGAACCGTACAGTACAGTATAAGTTTTGAACTGTTTCCAAATTTTAAGTTTAGAGGACATAGGAACATTACAATACAAGTTTTGAACTTTCCAAATTTCAAAGATGGAATAAGGGCATAGGAACCGTACAAAATCATGGACAAATGGAAAATACAATTGGCAATATAAATAGTTGTACACTTCTCAACAGCTCTACGCTATGGTCACGCATTGAGTTATGTCTATTGTTCGGTGATGATGCCAGAATAATATGTGTGGTTTGTTTCTCTGTGTAAATAGCATCTCTACATTCAGCACATCATTTGTCAGAAATGTATTCTTTCTATCTCACTTCTTTCATGTTATCTTTGTCATTTCATTACCGACCCTTTTTTTCTTCTTAGAAGAATACAGACTTATGATAAGGTTCTGACAAAGTCACCGATACGTCACTCAAGCTGAGTTGTATTTGTAGGGGTCAGAATAGGGATCGGGGGTCAGATGGGGAACATTGGGATTTTTATAAGTTTACGTGCAGTCGTCTATTTTATCATATCTCTTCGCTCCTCTTCTGACTTAAGACTACTGTGCATTCCCAGAGTAAGAACTAAAACCTTCGGTCACTGCACCTTTTCATATTCAGCACCAACTTTTTGGAATTCTCTGCCCCGTGAAATTCGCTACATTGAATCTATTACTTCTTTCAAGACTGCCCTCAAAACTTTCCAATTTAAATCCTATTTTCCCGACTAGGTAGTAACTGTGTGGACACTCTTTGTTCTCGTGCGCACGCGCGCGCGTGTGTGTGTGTGTGTGTGTGGGTCCGTGTGTGTGTGTGTGTGTGTGCGTGTCTGTGTGTGTGTGTGTGTGTGTGTGTGTGTGTGTGTGTGTGTGTGTGTGTGTGTGTGTGTGTGTGTGTGTGTGCCTGCGTGTCTGTGTGTGTGTGATGTTATTAGTGTGCAGCGTCACGAGCTCCGGCCCCGTACTGGAGGTTTGCGCTTATAAATGTTCATTATTATTATTATTATTATATATTTTTAAAGAATAGACTTTATTGTAAAAAAGTGCTCTAGTGTATTTTTTCGAGTTTGAAGCCAGAAATTATATAATTTTGACAGCTACAAAGAAATCAGCAGAAGTTACCCAAGTCGATTGTATGCTCAGCCGTTGCTAATGATATTGTATTTCATTTAATTACAAAATTTCATTCATTAAGTATGTAAGTTTTGTTACGCGTTAGAGCTACTGCTAACAATTTGAATCAGCTGTATGATCAAAAGCTTTGAAGCCGGTTTTCTCAAAACGTCTGACTCTGCATTCACAGGCATTAAAACAACATCTCTCCAAGATTTCTTATGGTAGGTTAATATCATTATAAACTATAGACTAGGTTTTATTTTTTGTTGTTGTTTTATATCTATTTTGTTGTTTGTTTCTTTGGTTTTTTTATATGTAAAATTAAAAATGTGCAAATTGCCATTTATCGGTGATTTTATGGCAACGCACAAACGGTTAACCTTTTTTGTAAAACACAAGGCAGCACGTATTTAACATTTGGATTGTGAGTCTCTACTTACAGCCCAATTCCCTGGACGTTTCAACAAATAAACAAAAAAGGAAAGGAAAGCAGAAAAGGAAGAAAGAACGAAAAAGATTTTTTTGTCTCTAACTGACATTTATCCCTACCGAAAAATGAAAGTGCAGATTGCACAGCGACAGAACGTCCGCATAGTGTGGCCCAAACCACAGAGCTTACAAGCATTACTACAACGCTGCTCGAACGCGGAAGAAACATTTGATTCAGTAATGTTTTTCAGACTTGCACAGACAAACTTCGAAACAAAGAACAGCTTCTTCAAAACATCTACTTGAAAACATCAGCCTTGACAGCATTTTCAAGTCTATAGATAATCAACAATTTCACCAGTAACTTGAAAACATCAGACTTGCACTGGGTCCAAATGGGTCATAAGCCGCATAGACAGACCTCCGTTTGCTTGATGACATGGCTGTCATATGACGTCGAGAGCTGGTAAGTGACTGTCCGGAGAGTGGCACTGGTGACATGGGTCCCATACTGCACCCGTGGGTATTTCTTGTTCATTCAACAAGTTCACCAACAACTTGAAAACATTAGACTAGCAAGTATATCAAGTTCTAAATAACCAACAATTTTACCAAGAACGTGAAAACATCAGCATTGCAAGTTTATTCAAGTGTTCAATAAATAACAGCTTTCCAAACAACAACAAAAAACACTTGAAAATATCGGTCTTCAAGTTTAAGGTAGCCAATAACTTCACAAAAGCCTGAAAACCTCATTCCAGTGCAAAACAACGCATTACCAAAACAGAGTGCTGAACTGTATGCATTCGGCAGACTGTCAGCCATATGTTTGCATTGTGGACTGTTTTGGTCACAAGGCCAGAGATGTCGTGCAGGATGAGAATGAAACAAATCCGATGGTTAGGTGATAGCACAAAAAGGTTTGGCTACACAGAACGCATGTGATATTTTGCATTCCATTCTAGTCTATACTGTACTGGGATGAACAATGGTGACAGCGTCTGAGCAGAAGCATCAGTATCAGTAACGTCAACAATATTCCATTTTTACATGATATTACTATACACAGTGTATACAATTTCGTATGTCACTCAGAGAAGTAATTTAAAAAAAATTGTAATCCGGAAAGTGAAAGGACAAAACATGAACACGTCTTCCATATTGATCCATACCATGTTTTCGTCACTCAAGGAAGTGATGTTGCCATTTACAAACGCTGTGTTTGACAAATGAATGGAAAGTATTTCCACAATTTTCAAAGTATACCAATTGTACAATTTACAGATTGACCAAGTGATTT
>CM060314.1:47534169-47539169 GCA_030674185.1 Monoplex corrugatus | reverse complement strand
GTGTTTATATCTGCTGTTTGGAATCCACTCTGCCATAAACGAGTATTACACTCTCTACACAGGGCTGGAGGAGGTTACAAAACCATGAACAAGAGAAGTACTACCCTAAAAACAAACAAAAATCCACTGAGAGTAGTGAGATCGTTACCACGTAGTTCACCCACGATCTTCTATCTATAGGAGTGCGTTTACCTTTACTTTTTGTTTATAGTTTGCTTGTTTGTTTGTTTGTTTCTTTCTTTCTTTCTGTCTTTCTTTGCCTGTGCCACGATCGTGTATTTATAGGAGTGCGTTTTCCTTTCCTTTTTGTTGTTGTTTGTTTGTTTGTATGTATGTTTGTTTGAGGAAACTGAAATATGTTGGACACGCAATCCGTAATGAGAGAACAGACTTGATGTCCACTGTCCTCCAAGGTAAAGTGGAAGGAAAGAGAAACAGAGGACGGCCACCTGCATCACTTGCTAGAAACATCACAAACATCAGTGGCAAGACACTCCAGGAGGTGGTCAGACTTAGCCAAGATCGAGAGTGCTGGAGGCAACTTGTGAGGACATCATGTGCAGCGGCCAACACTGTTCCCGTGACGCCGACAGGTGAGACAGGTGAGATGTTTGTTTGTTTGTATGTTTGTTTGTATGTATGTTTGTTTGTTTGTTAGTTTGTTCCGATATTTTGTCTTTTTTTTTTATCTTAGTCACCACAATGTACACAAGATCATTATTATACACACCAACGGCTGTTATAAAGATAAAGAGTCATGCCGGCCAGACTATGTACTTACAGTCATGATGATAACCACAGATAGTAACAGGGACGGACCGGTGCTGAACAGTGCTCCCTGACTAATCCAGTAACCCTTCGGCAAAAAATGGAGACTGGTGGTTTTGTTCATGAAGGACATAGAGAGAGAAAAGAGAGAGAGAGAGAGAGAGAGAGAGAGAGAGAGAGAGAGAGAGAGAGAGAGAGAGAGAGACGTCATGGGTATGATTGTATCACAAGTCAAAAAATGTACAAGAATCCTCTGGAAGTCATTGGTGCGATCCTGTGTTGAGGAATATCGATTCAGTGTGGAATGAAAGCCTTAGAGTTCTCTGTTAGACTTCTTGGTCATGTAATTGTATACCACTGCCAGCTTTCTGGTTTATTTAGTGTCTTGTCGCCTCGTTTACGTTAAGTGTAGCCTACTGCCCAACACAGACGACTTGATCAGGAAGTTATGTTTTCAAGATGTATAAAAATGACTGCAAATGAAGAGATAATTAGTAATGAAAAAGAACTGAACTGTACTCATCTGAGAACTTTTATATAACAATATGAGTAAAGGAATAATTACTGTTATTTCTGTTATTTTCGTTAAAGCCCAGACGACTGCGTAGAGCCATAACAGGGCTATAACTCATTTCAAATCTTAGAAATTCAACAAGAAAGAAAAGAAAAAAAAAAGAAAATTAAGAACATATATTAACGCATTCGCTCACACAATCGAAGGAAATGCCCCTGCGTTGACCACTCCATCCAATTTATCAAAAAAGGGGATTTAAAAACATATCTAAATACAAATTCAAACATAATTAAAGACAACAAAACATATATATAAAAACAGGCCTAAAGTACCTAAAATTGCTTCCGCATATCTTACTTCCCTAAAGCTAAAAATGCACTTAGTACATGCATCCAAATGCATTAAATACGTAATGCATAAAAAAAAATTAAAAATCACCCCTACTACCATGTCACGTGTCGTGGGAACGACACAGGCTAGCGGAGAGACCGTACACAAACCGATGGAAGGCAACGGGAAACCACCATCGTACTTTCCCAGGCAAAATCGTGGCCAGGCAAAACAAGAAAAAAATGTAATACATGAATCCAACAGGAAATACTATAAGAAAATAAGACATCATCGATTACATACACTTGAATGGACCAGGAAGGTACGAAATTATAGGAAGAAATGACAGAAGGAAAAGAGCAAGGCAGAAACAAGGAGAATGACAGAAAAGAGGAAATTTCTAGCACAGAATTTCCATAAGATGGAAAACGATCAATACTGAAAGAGCCACCGGCATCCCATGGGGTGAGGTGGGGGTGGAATAATAATTTCAAATGAGATGAGAAATAGTTATGAAAACAAAATTTCTTGTACGCATTTTTGGACTTGATGTAATGATAGTAAAGGTATTAATAGTGACTGCAGTTGAGATGTGTAGCTGACATGAAAGAGGAATGTACTGTACTTACCTTAATTAAGACTTGAATGCTGTTCACGCTAATACAGACATAGGCGAATGGCCACTGCACCCGGTTCGACCTTTGGGTCTTCAATTGGGTACACAGACAGACAGGGTACAAAGACAATATACACACACGTGTACAAGACAGAAACATTACGTAGTTGCCTAAAAGAACCTTCTCCTCCTGTTGTAAGACTTGTTAACTACATGTTTCCTTCGATAGTAAACGTGTGTGTGTGTGTGTGTGTGTGTGTGTGTGTGTGTGTGTGTGTGTGTGCGCGCGCGCGCGCGTCTGACTGTGTGTATGTGTGTGTATGTATGTGTATGTGTGTGTGTGTGAGTGTGTGTGTGTGTAAGTGTGTGTGTGTGTATGTGTTTGTGTATGTGTGTGTGTAAGTGTGTGTTTGTGTGTGTGTTTGTGTTGTGTGTGTGTGTGTGTGTGTGTGTGTGTGTGTGTGTGTGTGTGTGTTGTGTGTATGTGTGTGTGTGTGTGTGTTCTTTTTCAACCCTGTTGAGAACCCAAAGGCTGAAATCGCAAATATGTTGTTTATTATTGGTGTGCCCAGCCCTCAGGTAAGTATAGTACATTTTGAATATGTTTCTCAAGATTGTAGTTCCACAGACGGTGAAATAAGTTCCATATTCTCTAATGCCATTGATGCCATGGTGGGGAAGAACCATAATGATCATGGCGTAAGCTGGCTCACAGCCTGTGTATAAGTCTCCGTGCTGGCGAGGTCATTGGTTCCTACCTAGCATGGGGGTTCCATGTCAATCCTTGTATCAATCTACCATTGATACACCTTGGGTTACATTCTGGTGAAATGCAATCTTAATCCGTAATGATCCAGGGTTTTTTTTTAAATACCAACTGGAAATGGACGCAAATGCATCGGGCTCGCCAATACGAATAGACTGCACCAACGCCTCACACAACTGCGTCATAGAAACCCATCCCCCGACAATACAATACATAACCCCCATCTGTTTCCAACAACATTTTTTTCTGGCTGTCTAATTCCATCAGCCCATCCTCCATCAACCCGTCCAGCATAAAAAGCATCTCTTCATATCTCTCTCTCTCTCTCTCTCTCTCTCTCCTCCCTCTCTCTCTCTCTCTCTCTCTCTCTCTCTCTCCTCCCCTCTCTCTCTCTCTCTCTCTCTCACACACACACACACACTCTCTCTCTCCTTCTCTCACTCTCTCTCTCCTTCTTTCTCTCTTCCTTCTCTCTTACTCTCTCTCTCCTCTCTCTCTCTTTCCTTGTCTCTCTCTGTCATACTCTCTCTCTCCTTCTCCTCTCTCTCTTCTCTCTCTCCTTCTCTCTCTCTCTCTCTCTCTCCTTCTCACTCTCCTTCTCTCTTCTCTCTCTTCTCTCTCTCTTCTCTCTCTCTCTCCTTCTCTCTCTCTCTTCTCTCTGCTGTCTTTCTCTTTTCTCCCTTCTCTTCTCTCTCTCACTCTCTCTCTCTCCTTCTCTCTCTCTCTCCTTCTCTCTCTCACTCTCTCTCTTCTCTCTCTCTCTCTCTCTGCTCTGATTTATGCCAATTACACGCTACACACCTTATTCTTGGCCGCTCGCATTCCAGTTGTCTAGGCCAACTGATCAGGAGCTAAGAGTAATAAGCAGCACTTAACATGGGGGGGGGGGGGGGGGGGGGGTATTGGAATGAGCTTATGCACATAACCTTACATGATAGAACTTCAGCACTGCTGATTATACTCTGGTATGTAAAAGAAGGAGGGTACATAATAGTATTGAATGTTATTGCTATTTACTGAACTCGGTCTTTACTACGTACATATTCCTTGTAATATTATGCTGTATCTGTTACAGACTCAAGCTCTTTGCATAGTAACAACGAAAATGTATAATGGCTACCAGGCTGAACCTGTCTCTCAGTGACAAAAAAGCTACTTACTGCGTAGCTTTCATGAAAATGTAAACTCAAAACTAATAAAACAAACAAGAAAGCGAGGTGTCCCATTTGCCTGAAAGCAACTGAGGCCCCTAAGCGCGCACACACACACACACACACACACACACACACACACACACACACACACACACACACACATACATACATACACACACACACTCACACACACACACACGCACACACACACACATACACGGAAACACACACACATACACGCACACATACACACAGACATACACACACGTACACCCTCAGATACAGATGCACACACACATACACACTCACACATACACACACACATACACGCACGATGGCGCGTGCATGTGTATGTGTGTGTGTGTTTATGTGTATGTGGTTGTATGTGTATATGTATGTATCTGTGTCTGTGTGTGTGCGTGTATATGTTCGTGTGTGTGTGTCTTGCATATGTGTGTTTTATGTGCGCGCATGCGCACCAACGTGCATCCGTGTATGCGTGTGTGCGTATATATATGTGCGTGTGTGTGTGTTTGTGTGTGTGTTTGTGTGTGTGTGTGTGTATCTGAGTGAGTGTATGTGCGCGCATGCGCGCTAGTGTGCGTGCGTGTATACATGTGCGTATGTATGTATGTATGTATGTATGTGTGTATGTATGTATGTGTGTTTGTGTGTGTGTCTGCGTGCGTGCGTGTGCGCGCGCGCGTGCACGCCACCAAACCAGATGGGAAGATTTGAAAGAAAATTGGTCTGTTCAAATCATAATGATCACTGCAGAACATGTGCACTTGGCTTATGCACGAGTCTGGCCTTATTTTTTCTTGGCTCAGCTTACAATTACGTTGTCATGAA
>CM060314.1:47526669-47529169 GCA_030674185.1 Monoplex corrugatus | reverse complement strand
ATTATCATTACTATTATTATTATTCGTATTATTATTATTAGCATTGCTGTTTTCTTATCTTATTATTATCACTATTGATGGTGGTAGTAGCAGTCATCACGACTATTGTTATTGATACATACAGATGGTGGTGGTGGTGATGATAATACTACCTTTGTTACTGTTCTCATAGATTTCGTTTCATCTTCTTGTTCTTCTTCTTGTTCTTCTTGTTCTTCTTTTTCTTCTTGTTCTTCTTCTTCTTCTTCTTCTTGTTCTTCTTCTTGTTCTTGTTCTTCTTCTTCTCTTCTTCTTTTTCTTTTCTTCTTCTTCTCCGTCTTGTTGTTGTTGTTCTTTTTTCTTCTTCTTTTCTTCTTTGTTTCTTATTTTTCCTTCTTCTTCTTTCCTCCTCCTTCTTCTTGTTCTTCGTCTGGTTTTTCTTCTTCTTCTTGTTCTTCGTTGGTTTTTCTTCTTCTTCTTTTCCTTGTTTTCTTATTTTCCTTTCTTCTTGTCTTCCTCTCCTTCTTCTTGTTCTTCTTCTTCTTCTTCTATTTCCTTCTTGTTCTCCTCCTCTCTTCTTCTTTTTCTTCTCTTTCACACCCTTGCACCCTTACTCATACTTCCTTAAAGAAAGCATAACAACAACAGCAGAAGTGAAGAATTCCGTTTATGTTTAGCAATAACATTTATCTAAGAGTGGTGGAGTGGTACTTCTTGTCGCCATTATTGTTGTTGCTATAGTTGTTGATTTTTTTGTGTATGTATGTGTCTATGTCTGTCTGTCTGTACCTGCCTGTACATGGATTTTAGTGTGTATGTGTGTGTGTGCGCGCGCGCGCGCGTGTGTGTGTGTGTGTGTGTGTGTGTGTGTGTGTGTGTGTGTATGTGTCGATTGTATGTGCATGTGTGTGTGTGTGTGTGTGTGTGTGTGTGTGTGTGTGTGTGTGTGTGTGTGTGTGTGTGTGTGTGTGTGTGTGTGTGTGTGTGTGTGTGTGTTGTGAAATTGGGTCGGTAAACATTAAGCATATGTATATTATTTCATATAGGTCATTTTTGGTGCAGGGTTTGGGTAAATTAGTAATATCAAACCTCTAAATGTGAATTAAATGATTGATGTTGAATAAATTCACAGGCTTCATTGACGATTTAGTGCGGACACCACGCAGAATTGATGAGGTAATGATGTAAGGGAAGCAACAAGATAATAGAACAATTCGCAGTTATGTCAGATTTGTCTCCCTTTAATTGCGTGCTGGTTTTTGTCTCCTAAATGTAAATTGGTTTTTGCCTTTGTGCCCTGTTGAAGGAGAAAAGGTCGAAGGCGGTAGACGTCTCGGCTGTGATTATTGTTTAGTCAAGTCCAAAGGTGAGTAATATACATATCTTGTTGGTATGTATTCTTTTGTCTCGCCTTGACTCACTTTTCGTACATTTGTTTTGAACACGATTAGTGGGGAGGGAGGCGGGGGGAGGAAATGTACATCTGCATTACGTAGTAGTTGAATACAAAAGTGGGTCTATATATATATTGGAAAAAGAAGACCAAGACAAAAAGAAGAAGAAAAGAAAAAGAAGAAGAAAAGAAGCAACCAGCAGCTTAGGAGCCACAGCTCGTGCCAAAGGTGCCACAGCAGTTAGACTCATTATAAGGGGAAGGAGGAGGTGAAGAAGAAGAAGAACCAGAACCAGAACCAGAACCGAACAGAACCGGAACCGGAACAGGAAGAACCAGAACAAGAAGAAGAAGAAAAAAAAAAACAAGAACAAAAACAAGAAGAACAAGAAGTACAAGAACAAGAAAAAAACAAGAACAACAAGAAGAACAAGAACAAGAAAAACAAGAACAACAACAACAACAATAAGAACAAAAACAAGAACAAGAACAAGAAATACAAAGACAAGACGAATAATATGACCGTAATAACATTGACAGCAGCAGCAGCAATAAAAACAACAAATTATTTTAACAGTGAGGGGAGGGGGTGGGGTGAGAGCAACAACTGACTGACTGTCAGCTGGTGATGGTGTGTTGTGTAAGCAAACAGTCCATGATTATATTAACAAAAAGTGTGGATGGGGTGTTTAGGGCACATGAACATACAGTAGTTTTTCCTTATATTTTTGTTCATTACGTTGGTAAGATGGTAACAACACATAGAAAGTGTATTAAACACGGGCCATCCTGTGATTAGGTTATTGATTGAGATTCTCCGAGTTTTAAAGTTTAGAAGTAATACATGGTACAGTTTATTGTGAGTTCTCTATTGGGTTCTTCGAAAAACGAAACATACGGTTGAATCAGCGTTTTACAGAATGTAAAGAATACACTTTCCTGTCTGATTTTAACACACAAGAAGAACAGAAAAGAAAAAGAAAACTAAACCGCATTTTAACGAGATCTCTCACCCCATAGAGACAGAGACTGACTGAGACATAGAGACAGAGAGAGACAGACATACAGACAGAGACAAAGAGAGACAAAGAGACAATGACAGACAGGGAAAGCGAGAGACAGAGACGT
>CM060314.1:47516669-47521669 GCA_030674185.1 Monoplex corrugatus | reverse complement strand
ATTAGTCTTGGGAACAAAATTCTGAATACAAAAAGTGAACATGACTGATTTGAGGCCATTTGGTCAACATGACTTATTTGAAATTATCCTTGATGTAGTATTGTTGGTTAAGGTTACCCATATGATTTAGTCTCCAATGCAAAGTTCAGGGAAGTATACATAGTTATCAGCCCCTGACCACTTATGTTGAGTATGGCGAGAATGAGACAGGAACTCTTGTCTTGTACATGTATAACACTGGCTGTTTTTTGTTTGTATGGTTGGTTGGTTCGTTGGTTGTTGGTTGGTTGGTGGTTGGTTGGTATTGGTTGGTTGTGTTGGTTGGTTGGTTGGTTGGTTGGTTTGGTTGGTTGGTTGGTTGGTTGGTTGGTTGGTTGGTTGGTTGTTGGTTGTTGGTTGGTTGGTTGTTGGTTGGTTGGTTGGGTTGGTTGGTTGGTTGGTTGGTTGGTTGGTTGGTTGGTTGGTTTTTAGATATTATCAACTACTTTGGAAATAGAAAAAAAAGGATCAGTTGCAACGACTTGACTGTAAGTTGAAAACTATGAGGAGCGGATCTGAGTGGAAGCCAACTGTGTGAAATATTGGCATGTCAGCAATGAAATCAGATCTGACAAGTCTGGGGACATGATGTAAGCTCAGCTGCCAGGTTCTGCAGATGATAGATTAAGACTGTCTGGGCCGATGGTAGCTGTGTCACACGTTATCAAACTTGTAAAGACTTCACAGCTAAGTCGATAAGTGAAATACCCTTTGAATCCTGCATCATGTCCACCAGCATCTTGCATTGTCAACCATATTAGCAAAGAAAAAGTTTAACCTTTCGACTTCCTCACCCTATCCAACAGCTTCCTGCAGGAAGCTTGTGGATAGGGTGAGAGCGTCAAAGGGTTTAGTTTTTGCAATTGGGGGATAGAGTGCGGGCGTCAAATGGGTAATATACTCGATTTCGAGGAATCAATAAGAATCATAGTAAATTATTCTTTTATAGCGCTATTCTCCAAAATTTATTTGGACTTCACTGATAATGATATATAATTAGCTTTTCAGTGGGGACTATGCAAAACTCAAGCTGTTACGCGAGATGACGTTACTTCACTATGTTCTTGAACAACCTGCAATTATTGTTCAATCTTGGTGTAATCAGTCGAATTATTCGAAACATTCTTTAGTTGGACAAAATATGTAATGGCAGCGATCTCATGCTCTTATCTTCCTGTATGCATTCGAAAAATGGACGCTCACTGTTGATTTGGAAAGATGAGTTCAAGCCACGAAAATGAGATTTTATCGTAAGATAGTAAAATTCAGAAACACTGATAATTTCATCAATGGGCAAATGTGCCAAACATTCAAACGGCATACTGAACCACACGATGGTCTGTTGACTACTTAAAAAAAAGAAAGCTAAGTTGGTATGGCCATGTTAAAAAGATCCAGTGGAGCTGCTTAACCAGTCCTCCAGGGAACTGTTGAGGAAAGGCGACAGAGGGGAAGACAGGAAAACAAAACAAAACCAATGGACTGTCAACATCGGGGAATGGGGAAAGAAACCATTTTCAGACACCCACGCTTTGGCACATAACCGACATAGCTGGAGGAATCTGGTGAACAATTCTTTAGTGTGGCTTCCCAATGACTCTTCGCACAGTTAAAGGAGAAGAAGAAGAAGAGCAGTGCTGACCGGAAAGAACAAAATATGAAGAAGCAACACCATCAGCGTCACCACCAAGTACAGGCTGTACAAGTCACTTTTACTCTCCATCACCCGTGTGGGTGTGAAATGTAGATACTGCATGCAGACACACATAAACGGGAATGACGGCTCAGAGGCAAAAAATCTGAGGAAGCTGCACCGATGTCCAGTAAGCGCGGAACAAGACCAACGCTTGGTGAGCCTACAGGAACCACGTATAGCAACTATGAAACTACTCAAGCTTGATCACGTCATCCTTCATGACAACGTTGTCTCCATCTTTTAGGATGACCTTGAAGGAGACCATCGCCAAGGTTGACAGAGGAATACTTGGGTACTTGGGTGGCAAGTATTGAAGAATGAACCAACTTCGGTATGCCTTAACTGCTCTCTGCTCCATCCCAGAGACAAATAAAAGACCCTGCCTGCAGTTGTACTCCTTCAGTACCGCTACGACATATGCTGGACATAAGATTAGAAGGAGAAAATTTCAAACTGTTTGACAGAGGAGACAATATTGACAGATGAGACAATATGAAAAAATCTATGACTACGTTAATTATAAGGTATAACTAATATCTGTGAATGAGAGAACAAACGAAGGGAGGGGGGGGGGGAGGAGGAAGAAAGGGAAGCAAATAGAGTTTGACATTTTTGTCCAATGTTTTTGATAAAGCAATATCACCCTTTCGACAAGTGCCATCATTAAATTTTAGCTGCTAGCAAGTGGACTATTAAAATGCAACTGATGATTTGTAAATAGTTGACAAGCAGTTGAAAGACAGACACAGCGCATTCATTTGTTTAACCTATCCATGCGTGTTCCTTTTTCGCATTTTACACAGAGACACAAAATGTCAGAATCGCTTAATGTGACCATTGAACACACATATGAAATAGACTTCCTTTCCTTAACTGTTTGACTCCCTCACCTTGTCCACACGTTTCCTAGCAGCCATCACAGCGAAAACCTTAATCGTTTAACTCCTTCATCCTATCTACCAGTTACTTACACGAAGCTGGTGGATAGGACAAGGGAGTGTTTATAGTTTTACAAAAGACGTTCTGTCACTTACAACTTTCGACCTTCAGGACGCATTCCTGGCGGTCAAAGGGATAGTTCCTCAGGTTCATGGGACAGCTGAGAGTCAGAGACAACCTGAAAACACAATACAAACAATGGAGTGAAACACTGACAGCGATACGCAGCTACTTGACATACAACACTGGTTATTCCATCCACTGTGGAGATCATGGCAACGAACACAACGTCAGTTATTCCTTTGATGGTAGTCCTGAGATAAGGATGGTGATGATGATGATGAGGTGGAGGAGGAGGATAACGACGACAACGAGAATGATGGCTATGACAAAGAATACATGGTAATTTATTCCTTAAACGACAGTGATGTTATTATGACGATGACAATGATGACGATGATGATGATAAAGGTTAATGACTGTGATCATGATGATAATGATGGTGACAACAATAGTGATGATTATGGCAAGGAACTCGACGTAAATTATTTCTTAGACATTAAAGTGTATCTGACTCAATGATAGTAATGATGATGATGATGATGATGACGATGACGATGATGATGATAGATGATGATGATGATGATGATGATGATGATGATGATGATGATGATGATGATGATGATGATCATGATGATCATGATGATCATGATGATCATGATGATCATGATGACGACGACGATGATGATGATAATGGTGATGACGATGGTGGTGGTGATGATGATAATGATGATTGATTGATTGATTGATTGATTGATTGATTGATGACTGACTGACTGACTGATTGGTTGATTGGTTGATTGGTTGATTGATTGACTGATTGACTGATTGACTGACTGACTGACTGATTGACTGACTGATTGAGTGAGTGAGTGAGTGAGTGAGGAGTGAGTGAGTGAGTGAGTGAGTGAGTGAGTGAGTGAGTGAGTGAGTGAGTGAGTGAGTGAGTGAGTGAGTGAGTGAGTGAGTGAGTGAGAGTATGATCACGACGACGAAAATGATTAGGTTTATTATGGAAACGAACATAAAGTAAGCTGTCCTTTAGACAGATGATGCAACGACGACGATGATGATGACAACAACATTACTGGAAGTGCTGTTATTGCTTCTGCTTCTGCTGCTGCTACTACTGCTATTTTTAACAATGCTTCCGCTTCTACTGCAGTTTGCTTTGCTGCTGAAGATGTAATATGCTGTGGGAAATGAAGAGGTGGATGAAAAAGATGATAAAGATGTGCAATAGAAGAAACGATTTTGTGATAAGCACACTGTGATAGTGAAACAGTCTGTAAACTTTTGTCATATTGTTCGAACCCACCATCTTGTGATTATAACTCTGTTTTTTGTTTTGTTTTGTTTTGTGGGGGGGGGGGTTCGTTCTTTTATAGTTTATCTGTCGTGGGTATCGCAGGGAAACAGATTGACTGACGTGTAGCAGCGATCCAAGTTATCCTTGGTCTGCCTCTCACATTTAATTAATTTGTCTTTTTGTTGCACGTTTGTTGAGCCAACTGATCAGGTTGCATTTTGGTCACACGACAAAGCCCTTAATTCTCTGGCAGTGAATATGATGGTAGGTTGGTGTTATTTACACTGTTTCTCTGATCTTGGTGTTTCAGATTATGTCACGCCTGATCTCGTTGACAGCTCTTTTCAAACAGTGCATCTCACAGGTAGTAATTTTGTGCCCCAAGGGCTTGGTCAGGGTCCAGATCTGGCACAAAACATTGTTAAATAAAGATAACACACACACACACACACACACACACACACACACACACACACACACACACACACACACACACACACACACACACACACACACACACACACAACACAACACAAACACACACACACACAAACAAACAAACAAACAAACAAACACACAAACAAATACACAAACAAACAAAGACACACACACACACATACCCACACACACACACACACACACACACACACACACACACACACACACACACACACACACACACACACACATACACATACACATACACACACACTGTCCTACACAAACTCATACAGACCGTGCAAAATATTCCAGACGTCCATCAGGGTAAAGTTTCATCATCTGGTTAGGCCCCATCACCTGATGGAAGGACGCCTTCTTCTCGTTAGGGAAGTACAGGTCTGGGATCCAGATCTTCTTCATGTTCTCGTTGTCGATTTCGAAGAATTCCACATCATACAGCAATCTGTAGTCCAAGTCAGGCTGCTTCCACGTCAACGCCAGCATGAGGCTCACGGT
>CM060314.1:47479169-47494169 GCA_030674185.1 Monoplex corrugatus | reverse complement strand
ACCTGGAAAGACCTGGCGACAAACAGCAGAAGGAGAATCCAACACGCACGGGGTATCGTATAAAGGCTGCCCAGATTAACCAGCCGCCATGGTATAGTGGGCTACCGACTGGAAGGTTGTGGGTCCAATCCCAATTAGTCCGTTCAAAAATCGTCCTGGGGTTATTTGGCCCCAACTGGCTCCTGCCCAGAGTGGAGCGTGCTAAGGGCTCATTGGGAAGACTGAGACCACACAGTCGTATCTTATGCATTTCCCGGATACGTCGCTGAGGATGTTGCTCAAATATATCGAGGGTTGACTGCCAGAACCCAGTAACTCACTTTTTTGTCAATTTTCACTTTTTTTATACTGAACTGTTGCTTTTGATGTGATCTTTCACTTGGTGGACTTTCTTTTTGCCATGATACTGATTTTGATCGGTTATCAATAAAAACAAAAACCAGTATCTCAAAATGTAGATATAGCCTCTCCCTGAAAACCCAGTTAAAATCGTTTCCTGTAAATTATCAGAAAATCGAGATACTTGGTTCTGGTTGTCAACCTCAATATTCTGACCAACACTGCAGTTATCTGTATCTCTCTGCATAGAGTATGTCACGTAGTCTAAATCCTAATGGAACTTCATAGCATCATGATTACCATCCTCATCTCATCATCATTCTTGCATTAGAGAAACTCTGCCAACTTCTGCGACTGGCGTATAAAATGGGACTCAAAAAGAGGAGGTGGGGGTGGTGAGGGGGTGGGGTTGAAGTGAGCTCAAAGAAATGTCTTTAATTGCCATGACCCTAAAAAATAAAACGATGGCTGCACAGAACAGACAAGAGTTGAGAATATACATTGCTTCTCTATATGCCATTGGCATAATGGGCAGTAAGTAAGTAAGCCTCCGGAATGGGAAATATTACTACATGATAGCACAGGGGTTTAATTCAGGCCGGAAGTACGAAGTCTCACATAAAAGCAAGCAGATCGGAAACCATGAAGTGAATGCCAAGCATGTAAAAGGCAACCATTGGAACAAACTGGATGGCCACATTCGATTAACTCTTCACATCTCTCTGGCATGTTCACGTGCAGGTTCTTCCCCTTCCTGTGACCCGTGAGCACAAATACTCAAGGGAGCTTACTTCCAAGATCGATTAAAGGGATGCAATTGACTGGACAATTAACGATGACCATTGCAAGGGAAGTAACTAATTCAGTGTAAACTCATGTTCAACGGTTCTCTCTCTCTCTCTCTCTCTCTCTCTCTCTCTCTCTTTCTCTCTCTCTCTCTCTCTCTCTCTCTCTCTCTCTCTCTCTGCACATAGATGCGGGGTAATATTGTTCCACAGCAATACTGGCAAAAGACAGAATGCAGCTGGGAAGCACATATAATTTACATAGTTTTCCTCTTACAGTCTTCACGCATGGTTTTCATATTCACATATTCACAGAGCAGAAGAGAGACAGAACATAACTTTTAGATATCTCCTGACATATTCTGAATACGCAGACACAAATACCAACAGACAGAAAGACATAGCCTCCTTTTATCAATGTAAATCAATCTGCTCAGAAACAGATATCATAAGAGGTGCCCAAACCAAATCACAAGCATGTGCAGCTTAAAATCATGGAGCACTCTCCGTAGCTATTTGCACAATGGAAAATTGATCTCGGGAGACAATAACGGAAAACAAACAGCTTTTGCATAATTACTACCTTTTAGCAATTGTGCTAAGATTGAAAACATTTCCAGAACAAAATTATGCAAGGAAAGGGGGAAAGATTGGGACTGAGACAGATGCTAAAACAAAGAAAGAGGTGATAGGTAAATAAACAGATAATTAGAGAAAAGGGGAGATGGAGATAGGGCATAGTTGAACGTGAGCTTACAATAACTTAGTCAGTATCCTTCCGATGACCATCGCCATTTATCTGATTAATTACTTCAGTTGATTGGTCCTGGCAATGATCTCCCTTGGGTGTCTGTGCTTACGGGTCAAGGAAAGGGAGAGAACATGCATGAAATCATACCAAGTGTTATGACGACTTAATCTAATCAGGCGATCCAGCGTGTTCCTCTGGCTGCTTTTTGCATGCTTGTAATTCGCTCGCATCTCTTGTGATCTCCAGGCTTTATGTGAGAATTCGTCAAACGTCGATTAGATCCCTGGTCTAAATGTATTGATTCGTTGTCTGTCCTTTCAGACACAATATCACCCCTGCATCCTTCACATGAAAGGGAAAAAAAGGCTCATAGCTTGCAGCATCCTGATAACCGTTTAATTCATTTTGGATATCATTCGGTCATTGAAGGATTCGATCACAGATTTAAGAAGCTTAATACGTTCGTGACTGTTGTATATTTATTTTCAGCTAAATAGCATCACACCTACTTGTTTGTGATTTTGTGACAAGCATGAAAGTTGCCAACAGATTCATGAATATCAAAGCCAAGAGAAAAGAATATAAAGAAACGCCGCGATGATGATGATGATGATGATGATGATGATGATGATGATGATGATGATGGTGATGGTGATGGTGATGATCATGACGATGATGACAATGATTACGATGATGACGATGACACAGAAAATAAGACAGAGAAAGGGAGAAAGAGGGAGGGAGAGAGAGACGAGAAGTAATGCGTGCAGGAAGAAAATTTGCACAAAACAAAGAATGTTTCTATCCTTTTAGGAATGGCAATATAAACGTGTTGACTTATCTGTGGCTACCTATCTCTGGTACAGTGTGCCTAGGGACAAGAGACAAAGAAACTATCTTACCAAACTTTCTTACCAAACTATGTTACCAAACATCTTCACAGTGCTGTGTTGATCTGTGACTCCACTTCAACCGGAGTCGAACCCGAAACATAAGACCTGTCATCTCGATCAATATACGACTATGCCAGAAAACACTACATTTGCAGACCATTTCCCTAAGGTGTAGCAGCGACAAGGGAGTGGGTAAGGAAGGAAGGAAGTGATTCTGTAGGGTGAGTGAGACTAAGCCTAGTAAATGTCAAAAGTATATTCTGGTCATTTGTCGTCTTTGTACAAGTCTAGAAGCTGATTGTATTTCATACTACGCTTCAATACGTATTTCAAGCGGAAAATGAGGGGTTGTTAATCGTGATCGATATTTTAGAAGTCATGAACCCAAATAAAGATAATGTATTTGTTTCATTTCCATCACGCAGCTGTAACGTTTCCATTGTGTAACACATCTTAAGCCTATGCTTTATCCACTACTTGTCCTTAACACAAACGCCTCTCATGCTCTTTTGCAAATTTCCATCTTTGTATGCTAAAGGCTTTGCTGCTTCCACCGTTTTTACAGCGTGGTTTTATGCTTTCTGATCAGGAACTGTACATATAGTGCAGTCAAGTCAAAGGGATGCAATTTACACAGAAGAGTGAGAGAAAAAAAATCCAGCCTAGGATGATCAAGCCATGGTCACGTCCTTCTATTTCTTTTACACGACTTGTTATGATGTTTGAAGTTCAGCAGTACCTTTTTTGTTGGTTGGTTGGTTGGTTGATTGGTTGGTAGGTTGGTTGGTTGGTTGATATGTTGGTTGGGTGATTGGTTGGTTGCTTGCTTGCTTGCTTGCTTGCTTGCTTGCTTCCTTGCTTGTTTGCTTGCTTGCTTGCTTGCATGCTTGCTTGCTTCCTTGCTTGTTTGCTTGCTTGCTTGCATGCTTGCTTGCGTGCCTGCCTGTCTGCTTGCTTGCTTGATTGCTTGGTAGGTAGGTAGGTAGGTTGGTTGGTTGGTTGGTTGGTTGTTGGTTGGTTGCTTGCTTCCTTGCTTGCTTACTTCCTTGTTTGCTTGCTTGCTTGGATGGATGGTTGGTTGCTTGGTTGCTTGGTTGCTTGGTTGGATGGCTGGTTGGTTGGTTGCCTGGTTAACTGGTTTTTGTTTGTTTTGTTTTGTTGTTATTTGCTGCCACATCTTCTTCCCCGTTGATGTATCACCACCCCAATGTCGTTCATTTTGGCTCTACAACACACCTCCAAACCGAGTGACAGCAGGACAGCAGGGCGTGAAAGGCCCCAGAATCTAAGACAACTGGTATGCTGGTATGCTGATGATGACAATGGGGATGACAGTGATGATACTGTAGAGATGTTTTGTGATTCACCGCCAGACAAGGCAATACTTAATGCCTATTTTCACAATATATCCTGGCATCAAGCAAGCCCGAGAGATACAGACACCTGTGATGCTCGTCAGAAAATTTGAGCATCACCCTCAATGAGGTGTCAGAAGAGTGAATGATACGTAACTGTGTGCTCCTACTTTTTCCGACGAGCCCGAGATATATGAACAGCACTGGGCCGAAAAATCACACAGTATCTTTTTGGGCTGACTAGGATTCAAACCCGCAACTTTTCAGCCAGTTCTATTGCGCCAGCGGCTTAGGTGGACTTGTGCTACAATTAATCTTAATGATATTATATCCGTTGTAATTAGTCTTGATATATGTGTTCTAATTAGCCTTAATATATCTGTTCTAATTAGTCATATCGTATGCATTCTGATGTATGAAGTCGCTGCATCTCCTTGTCATGAAAAAAAGTAATATATAGTTATCAATAAAATTACCTTTTAAAAAGTCTTTATCCACGGTCGTAGTAGACACACATAATAGTAAGATCTATTTGGAGCAAAGAAACCCATAGAGAACCCTTCTCCTCCAGGAGAACCCATACCGCTTCCCTGCCAGTTCTTTCTCCTTGCCTCCCTTGTATACGTTCCACATTATTTTTATGTTTCTTGAAAGGTTGTAATGGAATTGAAGTTTGATTTTCAACTTTTGTCTCTTGAGATCAACGTTCCCCTTGGGCACGCCTAAACTTGTGCCAAATAGACGCGATGCAAGATTTTAATCATCCATGTTTATCATTTGATTTGAACAAGTTTTGATATTCTTCCCTTGTAAGAGTAAGTTGAAGCAATTATTTCATATCAGCCAAAGCAAGCTCAGAGTGTGTCTGTATTTGTGCCTGTAGGAATAGAAACTGTCATTGATTTTCTGTATGGACGTAATGTGACAAATGTGGAGTTGGGCGCCTAGTCTGTTAAATAATCATGAATGAATATTTCAAATGACACATGATTGTTTGCTTGCTTGCTTGCTTGCTTGCTTGCTTGCTTGCTTGCTCGCCTGTTTGCTTGTTGGCTTGCTTATTTTTCGATGTCATTCATTGACTAAAGATTATTATGTTCTGTTTCGTAACACCCTATGGCACATGTTAATCAGTTTCATATTAACTGGTAAAGAAGTCTGGATATGTTGTGCATCTCATCAGCTGTCCCTCAAGATATTGCAGGAAGTTTGGTGGGCCGCTGGACTATGACAAAATATTGGACAGATTTCTGATACCAACCCCTAACATGCGAAACAGAACACAAGTCCAGTTATAGGACATTGGCAGCTTCAGTGTCTTTCGTGTCCCTCGTCCCTCCAATGACGACGATAATGTTGATGATGATGATGATGATGATGATGATGATGATGATGATGATGATGATGATGATAACGATGGTGACGATGATGCGTGTGTGTTTATATGTGTATGTATGTGTGTGTGTATGTGTGTGTGTTTACGTGTGTGTTTATGTGTGTGTTTACGTGTGTGTGTGTTGTTCGTTCTTTGATTTAACATCTTTTCACTATAAGTGTGTGTGTGTGTGTGTGTGTGTGTGTGTGTGTGTGTGTGTGTGTGTGTGTGTGTGATGTGTGTGTGTG
The DNA here is from genome assembly GCA_030674185.1 of Monoplex corrugatus. Classification (NCBI taxonomy): domain Eukaryota; kingdom Metazoa; phylum Mollusca; class Gastropoda; order Littorinimorpha; family Ranellidae; genus Monoplex; species Monoplex corrugatus. The sequence goes on along the minus strand of CM060314.1, from coordinate 47,488,423 downwards.
TGTGTGTGTGTGTGTGTGTGTGTGTGTGTGTGTGTGTGTGTGTGTGTGTGTGTGTGTGTGTGTGTGGGGTGATATTTGTATCTGCTTGTACTTCACATCATTATTCATCCATTATCCATCATCTGCCTCCCCCTCCTACCCCCCCCCCCCCCACGTGTTGCATCCTTAACGCAATCAGTGATCAGGGGAGAGGACTATGTGCAGGAAAGAGCTGTGGCAGAGCCCTAAAAATTCTATTTGGCAATGTTTTCACAGGGATAATGACCTGCTACTGGGTTCCCTCAACCGTGTGTTTCCGCACTGTCAGGCACTTTTTTTAAATTTGATTTTTACATTACTTGGCCGGAAAAAAAATTAAATGTGTTATGAAGCTGCGAGAGAGGGAGATGGGGGAAACAAAGAGAGAGACACACAGAGAAAGATACAGACAGAGACAGAGACAGAGAAACAGAGAGACAGAGGTAGAGAGAAAAGGGAGAGAGGGGTGAGGGAGAGGGAGAGACAGAGAGAGAGAGATAGTGAGAGAGAGAAAGAGAGAGAGGGAAAGAGAAAGAGAGAACACAGAAATAAGATAGAGGAGATGGAGAATTAAAAACCCAAGAACCAAAAGAAATGTGTATTTACGTTTATTCTCAAAGTTAGTAGTGTAAGACAAATTTGCTTTTTGCGTCAAGCCCTCGTCCGAGGTGGGTCCATATTACTATAATGAAAACATGAATACAACAGACACATCTGCTGTATGAAAAACTACAGTATCAGTAGTGTACGAACATCATCCTAACTGAGAACATATTGTACAAGAAAGTATGACATTGCATGTGCTTTGTATATACATATATATACACACACACATATATACGTATACACATACATATACATATATAGAGAGAGGGACAGACAGACAGACAGATAGATAGATAGATAGATAGATAGACAGACAGACAGACAGACAGATAGATAGATAGATAGATAGATAGATAGGTAGGTAGGTAGGTAGGTAGGTAGGTAGGTAGGTAGGTAGGTAGGTAGGTAGGTAGGTAGGTAGGTAGGAGATGGAGAGAGAGAGAGAGAGAGAGAGAGAGAGAGAGAGAGAGTGAGAGAGAGAGATATATACAAAACCCTGTTACGCAACATACACAAAACTCTGCGTAAAGAACGATGCAGGGGAAGAGGAAAATACAGCAGTATAGAAAGACTCTCAGAGAGAAAGAAAAAAAAATCCAGACTATTTATACTCCCAGATTATTCATACTCCCAGACTGTTCATACTCCCAGACTGTCAACTCCGAGACTGTTTATACTCGCAAACTATTGATACTCTCAGACTATTTATACTCCCAGATTATTCATATTCCCAGACTGTTTATACTCCCATACTATTGATACTCCCAGATTATTCATACTCTCAAACTACTCATACTCCCAGACTGTTTATACTCCCATACTATTGATACTCCCAGATTATTCATACTCTCAAACTACTCATACTCCCAGACTGTTTATACTCCCATACTATTGATACTCCCAGATTATTCATACTCTCAAACTACTCATACTCCCAGACTGTTTATACTCCCATACTATTGATACTCCCAGATTATTCATACTCTCAAACTACTCATACTCCCAGACTGTTTATACTCCCATACTATTGATACTCCCAGATTATTCATACTCTCAAACTACTCATACTCCCAGACTGTTTATACTCCCATACTATTGATACTCCCAGATTATTCATACTCTCAAACTACTCATACTCCCAGACTGTTTATACTCCCATACTATTTATACTCCCAGATTATTCATACTCCCAGACTGTTTATACTCGCAAACTATTGATACTTTCAGACTGTTTATATTCCCAGACTATTCATACTCCCAGACTGTTTATACTCCCAGACTGTTATACTCCCAGACTATTCATACTCCCAGACTGTTTATACTCCCAGACTATTAATACTCCCAGACTATTCATACTCCCAGACCATTCATACTCCCAGAATGTTCATACTCCCAGACTATTCATACTCCCAGACTGTTTATACTCGCAAACTACTGATACTCTCAGACTATTCATACTTCCAGACTATTCATACTCCCAGACCATTCATACTCCCAGAATGTTCATACTCCTAGACTATTCATACTCCCAGACTGTTTATACTCGCAAACTACTGATACTCTCAGACTATTAATACTCCCAGACTATTCATACTCCCAGACCATTCATACTCCCAGAATGTTCATACTCCTAGACTATTCATACTCCCAGACTGTTTATACTCGCAAACTACTGATACTCTCAGACTATTCATACTTCCAGACTATTGATACTCCCAGACTATTCATACTCCCAGACTATTCACACTCCCAGACTGTTTATACTCCCAGACTGTTCGTATTCCCAGACTGTGCATACTCCCAGACTATTCATACTCCCAGACTGTTCATACTCCCAGACTATTCATGCTCGCAGACTATGCATACTCCCAGACTATGCATACTCCCAGATTATTCATACTCCCAGACTGTTCATACTCCCACACTGTTCATACTCCGACTTTGCATACCGATAGATTAAATATCAATAGATTCCAAATAAATCAATAAAATATGACAACTTGACACGCTGGGAATGAGGGATGGGGGAGGGCGCAACATTGAAAGTTTGGCAAAGAACATAATATCAATATGTGGGACTGGTGATGTTGATTTTTCTAATCTTATTTACAAGAGTTGATAATTAATGATGGTGCAAATACATAAAACCTAGTTAGATGGAGCTCGTTATCCCTGTAAATGCAGACCGTCTAGGACAAACAAAACTTGAATTTCAAACCCACAAAGTGTCAAGTTACGCTGGACAGGATCGATGTAAGAATGCATTGGTTTTATGAGCATGTTGTGAGCATACAAACACCTTGGTTTTATGAGCATGTTGTGAGCATCCAGCAAATATGCCCCAGCCCTGAATAACTGCCCTTGTGCGTCAAAGGAAGATTCTTGGGCCGGTGGCTAGGAGACAAATACTCCAAACAACGAACCTACACCTGCTGATGCCGCTCTACACATGAGAGTCTCTGAGCCTACAGAACTACGAGAGGCCACTCTACACATGACAGTGTCTGAGCCTAGAGAACTACGAGTGTAAATAGATTAGAAGATGAAAAAAGAACTGCTCGCCCCCTCTATCCTTCAGAAACCTTCTGCGCTGCCTATGACTGTAGGTATATAGATAAACTAGCTTGAGGGAGGGAATGTGAAGGCAGGCTGAACATTAGTTTAGTAAGGTATCGATATTTTAATAAGCTATCGACACCACTGATAACCGGTTTTGCAAAACTTTAAACACACGGAAGGGTTTGATGAATGTGATGAGAAGATATTCAAGTTTACAAATAGATTCCACATTACTCACAAGGAACATCTCAGCAACAAGACCTGTGAAAAGAGGAAGCAATAATACCGAAGAACAAAGCAGCTTGTCCAGCAAAAATTACAGCAGATGAAAAAGCAGTGGTGGGAGACGAGAACTGCAGAACCAGACTGCAGCTGATTCCAGTGACATGAAGTCATTCCATGATGATCTCCAGTTTTCAGCTCAACATCCATTCATACCTCTGACCATCTCCCATACACTGACAAACAAAACTGATACCTTATCACGCGGGGCTGAACACTTTAGCTCGGGAGTCGGGAATATGATGCCATCGCAGCACTTCCCAAACCGCCAGTAAAAACAAAACGGCAGACCCTCTGGTGGCAAGATTGCCAAAACCTTGAAAGAAACGATACCTGGGAATGCAGCAGGACTTAAAAGTAATTACAGGAATTAGGCCGAGGTGCTGAAGCAAAGACACCATGACCAAGGTAAACCAGTAAAATGATACAAGGATGCTCTGAAGGCCAACTGAAGCAACAACACTGCCTAATGGGAAACTACTTGCAAGAGACCATGACGGCAACAACAATACACGCAGGAAGTAAACTGAACAGTGCAGAAAGACTATTATTCAACAGAAGATGGACAAGTGGAAGCAAGACACACAGTCGCAGAACTTCTTGCCATGCAGTGTTTGTGAAAGAACATTCCCTCCAGAATTAGTCGTCTGTCCAACAGGAAGAATCACACCAGGCATTGAAGGCCATTTTGGCAATTCATCGGTCAGACTCATGAGAGAGTTTATCATTATCAGAATGATGTATAAAATAATAATTCTTTTCATTCAGGATTTAAGTTTAGTAATCATTATTTTGTTGGTTGGTAGGTTGGTTAGTCGATTTGGTTTGTTTGTTTGTTTGTTTGTTTTTGTTTGCTTGCTTACAAATTTATTGTTTTCCTTTGTTTACAGCTTCTTGTTGCTTGTTTGATTTCATAGACATTTTTTGTTAATTGGTGTGGTTATCTTACTTTGTTTGTTGTTTGTTGCTTGTTTGCTTGCTTGCTTGCTTGCTTGCTTACTTGGTATTTAATAACTGAAATAACATTTCAGAAACAATTTTACATTCAGATTTGCATAATCTGATCAATACAGAACGTTATCACTAGTCACACATAAGGTTTTGCCATAAAAAACTTTTTCACTTAATTGGTTATTACTGTTTTTGATGTCTTGTCATTATAAGCATACACTTTGTCGTTTGTAGTTGAAGAGATATCTGATTTACTTTTGTCGATGTCATCAGACCTATGACAGTGTCTTATGATAATAAAACTTGTGTTACAACCACGGTGGTTGACACGGACTGTTGAGAGATGGAACACACACACACACACACACACACACACACACACACACACACACACACACACACACACACACACACACACACACACAACAGGGAGAGAGACAGAGACAGACGGACAGACGGAGACAGACAGACAAAGACAGAAACAGAGAGACAGAGACTGAGAGACAGACAGACAGAGACAGAGAATGCTCATTTGGTGAAACAGTGTCCTGATGAATGTGAATTCACGCTGATTCAATTTTAGTCCTTCGCAACGACCATCGTCAGTCGTTTGGTTTATTCTTCCCTTTAATCGATCCTGGCAATAACCTCCCTTGAGTGTCTGTGCTCAGGGGTCCAAGGAAGGGAGAGAACCTGTACGATACCATGCCAGGGAGATGTGAAGAGTTAATAGAATCTGTCAATCCAGCGAGGTCTCCTGCCTGCCTTTTACACACTTTTAATTCGCTTACACGTTTCGCGATCTGCGCGATTTATCTTACATGCTTCCAACTTGATTAAATTCCCAGGCCAAAATGTATTGATTCGTTTTCGTCCTTTTAGAAGCAGATCCTGCTTCTCTTCGACTCACTCCGGAAAAAAACAAAACAAAACAAAACAAAACCGCCCATTGCTTGCAACCTTCTGTTTTATTTATTAGTTTGGGGTTGTTTTTTTCCATCGGTGGATGCATTCACAGATCTGCATAGCGTAATGTGCTTATAATTGGGGAGGTTGGTTTTTTTTTTTAAATGTTTGCTTGTTTGTTTTTTTGCTGCATAACATTATCTCTATCTGTTATTGCATGATGAGCCAAAGATTCATGAATATCACAGAAAGAGAATAAGAGACAGTAAAAAAAAAAAAAAAGGAAAGGGTGATGATGATGAAGAAGTTCCTCATGATGAGGAGGAAGAAAGAGGCACAGAAACTAAGACGGAGAGAAGAACGATAAAGAGAGAAAGAACGAACGAAGAGACGAATTTTATTTGCGGTAGAGGTTCCGAAATGATTTCAGTTGCATATTTTAGAAAACCGAATCTAAAATACTTGAAGGATCATCAATCAGTGTGTCTGACGCTTGAAATGATCAGTTTGTCTTCACTGAATCCAACACACAATGCATTTCTGGGAGATGACAAAAATTCTGTGCGCAAATACGGTCATAGTGTCCTCACTGAATCCAACACACGATGCATTTCTGGGAGATAACAAAAGTTGTATACGGTCATATTCCTGTGAAAACAGAAATAAGCCAATATAAATCCTGACAATATTTGATAAAATATACAGTGTTCCTTTTTTTCATCAGTGAACTGCTATTACTATCACTACTACTTCTTTATTACTACTACTACTACTACAAAATAGGTAGTACATATTTCTCTGTCTTTCTCAGAATGGTTCGTTGATCAGGGAAGAGGACCCACCAATGATGAACCATTCTCTGTGTCTTTGAACATCAAAGTTAAACATCAAGATTTAATAGTCACTTGGCACAGTAGCTGTTTCTATCGGCTACGCGAGTCGCACAGTTTTGAAATAGTCCCTGTTTGCTATTGTTAGTCGTATAGAGTCTTGGTTTTGTCCTGTCCCTAATTTCTCTGTTTGATAATGTCCAGCTTAAAACCAGTCCTTGCAGCAGCAGAGACAGACAGACACAGACAGAGATAGAAAGAAGAGGAAAAGAAAAAAAAAGAGAAAGAAATCTATATACTTTATATCATTAGCATGCAAATGTGTCAGTTACATAATAAAATACATAACCAAAATGAATGACGAAGCATAGATCATTCTCGGGACATTACAATCACTAATAAAAGTGAAGGCCATAACCATGTTTTACAGCATGACATTATCGTAGAGAAAACCCACAAAACACATGATGCAAAACAAAGGAATAAATTTTAACCCCTTAGGAATGCAGAGATATGCCTGTCAAAATGCTTCAGTCAGAGACGCATGAAACATGTGCCTAGGGGGAAATAGGACGGAGAAAACGATCTTACATCATCCACAGTGCTGTATCGGTCTAGGGAATGCCACAACCAAGGTTCAACATGTATAGACACCTAAGCAAGCGATGGTCACCTCTATAAATATACAAGCATGTTAGAAAGATGAGAATTGGGAAATACTGTCCTAAATTATGAAACGAAAGAGAAATGATACTACTGCCATGTCTGCATTAAGGCAGTGGACTGTCTCAACCACAGAGAAATGGAAAAAAAGTTCCTCTTTTATTTAAAACAATTAGGAAAACAGCTCGTCGCATCACTCAGTCATTAAGTTGAGCGGTTATTCATCAAAACAAATTATCAATATTTCAAAAGTAAATAATATATACAGTGACACTCAATAAAAAAAAAAAAAAGAAACAACCTTAAAGCCACCTCTTCACGATGCACAAGCACCAAAACTAGTTTCACAATAGGATACTCAAAGCCACCCCTACATCATACAAGAAAGCTCTTCTTCAACATCTGTTTCAATAATCTCACAATTTCAGTGTTGATTGCCTTGGACGTCTGATTCATTTTTACCAAAGAAAAAAGTCTCTGGTGTTCAGTATCTTTTTCTTTGTAGAGAGTTTACCATATACTACTTAAATCTCAAATACAACTCTTTACATTTTAAACCAACAACACTAAGTTACTGACATTACAGCAAAATAGATTAAGAGGACAGTACTCAACAGCATTGCACAAAGCAGACAATCCACATCTCGCATCCTCAGAATCTTTTAGCGCTCTGTTTCAGTTCAAAAATCTCAGTTTACTATGAACATTTGAAATACAACTCATTTCACAGGCTCGCATCACACTTCACATAACGACTAATCTTACTTCATATCATGGTTTTACTTTACATCTTCCAAAGATCGAAAATCATCTGACACAAGAGTACAGGAACGACAAAACCAGTTGCCGTTCCTGACAGAGATTTCTAACATGTTGTGTATTAAGCCAATACTTGTTGACAACTTATTCTGATTATTTGTCCTCATCATATGAATCCAAAACAGTGTGATGTTTTCAACAATATAGTGAATTGTGACTGCATGTGTTTCTCCATGTATTTTGCCACACTGTCAAATGCTTTGTCGACATTTCAATTGACACTATATACTGATCGTCTGCTCTTCAAACATGGCTTGATCACTTCTGGTGCAGAGAGGCACACTCAAAAAGACAGACAGAGAGATACAGAGATACAGACAAAGAAAATACACAACATACACACAGACAGATGTATAGACAGACAGACAGACAGAGAGTATGGTTGAAATACTTCTCAGTGATTCAGTTACTTTCCTGGCAATGGCCATCGTCAATTGTCTGGTTAATTGCTTCCCTTTAATCGATCCTGGCAATAACCTCCCCTGAGTGTCTGTGCTCACGGGTCAGAGGAAGGGAGAGAACCTGCACGAGATCATGCCAGAGAGATGTGAAGAGTTAATCGAATCTGGCGATCCACGGTGTTCCAGTGGCTGCTTTTTACACGCTTTTCATACCTCTGCATGCTTTGCCATCTCCAGTCTTTATGTTAGACTTAGCACTTCAAACCTAGATTGGATCCTTGGGCAAAAATATGTATTGATTGGTCTTTTAGAAACACATCCCAATCCCCCAATCCCCAAACCCCTGAAAAACAACAACAGCAACAAAACAAACCGAGGCTCACGGCTTGCAACATTTTGATTTTTCATTCGTTCATTTGGGGCGTTCTTTGTCGCCCTTGATGGATTCATTCACGCTGTTGAATAGGCGTGATGTGCTTGTCATTGTGGTGTAGTTGAATTTCAGCCAAATAACGTGTATGACCGTCTGTATGTCTGTACGTGTCTGTCTGTCTGTCTGCTTGTCTATCAGTCTGCTTGTGTGCATATAAGCATGCACATGTATGGGTGCATACATGCATAGGTGGATGGATGCATATGATTTTGAAGAGAGACAGACAGACAGACAGACAGGCAGGCTGAGACAGAGAGAGAGAGCAGAGAGACAGAGAGACAGACAAAGAGAGAGAGAGAGAAAGAGGGGGAGAGACAGACAGACAGATAGACATAGAGAGACAGAGACAGACGCAGAGAGAGACACAGACAGAGAGACAGAGAGAGAGAGATGATCAGTGTGTAAGAAATTACCATAGAGATCAAATTACAAACACACAGTACACCCCAAATCACCCCTCGAATCCTAAAACCACTTAACAGGAGATCTAGAAACTGCTCTCAAGAGGAGGAAATCATGGGAGAAAACGAACTATTCAATAACAAGCGTGAAAATTGCAACAGATCCATGAATGTGAAACCAGAGTCGAAAGAATGGAAAATCCCCGTGAGACTTGGCATCGGGAATAAGGCCTGTGAGGGTGAGAGTGTTGTAGAAATTGGTGTGGTATGGTGCAAGTGTGTTTGTCTGTGTGTGTGTATTCTGGCCAGGAAGGGAACGGAAAGGGGGGGGGGGGGGGTATCTTAGAATAAAACCTTTTCCAAAAGATTTTCCATGTTAAGACAT
>CM060314.1:47439169-47474169 GCA_030674185.1 Monoplex corrugatus | reverse complement strand
ACTATATGCGAATGTGTGTTTGTGCTTCTGGCTGTGTGTCTCTTTGAATTTGTTCAGTTTTCTTTCGTTTCGTTTCGTTTAATTTTGTTTTGTTTTGGATCAGTGTATTTCGTTTTTCAGTCTTTTATAACCCTGTCGTAGGTGCTCATTTTTTTTATTTCATCACTTCCACCATTATTTCTCGTGTTCTCGCTATGGTGACTTTATAGCGTAAGTCGTGGGCAAGCAAAAATTGGCTGTACAATTTGGAAAACTGGCATGACAACAAAAGTTCATTCTGTAATTTTTCACAAGTTTTGTGAACTGTAACTGGATCCTCTCAACCATCTATGTTTCCACATTTTCAAATGTTTTTCTATAAATGTAATTTGACACTACATACAATTCAATAGGCACACACAAAAACAAACAAAAAAGAGAGAGAGAGAGAGAGAGAGAGAGAGAGAGCAAGAGCGTGAGAAAGACAAAGAGAAAGAGAGAGACAGAATGAAGATTTAATGTCATTTAAATTATACAGCCCAAATACGACAGACGGCTGATTTCAAAGTAAAGAACAAAATAGGAAATATCAAAATTCATTTACAGACATGTTAACTACATCATTTGTCCCACGGCGCATAGGGCAATAATCACATTGCTTATTTAACTTATTAAATCCGTTATTTACTCTAATGCAACTAAGCAAGCATGTATTCTACCTACTGAGGAAGAAGAGGAAGAGGAAGAAGAAGAAGAGGAAGAAGAAGAAGAAGAAGAGGAGGAGGAGGAAGAAGAAGAGAGAGAGACAAAGACAGAGAACTCAGAACTCAGAATTGTTTATTGTACATCGGCCTTAGGCCACAATACAAACGCATGGATGAAATGGGGGAAGGGATCCGGGTCTTGACAATTCCACACATATTTCATATTAACACACATATATATTCCAGTACAATACGTATACATGTACATGTACACAAATATATATAAAAAGAATATACACTGCACAATAATCACAACTATGTTAAGAATCAAAAGACTTCTACGTTTTGTATTGCGTCGCAGATATTTAATCGTAATATTAGAATTATGATTTACATTATGTCTTTTAGTTCAAACAATTATACATCACTTAGATAGACAAAAAAAATCATCTGATCAACAGTTTGATCATCAAAGAGAACAACTGGCATTAACTCTCAGCCAAATCACTTGGTTAAATTAGTAAATAATCAAACAAAGCCTCCTATGTATCAATCGTCCGACCAATTAATCGATGACCAATAAATTCCTTAGTAAAATATAAATTAATGAATTTACTTATCCAAATGATAATCGTCCATCAGTTATCAATGGAGTACTTAGCAAAGTGATAATCACCGGTCAGCTCAATCAACCAAAGGCTCATCCACATTGTGAAATCTAATCTATCAATTGATTAAGCATCTAACCTATCAATTAATTAACCAGTGAATGTATCAATCAATCATCTAATCAATCAATCAATCAATCAATCCATCAATCAACCAACCAATCAATCAACCGATCTATCAGTAATCAATCAATCCATCATTCATCAGTTAGTCGATCATCCAACAAATCAAAATATCATCCAATTTACTGCCAAAATTCATATAGTTGACAAACCCGACACTTCCGCAAGTCAATATCCATTACTCACTGACATAGTTCATTTATCAACAAGCCATCAATCAACAATCAAACATTCACCCAATCAGCAAACAACTGGTCAGTTTGGAAATAAGTCACCCGATGAAAATAATGGCATTCAATTAAACAATCAATCTGTCAACCAAATGATCATTCACGAGTCGGATTTTCGTCAAAATAATCACAAAAGGAATTAACAGTTAATCAACCAAATGAACAAATCGTGGACCCTATGTCACCTTTTAATCGTAGGAAGACTCAGAATTTGAGCTCATTCGACATGTACCTTCCTAAAGTCACCATAAATCATACCATATGAGGAGGGAGGGAGGTGGAGTGAGGTCTCATTAAATCTATGATTGAACAGTTCTATAATCATGTCTCAGGACTTGAGAGCACTCCTTGAGTATTCAATAACTGGTATGAACATGATGACATATACAATGACACATACGTTAATATCAAAACCCTTGACTCTAATAATACAATATTGAATGTTTCGATCCATTTAGCACAATAATACTGTTGACAGTTGGTAAGACATTTTTCAAATTTTATGTTTTCTGTTAATTTAGATTCATTATTTTCTTTCGTCTATTAATGGCATGAAAAACAAACCTGGACACATTGTATCTGTGGTGTGAACTTACTGCTTGGAGTAATGTACCGAGTGGTATTTTAACTGATTCTTTTAGGAATTTCATTCTTAGGTCTGTGTATACAGGGCATTCATATATAAAATGATGCTCGTTTTCAGCTTTTGTTTTGCAAAATGGGCATGCTTTCTTGTGAGCACATTCACTGTAACGATGTGTATTGTTATTGAGTGATAGTACACTGAATCGTAACTGAGTAACAGCAACTCTAAAACAATACGTATCCATGTTGGAAATATATTTTTCTTTTTCAAAAATTGTTTTGAAAGATCTGTAGTTCCCATATCTCTCGCGATCTCTGATTGCTCCATCCATCCTTGGATATACAAGTCAACAAGTCTTTGTCTGAAGATGTTTAAAAATGCTTTTACATCTGCTACTCCTTGCTGCATCCATACGATGTTAAATCCAGTCTCTGCACAAGATTTTCCTTACATCTGATACCCAACAATCCTTTCCATTTATGTCTAGTTCTAGTAGCATATAGTAAGCTTTATGCGGTAATCTTTCTACATCCATTTGCAACAGTTTAAACCAATATCTTAAGCATGAAATACTAGAATTTATATAGAGAGGGCATCTTCCCAGATCAGCATATACCATCATGTTTGGTGTCCTTACAGGTACACCCAAAAATCTTTTGCATGCCATTAAATGTATCTTTTCAATGTGCTGCAGTCTGTTTAATCCTCAGACTTCAGATGCATATAATAGTATGGGCTGTATCTTCGCATCAAATATTTTAAAGAAAATCCCCATTGTCATTTCCTTGTATTTCTGAAAAGCCATGTTGAGCTGTACAACTGCTTTCTTTCCTTTCGTTGCTAAATGTGTAGTGCCTTTTCTGACACTTACCATTGTTGTAAAATTAAATCCTAAATAACAATAGCTGTTCACCACCTCCAATCTATTTCCATCAAAGAACCATTTCTCCTGCTTTCCCAGGAAACCCCCTTTCCTAAACACCATAATCTTTGTTTTATCAATATTTACAGTTAATTTCATGTTGTTACAGCACGAATATAGAACATCCAATTGATTCTATAAACCATTAGGTTAGTTGAAAACAACACCACATCATCTGCAAAAAGTAAAATGAATAATTCCATAATACCTGGTAGTAACTGAATACCATGTTTGCCTTTGCCGGCCATGTGATTTGCTAACTGATTGATGAATACGGAAAATAATGTTGGGCTCAGAACACAACCCTGTCTGACACCAACCGGACATTCAGACATTTCTGAGAGATCGTTGTTCAAACGGATACACGAAAATAGTGACTTGTACATAGCCATAATTGCAGCAAGAAATTTCCCTTTTGCTCCACGTGTACAATACATTGCAGAAGTTTGTCATGTCTGACAGAATCAAATGCTTTTTTAAAATCGACAAAAGCAACATATAATTTTCTGCCTTTCTTGCAAAGACATTTCTGAATGATGGCATGCAAAGTGAATATCTGATCAATGGTTGAATATTTATTACGAAATCCTGCCTGACTTTCTGAGATCAAATTATTATTTTCTAACCAGGTGTACAATCTAGTGTTCAATATTGAAGTATAACATTTTGATATTATGCTTAATAGAGAGATACCTCTATAGTTGTCCGCAATTTCAGGATCCCCTTTCTTGTAAATAGGAATAATAATGGCTTTAGCTCACTCTTTAGGATATATCCCTTGGCTAAATATTCTATTAAATAATTTTGAGAGAAACATCTGAATATCTTTATCGCTGTTTTTTAACATTTCAGCTGAAACATTGTCTATTCCGCTTGCTTTCCCCGTTTTAAGCTTATCAATAGCTCGTTTAATCTCATCCTTAGATATATCTCTGTTTAGCACGTGCTCTGATTCCTCATTTAAATCAACTTTAATATTACAATGTTCATCATCGTTTTCTCCATTATTTTGAAAAACGCCTTTGAAATGATTGAACCAGACATCAGTGCTGATACTATTCTTGATTTTGTCTTTCTTTCCACAACCCATGCTTCTCAGCGTTTTCCAAAATTGTGATGAATTATTCATTTCCTTTGTTAGTGATTCCGCTTTTTGTTTTCTAAAGGCCTGTCTTTTTGTCTTTAGTAATCGTCGGTATTTTTTTCTTGCTTCCACATACAAAATCCTATCTTCTTCCTTTCTGTTTTTCCTGAAATAATTGAGTTTCTGCCTACTTTCCTTTTTTGCTTGCTGGCACTCCTTATCAAACCATTCGGATCTTTTGTTCTGGTTGAGCTTAAACGTTTTGTACATACATGCGCTAGCATCTCTTAGACATTGTACAAAGATATCCAAAGCACTATCTACATCGCTATGTAAAGTAATGGTGGCCAACTTCAGTCTCTTTTGAATATCTGAGTTTTTCAACATTTTGTGAAAATCGGCTTCTAGTTCTTGTTTCCAAATAAATTTATTACAAAATTCGTTATTTTCTGAATGTACTGCACCAAAATCACTTTCAACAATACCATTTGTGACTTCAACAGTCAAAACCACTGGTAGGTGATCAGAATCTGTCATGTTCTTCACATCAAGTGACTTAATATGCATGGATGAAAACACAATCAGTAGATACAATGAAATAATCAACGGTGCTAGTTCCAGAGGAACCAATAAACGTACAACTGTCATCGAAGTTTGATTCGCACAGCCCATTCAATATAATACATTCAAACATATTGCATATCTCAATTAGTTGATTACCAAAAGTATTAATACATTTATCCTGCGAATTCCTTGGAAATATGTTGTCTGTGACATTCACATCAAAGTCGCTGCTGTCCTGTCACCACTGACACTACAGTTTTCAGACGCTGTTCTTGCGTTGAGATCACTATTTAACATAATGAAGAAATCATTACATAATTCATATAAGTCTAGAATGCACTGTTCTAGTACTTCCATATCATATATGCCTTGCTGACTATTCCAGTAAACGGAATCACATGGAGGGATATATGTCAATAGTATGTCTTTGTCTACGGAAAACAGTCTTTGGCAATTTTAACCACTACCGTATTTTCGTGTTCTGTTTGAATTTGCTCAATAAAATGCGAAAAGGACTTTCTTATCATTACAATTACTCCCCCCAGAACATCTCCCTTGGTGAGATAACTTTCTGGCTTTTGATGTGAATATTATAAAATCGTTGAAAAGTGCTGATTCAAATTTAGTCGCAATAAATGTTTCAGTCAAACAAATCAGATCATGTGCGAGAAGAAAACTAATAAAAATGTGTTCTCTAATTTTTCTAAGAATCCATTTACATTGTAATTGATAAATTTGACGTTAGATCTATTTATGACATTATCATGAGAGTTGGTCTCGGACCCTGACACTGGTCCAGTCTTCCAGTTTAGAGGGGAATGATCATAAGATCCAGACAACAGAATACATCTGTCTTGTATTGTGGCCCGGCCGATTACCTATTTTTTTGGCATCTGAGGCAGCACCCATTGTGGGTTTAGTTTTAGTACTTCGTGATCTGTCTCTGGATTTTGCCTGATCTGTAGTTTGTGTTTTCCTAAAGGAATCTGTGATACTGCTCTGACTACAGGACCGTAGACGAGCTTTGTCAGAGCCCTGGTTGGTCACTCGTGTGTGTGACACGGTACGTCGTGGTCGCAGTTCATGAGTAGAGGGCTGGACCTGCAAATGTTGGTTTATGGCCTGACTTTCAGTGTCCGACACATGAATACTATCCTCTGGGTTTGGCAGTCTGTCAGTATTCAAGCTTTGTGTCAGTATTTCTGCATTTGCCTGCTTTGTTTGATCGTGTCTGCTTTTGTTAGGGTTTGATTTATTTAGCCCTACCATTTGTAGTACAGCTGGTTCTGTTCTTGGTGTTACTGTGTCAGAATGGTCGTCTTCAGCTGTTTTATCACTGACCGTCATATCATCAGCATCAGTAGTAGCATTTGTATTTTCAGTCACTGTTTTAGGATGTTCATTATCATGAGAGTCCCCTGCTCCTTTATTATCAGTGATGTCACAATCAGACTCACCTTTATCCTCACAAGCACTTAAGTTATCCTTGTTACTGACAGAAAAGTTGTCACTGTCATCAGTGTGAACAACAATGTGTTCATTTTGTTGTCCTCTAGTCATTTGACTATTCTGGACACGTCTGTCAATAGTTTCCAGTCTGTCAGGAGCGTGGGGGGCATTGGGGGGCGGCGGCACTGACCGGATTATGCTCCTCTGACGTCTGCTCGTACTCTTCTCAGTTACTCTGCCTGTCTTGAAGGCAGTGGAATTTTGTCCGTTGGAAACAGAAGAGTTTTGTCTGTTGGTGTTTTCTTTTCTGAAAACAAACTTCTGTGATTCGAACCGTACTGTCCATCGTCCCTTACCACGTCGCTGTATAGGTATGGCCCGGGGACAAGGGGCCTGGTCCTACTCCTAATCCAGTCTGTCTGGTTGGAGGCGTGTCCAGATTTCTCAAAGTCCCCACTGTCACTGCAGTGTCTAGACTCAGATATTTTGTAGTGAGTGTCCTCGATGTATGTGTGCCCTTATCTGACTTGGTCTGCGGTCTGTTTTGTCTCTTCTTCCTTCGGTTCGTGTCCATTTCCTGAACGAAATCATCGTAATGGTTGGTGGGGTGGTCTCTGTTATAATGTCCATAGTTGTGCCTTGCCGGGTGTGTATTGACGGGCCGTGGATCTCTACTGTTTTTGTATTCTTCACGTCCAATGTCATGGGCCTGAGGCCAGTCTTCCATGTACTGTGTAGTATCTGGTGGGAAGTATTGGCCATTTTTATACGTGTGGTGATAGGTGTCCTGGCTGTTCCTCACTTGGAGCTTTCCCTTGTGGATGTATGCTGTCTTGCCAAGCCCACGATGAAATGCGAGTATTTCCCTTTGGTAGGTAGTGAGGTCAGAGGCCACTCTGATTCCGTTGTACCTCATGCTGTCTCTCAATTCTGGATCGCTCAATATGGCCATTTTGTCAGCCCAGCGACAAAACTGCACCAGGACGGGACGAGGACTGCTTCCGTGAGTGCGCGGTTTTCCAATTCGATATGCGTGTACAATGTCTTCTTTGTACCAGTCTGGTTTCCTTGTGTGACTGTTGAGGACTTCTACGATAATTTCGGTTGTGACATAGTCGTCTCCCATTCTTGCTCCGCTACATTGATGAATATCAAGTTACACGCTTTTGCTTCTTTTTCAGTTGCTTCCAGTTTTCTTTCGAGTTTTTCAATTCTGTCCATCATTATTGTGCTATTTTCTTGGAGATCGTCAATTGATTCTCTATTTGTAAAAACACATTCCTTCAGCTTCCTGACTTCAGTAAAGAACTGTGAAATTTTGTCCTCTAAGTTGCTGAACTTTTCTTCCATGGTTCTCTGTACTGCTGCTGAATGCAACTGTAGTGCATGTTGTATCTGTGCAAATCGCCAGTCAATCAAGTTAGGGTAAGGGGGTGGGTCACAATTTCCCTGAGCCATAACGCCGTTAATGACAAGCTTCTTTTCACGCTCAGCGAACAAATGTTCACGCAGAGAAATGATCCTTGGACGTTCTACAATTCACAGTGTCTTGTCTCTAAAGCAATGAAAGCACGTGCGATTTTCAACAGTGTACCGACAGAGACAAGAGAGAGAGGCAGAGACAGAGACAGAAAGACAGACAGACAGAAAGACAGAGACAGACAGATACTGAAAATAGTTAAACGTAACCGAACACCGAATCAGTCACTTGTTTGCAATGGAAACCCTCGGTAATTGCTGCATCTCCAATCTAGTTTATGGCAATAATCTCCCGTTAGAGTCTGCGGTCACGAGTGAAGGAAAGGGAGACAACCTGCATGATATCATGCAAGACAGTTCCAATGACGTAATCAGGCATTTGAGCAGAGTCCAGCGGCCGCCTATTACACTCTTTTCATTCGCTTCCATGTTTTGTAAAATCCACGCTTTATGTAAGATTAATTATCAGGACAAGGAGGTTGCATCGTCCTCTTTCTAGATAGATACCTTTTTAAAGAAAATTAATACAAAAAAGGAAATGCTATTTTTGTCTCACGCCTCTCTGATTACTGATTCATTCATTAGCATACTGTTGGACATTGATGGATTCATTCACAAGCTTGAATAAGCATAACGTGCTTGTGATTAGAATATAAAACTATAAAAGAATTTAAAAAGAAAAGGTCTTATCCTTAGCTCTCGCCTGTCTGATTACTGATTTATTTATCGCAGATGTTTTTGGCCATCGATGGATTCATTCACAAGCTTGAGTAAACGTAATGTGCTTTTGGTTGTGGTTAACATGAATTTTGGCAGAAAGTGTCTCTTGTGTGCATTTTGTTTGTGAGTGTATTTCTGTCGTCGTCTGTCTGTCTGTCTGTCTGTTTGTGTGTCAATCTGTCTGTTTGTCTTTTCATCTGTTTGCTGTCTGTCTCTTTGTCTGCTTCTGTCTGTCTATATGCTCTCTTTATTTGTGTGTTTCTGTGTGTATGAGTGCATGGATGGATGCACATAAGGATGTGTGAATGGATGGATGAATGGATGGATGGTTCAATGCAATTCAACACCAATCTGCTAATGGATGAATAGAAAGATATAAGGATGGATGAATGGATAGATGGATAGATCGATGGATGGTGTGGATAATGTGTATATGATATGCTAGTACGTATCTATGGCTGATGTGTATATCCTTTACTTGTGCATACGTATGTCTGTATAAGTATGTAAGTATGTGACTGAGAGACAGAGAAGAAGACAGAGACAAACAGACAGACATAGACAGAGAGATATAGAGACAGAGAGGCAGAGTGAGAGAGCGAGAAAAAGAAAGACAGACAGACAGAGAGACAGACACAGGCAGACAGAGACAGAGACACAAACTGAGACAGAGAGACAGAACATAGTTAAATGTAATCGTGCACCGAATCAATCACTTGCCTTGCAATGGGAACCCTCGTTTATTACGGCACCTCCAGTCTATTTTCACAATAACCTCCCTTTAGTGCCTGTGCTCACGAGTGAAGGGAAGGGAGAGAACCTGCATGATATCATGCAAGACAGTTCGAATGAGGTAATCAGGCGTTTGACCAGAGTCCAACGGCCGCCTATTACACTCTTATCATTCCCTTCCATGTTTTGCAAATCCCACGCTTTATGTAAGATTAGTTCTCGGGACTAGGTTGCATTGTCCCTTTTGAGACAGATATCTTTTTTAAAAAAAGTAATACAAACTACGAAAAAAATTATGTTTTGGCCTCACGCCCCTCTGATTACTGATTCATTCATTTGCATGTTTTTTTGTTTTGTTTTGACATTGATGGATTCATTCACAAGCTTGAATAAGCATAACGTGCCTCTGATTAGAATACAAAACTGTAAAAAATATATATATAAATAGGTCTTATCCTTGGCTCACGCCTTTCTGATTATTGATTTATTTATTGCGTATGTTTTTGGCCAATGACGGATTCATTCACAAGCTTGAATAAGTGTAATGTGCTTTTAACTGCGGTTAATATCAGTTTTGGCTTTAAGTATCTCTTGTGTGTATGTTGTTTGTGTTTGTCTGTATGTCTTTCTGTCTGTCAGTCTGTCAGTCTGTCAGTCTGTCAGTCTGTCTGTCTTTCTGTCTTTCTGTCTGTCAGTCTGTCTGTCTGTCTGTCAGTCTGTGTCTGTTCTGTGTCTGTATGTCTGTCTCTGTTTGTTTATCTGTGCGTTCATGTGTGTGAATGCATGTATGGATAAATGGATGGATGGATTGGTGTATGGATTGATGAAGGGATGAATGATTGGATGCAATTTAATTTAACACTAATGTGCAGATGGATGAATAGAGAAATGGAAGGATTGATAAATGCACAGATGGATGGATGGATGGATGGTGTGGATGATGTGTATATGATATAATTGTGCATTGTATAGTGAGTGTAGATTGATGTGTAGATTCTTTACTCGTGCATACGTATGTCTGTATAAGTACGTAAGCATATGACTGAAGAGAGGGAAATGAGAGATAGAGTGTGTTGTGCATGAGAGAGAGAGAGAGAGTGAGAGAGAGTGTGTATGTGAGTGAGAGAGAGAGTGAGAGAGAGTGAGGGGGGATCTGGGTATGGAAAGAATTTCGATACCGATCAAATTATCATCACCCATGAATTTTTAAAAAAAACACTTGAACTCTACATTACCGATTTCTCTCCAAGACATGAAAAGCAAGAATAAAAGATATTGAACCATTCTGAGGCTAGCATGAAATCTATAAATATCAAAACATCGAGGAAAGAATGGTAAAAGCCATCGAGACCTGTCATGGGGAAAATCGTCTGGAAGTAATGGTGGTGCTGGATGTTGAAGTTAGTTTATGCGTGTTTGTTCTGATGTTGAAAGTGTGGTAATAGTTATCAGTTGAGCCAACAAATGTCAAAGTTAAGATACACCATCAGTCATTAAACACTGCTGAAAAATAGTCGTCCATTTATAGATACACACTGAAATGTTGTTATCTATTCTCCATGGCGCGTTCACGTTAAAGGGGTCAATCAAAAAATACCTTTCTTATGTAAAGCAGTAACAAACTGATGTGTATTAACTAATTTGGACAATTATTTAAAACTGACAATATAGATGTGAAAGAACTGGAATTGACTGTTGAGAGTTTTAATGAGCATATGCAGTGAGGAATAGGACTGAAAAAGAAATTGAAACGTTTTTGTTGGAGAAGATTTATGAGCAGAAAATATTAAAAAAAAACAAGATGAACACACGCGGAATATAAGAGAGAAGCAGCATTTTGAGCCGTAAGAAATACCCGATCGAAAGGTTTGATTGCATGGGAAACTTTTGTATATTGTCTTCATACATACATGATTGCTGTTCGTGCGCGATCGCGTGTATATGTGTTTGCGTGTGCGTCTGTTTCATGTGAAATGGTGCTTGATATGTGTTATATAGTGATGTGTGTGATGTGTATATGTGTGTTGTGTGTGGTTGTTCTGTGTTGTGTGTGTGTGTGTTGTGTGTGTGTGTGTGTGTGGTGTGTGTGTGTTGTGTGTGTGTGTGTGTTGTGTGTGTGGTGTAATATGAAATGAAAGTGACAAGCTTGCTGTTTTGGAAAGGACAAATAAAAAATTCTTGCATCTTAAATATTGAATATGCGTACACACAAGACAACAACAATAATAACAACGAAAAAATCCCCAAATTCCCTACGTTTTGCATAAAAACAACAGATCTGATGCCTTTCCTGTAGTTTGCTGAGTTAAAGGAGAGTTATCAGCCCTGTCAAACGAATATGGCCGTGTCTACGCAGAATGGAGAAAAGATGAAATGATTTGAAACTGTCATTGATAACCACGTTTCTTATTTCGCACTTGATTTGTTCTATGCAATATGTGGTGATCAGTTATGATCAATATTGATATATATCAAATAAGTTTTTGCGTATCTAGGCTCCACGTTTCTTTTAGTCTAGTCTGAAATAACACGTTCACTTATAAAATTTCAAACAAAAAGACCTATACTCGGTCAACGTACTGAGTACAGAGAATACAGAAACTAATGACGAAGCAACCTCTCTCTCTCTCTCTCTCTCTCTCTCTCTCTCTCTCTCATCTCTGTCTTCTGTCTGCTGTCTGTCTCTCTCTCTCTCTGTCTATCAGTCTGTCTGTCTGTCTGTCTCTCTCTCTCTCTCTCTCGCTCTCTCTGTTTGTCTATCTATCTGTCTGTCTCTCTCTCTCTCTCTCTCTCGCTCTCTCTGTTTGTCTACTATCTGTCTGTCTCTCTCTCTCTCTCTTTCTCTCTGTTGTCTGTCTGTCTGTCCATCTCTCTCTCTCTCTCTCTCTCTTTCTCTCTCTCTCTCTCACAAAACACCAGGATCTCCCTTACTGACAATGAACACCAATATCAACGTCCCAGGGACGTGTCAGAGAGGAGAGGACATTCCCATACAAACCCTACCTATAACAGAGACATCGAAAGTCACAGAAGTTGGAAGAGCCCGTTTCGTTACGGTTCCAACCAGGATACCGCCACACCTGTTGTTCCTGGAGACTTTTCTTATAGTGAAGTGACACAGAAGGGATGTCAGCGAGAACCGGTCATTACAGGACACAGGAGAGTGGTGTTCCTTAAAGACAGTGACAACAGACGGCTCACTATTAATACAGGCAGAACCGACAAAATGATACCAACAGTTACCGCCAAGAAGGCACTGCCGTCACCCATGAAAATGATTCACGATGAGCACGAGTCAATACCCAAATGACCCACGTTAAAGATGTTGGCAGAAAAACAACCAGAGAGGAGTGCGCACATGATCATACTGAAAGAGACAGTGATGACAATAACGGTAGTGTTTCGTACACTGACGATAATCATGGCAGAAAGACGATAATAAAATCGATGTGACTGATGATGACTTATCAGTTGTCACAGACGAGGTTCAAGGCCAGAAGATAGTAGAAAAAGACAATACTGAAATTGAAGCACCAAATGGTATTACAGATGTAAGAGACGATGTTAGTGTCTCACAAAGTGATGAGCAAAATGATAGTGATCTAGATGATGTTAGTCGTGAAGACACTGAAAAAACAATGACACAAGTCAGTACAGCACTTAGGGCTGACACAGACAGAGAGTCAGATGGACACATTGACGAGTCCACTAGGCACACGCAAGCAGCACCTGTAGAATCCCAGCAGGATTCTGCAGAGAAAGAACAGGACAGTGGTTCATGTTCACCGAAACAGCAGCGGCCAAAACGTACTGCCCCTCCTAAAAAGAGAAGCAGACAGATGCGCAGTACAACAGGCAGATCAGGCAGTCAGACCAGTATTCTGGACTCTATGAAAAGAACAGCTGCTGATAGCTCAAAAGGCGATAAAAGTATGCAATGTAAGTCCAAAGCTAGCTCTAGTGGTGCCTCGGGCACTGATAAATAGGACATCGGCCGGGCCACTACAGCAAGTAGTAAAAACAAAAGAATAAGTTCTTTACCAGGATCCCAAAATGTGGACGGATCCCAAATGAGATCGTGTCCATCAGTGGTGAATTTACATGTTCATAATGTTAATAATCCACAGATTAAATTTCTCACTTATAATGTGAATGGATTATTACCGAAACTGGATGATGAGGATTTCATTAATTTCATTTCGCAGCATGATTTCATTTGTCTCACTGAGACCTTTATAGCGAATGATTTTGATTCATCTTTGTTTCAAGAGTTTGTTGTATTTACACTAAAAGCAAAGAAACTATCTCATCAAGGAAGGTATTCCGGTGGAATAATAGTTATGGTAAGAAAGACTTTAAAATCGTTTGTTAAACGAATTGAGGTTGGAAACGAAAATGCTATTATTGTTGAAATCAACAAAGATTTGTTTTCAACAAATAAACCTATAATGTTTGTATGTACATATATTCCCCCTCATGATTCCACATACTGGAATAATCAGCATGATGGGTTTGGTATGGAAGTGTTGGAACAATGTTTGTTAGATTTACAAGTTTTGCACGACGACTTTTATGTTTTGCTGACTGGTGATTTAAATGCAAGAACAGCTGATGGTAACTACTGTTCATTTGGATATGACAGTGGCAGTGTTTTAACTGATCTTTCGGTATACAGTGATTTTTTGAGACAGTCTCATGATTGCCGCACGAATGTTTTTGGAAACCAACTGCTCGAGCTATGCAGTATGTTTGTCTGTATCATTTTAAATGGTCTGTGTAAACTGGACTTTGATGGTAGTTATACATACATTGGAGTTTCAGGGTCGAGTGTAGTTGACTATTTCATCGTATCATGTGATCTGTTTTCATCAGTTAAAATTGCTACATTAGATGTTGACAGTCTCACAGAATCAGATCATTTACCGGTTATAATGAAAGTGGAGCGAAAGCTTGAAACAGGAATAAAAGCGGAGGGAAAAGTATCAAAAAATAACAACACACAAAAGTTCATATGGCAAGAAAATAAGAAAGACGATTATACAAACAAATTACAAAGTAATCACATTCAGAGAAGACTTACATTGGCTTCGGATACTCTAGACACTAATGTAGATAAGGCTTTAACCATATTTGTTGAATGTCTCAAAGAAGCTGGTGCTTGTATGTACCGTAAGAAATGTACAGAGAAGAGAAAAAGATCTGATTGGTTTGATGGTGAATGTGAGAAAGCAAAAGCAGAAAGCAGAAAAACTCTCAAACACTACAGAAAAAACAAAAGATGAGGATGATAGAGTTGTGTATTGTGAAGCACGGAAGAAGTATAAAAATTATTAAAGAATAAAAAACAGCAGTTTAATAAACAAAAGCAGAATGCTTAGCCAGAAATATTTCAAATTCATCGCAGTTTTGGACTGGGTTAAGAAATATAGGGTATGGTACCAAAAACAAACTTACTAACAATATAAGTATTGATGAATGGTTCAGTCATTTTAAAAACGTATTTCAAGATAACAGATCAACAAATGATGAGCGCTGCATTGTCGAAGTAGATTTAAATGAATCAACAGAATACCCATTAAATTCTAAGATAACTATAGAAGAAGTCAGAGAATCCATCAGAAAATTGAGGATAGGTAAAGCCAGTGGAATAGACGGTGTTACAGCCAAGATGTTAAAAAATGGTAACACAAATATCCATAATTTTCTTTTGAAGTGTTTAACACTTTATTCGACCGAGGAATTTATCCTCAAGATTGGTCAAAAGCTATTATCATACCAATATTTAAGAAAGGAGATCCTGATAAAGTGGACAATTACAGGGGTGTGTCGTTATTAAGCATTGTTTCAAAATGTTACACATCAATACTGAATACTAGATTGTATGCTTGGTTAGAAAACAATAATTTAATATCAGAAAGTCAGGCAGGTTTTAGGAAAAAATATTCTACAGTGGATCAAATTTTCAGTCTGTACGCTATGGTTCAGAAAACTATGTGCAAGAAAGGTAGAAAACTATATGTTGCTTTTGTAGACTTTAAAAAGCCTTTGATTCGGTTCAGCATGACAAACTTTTAAAGTGTATTCAAAATCAAGGAGTAAAAGGGAAGTTTTTGGTTTCGCTAAAAGCAATGTATGAATCATTATGCTCATGTATTCGGGCAAACCGGGAATTATCTGAAATATTCGATAACCCCATAGGCGTGAGACAAGGATGTGTCTTAAGCCCTACTTTATTTTCGGTATTAATAAATCAATTAGCCAATTGTATGGATGAAAAGGGGCGACATGGCATCCAGTTGATGCCAGGTTTAATGGAAATATTCATTCTTCTTTTTGCAGATGATGTAGCCCTTCTGTCAACAACAACAAATGGTTTGCAAAACCAGTTAAGAGTCTTGCAGACATACTGTGCCAGCATGAAACTGGAAGTTAATCTTGAAAAAAACTAAGGTTATGGTTTTCAGAAGAGGGGGCTTCTTAGGACGACATGAACAATGGTTTTACAAAGGGACAAAATTGGAAGTAGTTAGTAAATATTGTTATCTGGGGTTCAGTTTCACGACAATGATTAGCACCAAGGCCGGCACAGAACATTTGGTGACAAAAGGTAAAAAAGCAACGTTGCTATTAAACAGGACTTTTCAAAAATATAAAGACATGACTATAGAAACTTTCTTCAAGTTGTTTGATGCAAAAAATCAACCTATTTTGTTGTATTCTTCTGAGATATGGGGACTTAACAGACTCGAGCATATAGAGAAAGTACATTTGGTATCGTGCAAAAGACTGTTGGGTGTTCCAGTCAGGACACCTAACAAGATGGTATATGGGGATTTGGGAAGATATCCTCTTTATGTCAACTCCTCAACTACCTGTCTTAGATATTGGTTTAAATTACTGGAAATGAATCCAAATAGGTTACCTTATAAGGCTTACCAAATGTTAGTGGAACTTGACAGGGCTGGGAAAGAATGCTGGGCTTCAAAAATAAGGGAAATTTTGTGTGAAATGGGATTTAATATCGTGTGGCTGCAACAAGGTGTTGGTGATGCAAAAGCCTTTTTGCGTGTATTTAAACAGAGACTTGTAGACTTATATATTCAAGAATGGTCTGGGTCACTCAGAGACAGAGATAGGTATGAAAGCTACAGATCATTTAAGGCTATCTTTGAAAAAGAGAAGTACATTGACTCTATTGATATATACTGTTTCAGAGTTGCCCTTTCACAAATAAGGTTGAACGTTTTACACTAAACAATAATATAAATAGATACAGTGAATCTGATCAAGAAAAGGTGTGTCCATTTTGCAGGACAGAATCTGAAAACGAAGAACACTTATTATTTAGATGTTCCACTTACGCTGATCTCAGGGCGAAATTTTTAAAGGATTTAGTCAGCATGCCTATGTGCATACTGCTCCAATCAACAAATAGCCACCGAAGTCACAGCGTATCCAGATACGTTTTCCACGCGATGTATAGGAGAACAAAATTGTTAAAAGGAGAAGAAAAGTAAATAGTTATGTAGATACTCGCACTAGAATTTCAGACAATACTTAATTTCAATTGTAAAGAAAAAAAATGTTTATTTGAATATGAAAGGGGTGCTCATATAGAGACACATGTGCATATGTGCCTGTGTATTCACATTGACGTTGGTGTACTTATGTGCATATATAGGTGATAGTATCTACATTATGTATATGTGTGGATACATATGTATATATCTATGTGTGTATATATGTATGAGTGATTATGTATGTGTGCGTGTATATAGATGTGTATGTGTGTATGTGTCGTGTGTGTATATACATAACCTTCAATTCAGTCTATGGACCTGAACCATTGCTGACCGCCGAAGATTGAGTTATCTCTGAACTAAAAGATGCACGAAGTGCTAAATATGCGTTGAATGATCATTTGGTATTGTCTCAATGTCAATTGTTTTGGTAAATGAGTGACTGATCTGCGATTAGTCTGATTAATTGATTGGCATTATGAATGTCTGTTTTTGCCAATTAACCGACTGTTTTGGGGTCGAATTGCTCTTATGTCATATATTTCTTGGTTCACTTCATTGTATATTAATTCCATTGATTGGTTTAGATTCACTGATGAATAAATTGATAAACTGAACGCATGATTAGCTGACAACGGAATGATTATATAATTTGTTAATTGATGGCGATGGGTGGCTCACCGACTGATCGATTTATAGATTGATGGTTTTAGCTATTGAGCGATCAGTGATTGAATTATGGAATGTATGAATGATTGATTCGCGTTATTTGAAGTAAAGATTGCAAATTGATATATAGAACTCAGTTAAATTCTAGGTTATCTGGTCGATTAAGTCACTGGAAATGACTGATTAACTGGTTAAATGATTGATCGATTGATTGATTGAGTGAGGGAGTGATTACGTGAAGTGATTGTTACTGAAGTGATATCGATTGTACAGTTGGATGATGCATCTGACCCAGTCAATTGAAAGCTGATTTGTCAGTTGATTCACGGGCTGAATGGCGGATTATTTGATTGATCAACTGGTAAATCAGTTGATTGATTGTTAATTGATTGGTTGACTGATTGATTGATTGGTTGGTTGGTTGATCGATTGATGGATTGATTGTTTATGGACCAGAATACAAATGAAAGGACCACTGCAAAGATGAATGTATCCCAGCTTATGTGACGGTAAACGATAGAAGGGGACAATGTGACAGAGTTCACTGCAGTTTGATAGTATAACTTGTATGAATGTATAAGAAAACCTGATCTCCTCCCCTCCCCTTTCCCATGCATGTATTGTGGCCTAAGGCCGATGTACAATAAACATTTTCTGAGTTCTGAGTTCTGAGTTCTCTCTCTCTCTCTTTGTTTTTCTCCGTCTCTCAATCTTTTTCTATCTCCGTCTAATTGTTATTGAATATGTTAAGTCTTGGCAAAAAGTACTAAATAGAATTAAAACTGGTTTCAAAACTTTTGTATGTAAGACTTTTTTTTAAATTCTAAGCGCAGGGATCTAATAGACGCACTGTAGGGTTTATGCCATGCATGTCTGTAACTTGATTTGCATAGATTTTACATATATAATATCACTGTAACTTGATTTGCATAGATTTTACATATATAATATCATCTTTGTAAAAGCTAAACAGATTGTGTTTTTACGAACTGACTGGAAGCAGTGTGAGCGTGCTGATGTATAGAAGACAGACAGATAGACAGATAAGTAGATAGATAGATAGATAGATAGATAGATAGATAGATAGATAGATAGATAGATAGATAGATAGATAGGTAGATAGATAGATAGGTAGTAGATAGATAGATAAATAGATAGCTAGATAGATAGATAGACAGACAGACAGATAGATCGATAGATAGACAGACAGACAGATAGATAGATAGATAGACAGACAGACAGACAGAAGATAGATACGTACATAGATACATAGATAGATAATTTAATGTAATGTAATGTAATGCAATTTATGTATGTATGTATGGGGTGTGTATGTATGTATGTACGTATGTATGTGTGTATGCATGTATATATGTATGTATGCATATATGCATGTATGTATGTATGTATATATGTATGTATGTATGTATGTGTATCTGTGCATGTGTGTATATATGTATGTGTGTATGTGTGTATGTCTGTATGTATGTATGTATGTATGTATGTATGTATGTATGTACGGATGGATGGTTGGATGGATGGATGGATGGATGGATGGATGGATGGATGGATGGATAGATGAGTGGATGTGTGTGTGTGCGTATGCATGTAGGTATGTATGTGTGTATGTTTGTATGTATGTATATATATATATATATATATGTATGTATTATGTATGTATGTATGTATTATGTATGTAAGCATGCATGCATGCATGTATGTATGTATGTATGTATGTATGCATGTATGTATGTATGTATGTATGTATGTAAGCATGCATTTATGCATGTATGTATGTATGTATGTATGTATATATGTATGTAAGCATACATGCATGCATGCATGTATGTATGTATGTTTGTATGCATGCATGTATGTATGTATGTATGCATGTATGTGTATCTGTGCATGTGTGTATATATGTATGTGTTATGTATGTATGTATGGACGGATGGATGGATAGATGGATGGATGGATAGATGGGCGGATGTGTATGTGTGCGTATGCATGTAGGTATGTATGTGTGTATGTTTGTATGTATGTATATATACATATCATATATATATTATGTATGTATACTGCATGTATTATGTATGTATGTATATATGTATGTATGTGTGCATGTATGAATGTATGTATGTTTTGTATGTATGTATGTATGCATACATGCATGTATGTATGTATATATGTATGTATATGTATATGTGTGTATGTATGTATGTATGTATATATGTATTTTGTATGTATGTTATATGTATGTAGATGGATGGATGGTGGATGGATGGATGGATGGATGATGGATGGATGTGGATGGATGGATGGATGGATGGATGGATGGATGGATGGATGGATGGATGATGGATGGATGGATGGATGGATGGATGGATGGATGTTACTTTGTGTATTTGTGTATATGTGAAACGTGTTCAGTGAGGAACGGACAGATGCACTGATGTGTTCTAAGTACTCATAGCCGTCTCGCGGTAATTTCTTTTCGCAGACGACTGTGCGCTGGCTGCATGCTAACAAGGGGACACACATCCAAACAGTACCTACTAACAGCAAATTCAACAGCTCGAATGATCCACCGTAGATGTCTGCACAATATCTGCAGCTTCACGTGGTAAGATCGAATGTCCAACCTGCAACTTCGGAAGAGAAGATAGTTGCCAAAATTACAGTTTCTACTCATCAAACACTACCTTCACCGGAGAGGATACGTTGTTCACATCGAAGACAATCGCATCCCAAAGGCGCTCTTGTGCAGAGAACTGGAGCAAAGATACCGTGATCTTTGAAGACTACTTAAGCCATTCAAAAGGTAATCCGAAGGTTACCCTCGTCAGCACTGGCATCGACACACCAGCTGGGAAGACTTTGCCCACAGCAGAGTAAGTTGGCGATATCGGCGATCTTAGGACACAACCATATCTGAGTAGCACAAAACATCTGCTATTCAACATAAGAGGGACTGGCGGAAGCAGATTCCAAGGCCATAGCGAGCATTCCTTGCCGTACAACACCTGCCAGAGAACGTTGTCTTCAAAATCGGTCTCGATTCGCATACGAAGTCTCATACCGGGTGATAAAGGACGAATATGCCAAATTACCAGTCATAATGACGGAAGAGTTCATTATATTATCACCATCAGCAGCAGCAGCGTGTGCAAAATTGTATGCGTTAGCAAGATCTTAAAAGAACAAAAGGATTTTTCAAGCATTGGATTGGCCAGGTGGTCAGTGTCATCGCCGCTTATACTGTTCCTGCCAGCCATAGTGGACTGAGCGACGTCACACTGTCAGGGTTGTGGTCAGGAGAGACAGACAGACAGACAGACAGACAGACAGACAGACAGGACAGAAACACAGGCAGAATCAGAGACAGAGAGGTAATGAGACACAGAAGACAAGAGTGACACATAGACAGAGACAGAGAGAAACAGAGTAAGACAAAGATAGATTATCAAGAGTGAAGAAATTATTCTTGCCAGAAAAGAAAATATTAGAAGTGAACATTCCCATTTCTTTGTCAGTTGACGAAAATGTTTATGTCTTCAAATCCCTTTCTTTGTGACTTTTTGTGGGGAAAACCTGCACGTTTTGACTTTCCTGCATAATTTTTATTTCTCATATATTTCTTTCTCCTTGATTTTGCTACATTTTACTTTTTCCTACCATTTCATTTTCATTTCTTTTCATTTTATTCTTGTCAATGCGCACAACCCGTGTATCACAGACCTTCAGCTGCTGAAGAAAACACAACCTCTTGCCAGGGTTGATCGCAGCTGTGAGAACATGAGAGGGCTCTATGGCTACAACATTCCAGATAATAATTATATCAAAAGCTGCTCGAAAGCCTTCTATTTACAATGACGAAATGAGATTGGCGTCATCGTAGACTGGGGGGGGGGGGGGGGCATGGGGGTTATGTGATCTGTTTGGGAAAATGGGGCACAGCTGGTTGGTAGAGGAGTTTAGAAAAAAAAAAAAAAAAGAATCTGAGACGTAACAAAAAAAGTTGTGCTGTTGACAGCACAACACAGTCATAATTGTTTAAATTAAGAGGCAATGAAGCAGAAGGCTGAAATAGAAAATCTTCCCGATTAAACTGTTCAACTACTCGTAATTGCATTACATAGATTTATGTTCGAATCTCTTATTTCTTATTTTATTTACTTTTGTTTTGGTTGGTTGGTAGAAAGAAACTCTAGGGAGAGCTAGACAACAGAAGGTCTTCAGAGAAGTAACCCCCTTTAGACAAGTGTTTCGGCCCTGAATTCCTTACACTCTCGGGGGCCGGGCCACATCCAGGTCATGACTCCTGGATGCCCTTCTGCTGTTGTCTTTTTTTTTTTTTTTTTTTTTTTCCCACGCCGGGGATCGAACCTGGGCGATTCTGCGCTTCAGAACTGCGGTACGCGGTTTTACCAATGTGCTAACGGGGCACACATCATCTGTAGGGAATTTAATCCTTATGAAGTTCACTTTTTTCGTTCCTCCTTGCCCAGATCCAGCTTGAGCTCCTTTCTGCTGCCTCTGCCATCGCTTTAAGGGCTCTAGTCCTCTTCTTCCCAGAAATGGCGAGTTGTTTCATGAGATCATAAGCGGAGGTGCCCACAAACCCTCTTGCCCCGACCTCTATGGCGAAGATTTTGACCCGCAGACCTGCTTTCTTCAGGGTGCTGGCAAGACCGGCGTATTTTTCGGTCTTGTAGATATGTGCTTCTTCCATTCTGCTTTCGTATGGCACAGTGAGTTCTATCAGAATCACTTGTTTCGAGGAGTCAGAGTGGAGAGCGATATCTGGTCTCATGCCTGTCTTGCTGATGACATCTGGGTAATTTCTCCACTCTGGGAGGTCTGCTGTACACTCCCAGTCGACTGCTCCATCCAGAAGACCCTTTGGCAATGTGCTGGTTGGTTAGTTAGTTTGATGGATGATTTGTTGGTGGTCGGTCGGTCGGTTGGTTGGTTGGTTGGTTGGCTGGTTGGTTGGTTGGTTGATTGGTTGGTTGGTTGGTTGGTTGGTTGGTTGGTTGGTTGGGCTTGGTTTGGTTTGGTTTGGTTTGCATTTATTTCTTTTTTTATATAATAAGAAACATAACAAGACAGAAGACATCTTGACGGATATGATAAGAACAAACCACTCAATGAGTCTTTGAAATGTTCATCGATATGCCATTTACCCAAACATCTCTTCTGTATTACTTTTTCTTGATTCTCTTCCAATCTTCAGGTCATTTTCAATTATTTTCGATGCTCGTAATTCTATTTTCTTTGCGGATTTTTTTTTCGGGCAAGTAAAAGACCCGATAACTGTGCTATAGTTTGATGTGTTATTGATGTGCCTTGAATGCGATTTGATATCTTCTTTACACGTTGGTTTTGTAGCTGATGACAAAAATGTGCATTTTGTGTGGTATCTTTTAATGTATGGGTGTGTTTGTGCATTCGCGCAGATATGTGTGTGCTAGTGTGTGTGTGTGTGTGTGTGTGTGTGTGTGTGTGTGTGTGTGTGTGTGTGTGTGTGTGTGTGTGTGTGTGTGTGTGTGTGTGTGTGTGTGTGTGTTGTGTGTGCTACAAGTAATCTGAACTAATTGGAACTCCCATAAGATTTAGCCCGCCAAACATATTTCTGAAACTGGGGTACACTTGTACTCAAAGCTGTGCACTTAAAGATACACAGTATTTTAGATGCCTTTTCTTCAAAACAAAAACAAAAAAACGAAAGCAAAAACCAAGAAATACAAAAACAAAATAAAGCACACCCGTCACAACGGAGTCAAACTACCCAAACCGTACTCAAACTACCCAAGCTACCCAAACGTACTCAAACTACCCAAACCGTACTCAAACTACACAAACCATACTCAAAGTACCCAAACCGTACTTATACTACCCAAACCGTACTCAAAGTACCCAAACCATACTTATACTACCCAAACCGTACTCAAAGTACCCTAACCGTACTTATACTACCCAAACCGTACTCAAAGTACCCTAGCGGTACTTATACTACCCAAACCGTACTTATACTACCCTAACCATACTTATACTACCCTAACCATACTTATACTATCCTAACCGTACTTATACTACCCTAACCGTACTCAAACTACCCTAACCGTACTTATACTACCCTAACCGTACTCAAACTACCCTAACCGTACTTATACTACCCTAACCGTACTTATACTACCCAAACCGTACTCAAAGTACCCTAGCGGTACTTATACTACCCAAACCGTACTTATACTACCCTAACCGTACTTATACTACCCTAACCATACTTATACTACCCTAACCGTACTTATACTACCCTAACCGTACTTATACTACCCAAACCGTACTTATACTACCCTAACCATACTTATACTACCCTAACCGTACTTATACTACCCTAACCATACTTATACTACCCTAACCGTACTTATACTACCCTAACCGTACTTATACTACCCTAAACCATACTTATACTACCCTAACCGTACTTATACTATCCTAACCATACTTATACTACCCTAACCGTACTTATACTACCCTAACCATACTTATACTACCCTAACCATACTTATACTACCCTAACCGTACTTATACTATCCTAACCATACTTATACTACCCTAACCGTACTTATACTACCCTAACCATACTTATACTACCCTAACCGTACTTATACTACCCTAACCATACTTATACTACCCTAACCATACTTATACTACCCTAACCGTACTTATACTACCCTAACCATACTTATACTACCCTAACCGTACTTATACTACCCTAACCATACTTATACTACCCTAACCATACTTATACTACCCTAACCGTACTTATACTATCCTAACCATACTTATACTACCCTAACCGTACTTATACTACCCTAACCATACTTATACTACCCTAACCATACTTATACTACCCTAACCGTACTTATACTACCCTAACCATACTTATACTACCCTAACCGTACTTATACTACCCTAACCATACTTATATTACCCTAACCGTACTTATACTACCCTAACCGTACTTATACTACCCTAACCGTACTTATACTACCCAAACCGTACTTATACTACCCTAACCATACTTATACTACCCTAACCGTACTTATACTACCCCAACCGTACTTATACTACCCCAACCGTACTTATACTACCCTAACCGTACTTATACTACCCTAACCGTACTTATACTACCCTAACCGTACTTATACTACCCTAACCGTACTTATACTACCCAAACCGTACTTATACTACCCTAACCGTACTTATACTACCCCAACCGTACTTATACTACCCTAACCGTACTTATACTACCCTAACCGTACTTATACTACCCTAACCATACTTATACTACCCTAACCGTACTTATACTATCCTAACCGTAGTTATACTACCCTAACCATACTTATACTACCCTAACCGTACTTATACTACCCTAACCGTAGTTATACTACCCTAACCATACTTATACTACCCCAACCGTACTTATACTACCCTGACCGTACTTATACTACCCTGACCGTACTTATACTACCCTAACCGTACTTATACTACCCTAACCGTACTTATACTACCCTAACCGTACTTATACTACCCTAACCATACTTATACTACCCCAACCGTACTTATACTACCCTGACCGTACTTATACTACCCTAACCGTACTTATACTACCCTAACCGTACTTATACTACCCTAACCATACTTATACTACCCCAACCGTACTTATACTACCCTGACCGTACTTATACTACCCTGACCGTACTTATACTACCCTAACCGTACTTATACTACTCTGACCGTACTTATACTACCCTAACCATACTTATATTACCCTGACCGTACTTATACTACCCTAACCATACTTAATACTACCCTAACCGTACTTATACTACCCTAACCGTACTTATACTACCCCAACCGTACTTATACCAAAGAGTATAGTACCTACGGAAAGAGCAGCCACTTCGGCCCGAAAAGTGGCTCCGCGCGCCCGCCTCCTCCTCCCACCCACCAGACGTAAAGCCAGCTGCCAGCTTCTCTGGCATGTGAGAAAATGGCCGAAGCAAAAGGTGGCAGTGCTTGGTGTGCTGCAAATAACTGCTCTAATTCACGAAAGAAAGGATGGAGAATATTTCTATTTCCCAAAGATATTGAGAGGTAAGTTGAAGACACAGTCGGTATCATAATTAAAAGAAGTAACACGCATACACATGTGTACAAACACATCATGTTGCATTTCACGCTGAGGTCCGATACGTGTTGAGAGTCTGAAATGCCTGGGTAGACAATTGTTTCATTGCCCGAGCGTGTTTATGTGTGCGAATGTGTGCGTGTGTGTGTGTGCGTGTGTGTGTACGTGTGTGTGTTTGAGAGAGAGAGAGAGAGTGTGTGTGTGTGTGTGTGTGTGTGTGTGTGTGTGTGTGTGTGTGTGTGTGTGTGTGTGTGTGTGTGTGTGTGTGTGTCGTCCGGTAATAATGATAATATATGAGTGTGTGCTAATGTGTGCGCAAGAATGATAATGGGAAAGAACCCTACCCCATCTTGATATTTACTGATCTTCATTCCAACAGATGCAAGAAGTGGAAGATAAATACCAACGAGAAGATCTGCTGAGAAGAACAACAGACTATATCAGTAGGAACTGCTTCTTGTGTTTAGATCACTTTGAGGATAACCAGTTCATGAAATCTGCCAAACAGAAGTTGATTTGGTCTGCTGTCCCAACGCTGTTTCGTGTTCCTAATCCACCTCCGCAAATGACCACCAAAAGGCTTTCGCCACAGAAATGGGCTGGACAACGAGATAAGAAGAAATGAAAAAAAAACCAACAACACAAAACAAAACAAAACAAAGTACATGGGATGAGAGACAAGTAAATTATGTAAAACTGTTTTGGAATCTCAGACTCAATTTTGCATTGCGCGACACTAATAGACAAAACGAACAACATCCAAACGGCAAAACAGAAAAGTATTGAAGTCTGCTCAGTTATGATCTGTGGCACTCAGTACAGACAAACAGTTTTCTTCGCAGACAATCGTTTTCCAGAAACCCACAGAGTGGGGGTGGAAGGAAACAAGAGAGTGATGGAGGAGACGGACACGCACGCGCGCGCGTGCGCGCACACACACACACACACACACACACACACACACACACACACACACACACACACACACACACACACACACTTATAATGCGTTACATAGTTCATAGTTACAGTTCGCTAGTTCATTGCTTCAAAAGTTGTTTTGTTGTTGTTGTTGTAGTAACCTTCTTCATTTGTTATCTTTTCTTTCAATGTTTACAATTCTTTACACTCTCTGTTCATAGTTACAGTTAACTGGTAGTTTATTGTTTACATAGTTGTAGCACGCTGCTTCATATGTTATCTTTTCGCTCCCCTCATCCCCTGCCCCTCCTGCATCTACTTTCCCTTTCCCACGTCGTTTTCTTTTCTTTTTTGTATACTATTTTAATACTTTTTTTTGGTTTAAAATCACTAAGTGAATAGACATTAAACCAATGACCACACACACACACACACACACACACACACACACACACACACACACCACACACACACACGCACGCACACACACAGACACACACACACACACACTCACTCACTCACTCACTCACACATACACACAACTTAAGATATGAGAGAGGGAGGGAGGGAGGGGGAGGGAGAGAGAGAGGGAGACAGACAGACAGACAGACAGACAGACAGACAAAGCATTCGTAAGTCTTCTTGTGTGAGACATTCGCGAAGTTCTTTGATGTTTGTGAAATCGATCAGTTAATCTTTGTGTGTGTGTGTTTCTCTCTCTCTCTCTCTCTGTCTGTCTGTCTGTCTGTCTGTCTGTCTGTCTCTCTCTCTCTCTCTCTCTCTCTCTCTCTCTCTCTGTGAATGTATGTGCTCTGTGTGTGTGTTTTGAAAGAAAATGAGAGAGAGAGAGAAAATGAGAATGAGAGAGAGTGAGAGAGAGATAGAGCGCGCTTGGATCAGTGTCACAGGAGTTTGCCTAAGATCAGTCCTTAATTAAATACACTTATGAACCCTCAAACAATTACAAGTTCATGTGAATCATCTATCTCGGTCAATATGCGATTTTGCCAACGGAATAAATAGACTACAAACTTGAAATGTTTGTATTCCTCTGGAAAGGAAGTTTACTTGTATATATGGTTTCGACCACGCGCGCGCGCGTGCGTGTGTGTGTGTGTGTGTGTGTGTGTGTGTGTGTGTGTGGTGTGTGTGTGTGTGTGTGTGTGTGTGTGTGTGTGTGTGTGTGTGTGTGTGTGTGTGAGTATGATGAAAACTCGCTGACCTCTAAAATATACATCTCTATAGCATCCGTCTTCTGCCCACCGTGCTTTACACACAGGCAACACACCGGTGTTTACGTCTGGAAAAGGGTGCGGCCGCCTGCTCCAGCCGGCGAGCGAGGGCCACTTTGCTTGGTGGGCGCTAAGAAGCAGTGACTGCTCTTTCCGTAGGTACTATACTCTTTGCTTATACTACCCTGACCGTACTTATACTACCCTAACCATACTTATATTACCCTGACCGTACTTATACTACCCTAACCATATTTATATTACCCTGACCGTACTTATACTACCCTAACCGTACTTAAACTACCCTAACCATACTTATACTACCCCAACCGTACTTATACTACCCTGACCGTACTTATACTACCCTAACCGTACTTATACTACCCTAACCGTACTTATACTACCCTAACCGTACTTATACTACCATGACCGTACTTATACTACCCTGACCGTACTTATACTACCCTAACCATACTTATACTACCCCAGCCATACTTATATTACCCTGACCGTACTTATACTACCCTGACCGTACTTATACTACCCTAACCGTACTTATACTACCCTAACCGTACTTATACTACCCTAACCATACTTATACTACCCTAACCGTACTTATATTACCCTGACCGTACTTATATTACCCTGACCGTACTTATACTACCCTGACCGTACTTATACTACCCTAACCGTACTTATACTACCCTAACCGTACTTATACTACCCTAACCGTACTTATACTACCCTAACCGTACTTATACTACCCTGACCGTACTTATACTATCCTAACCGTACTCAAAGTACCCTAACCATACTTATACTACCCTGACCGTACTCATGCCATCCAAACCGTACTCATACTACCCAAAACAAGAATCGACCTCTTCAAATCGAGCATTTTATTTTCCAGTGCTCATATTTGTAATGAGCAAATTACTTCCCTTACACAGCTACTCCCAACAAAACCTTCAAGGAAAATATCTTGACAGTTTTCTCCTTGATACAATTATATTAAGAAAGCAAACACGTCTATCATGTTATCACGTTATAATTAGTTTAACGTATGTATGTATGTGTATTTGTACATATGTATGTATGTATGTATGTATGTATGTATGTATGTATGTATGTATGTATGTATGTATGTATGTATGTATGTATGTATACACACACAGATATATATATTATATGTATATGTATGTGTATATATATATGTATACATATATGTATTGTACATATGTGTATATATATGAGAGAGCTCGCTGTGTGTGTGTGTGTGATGTGTGTGTGCGTGTGCGTGTACGTGTGCGTGTGTGTGTGTGTGTGTGTGTTGTGTGTGTGTGTGTGTGTGTGTGTGTCTGTGTGTGTGTGTCTGAGTGTGTGTGTGTCTGTGTGTGTCTGTCTATGTGTCTGTGTGTCTGTGTGTGTGTCTGTGTCTGTGTGTCTATGTGTGTGTTTCTGTGTGTGTCTGTGTGTGTGTTCAAGAAGAACAGTTTTACCATAGAGGCACTTCTTCCTGACTTTGTCTGTTTGTTTGTTTGTTTGTTTGTTTGTTTCTCTGTTTGTTTGTTTGTTTTTCTTTGTTTCTGTGTTTCTTTGTTTGCTGTGTTAGATAGATAGACAGAAAAATAGATAGATAGACAGACAGTCAGACACATACATACATACAAACAGAATTCTTACATTCATACATACATACATACATGCATACATACATACATACATATACATACATACATACATACACACATACATACAAACATACATACATACGCACATACATGCATTCAATTTCTTGGCCTATCTATGATGCATTAAGATAACAGCATACAAACATACATACATACATTCATACACACACATACATACATACGTATATACATACATACCTACATCATAAATTCATACATAAATTCATACATACACACACATACACACGCATACATACATACATACATTCCTACATACATACATACATACATACATGCATACATTCATACATACATACATACATACATACATACATACATGCATACATGCATACATACATACATACATTCTTACATACATACATACATACATACATACACACATGCATACATTCATACATACATACATACATACATTCCTACATACATACATACATACATACATTCATACATACATACATACATGCATACATACATAGATACATGTACATACATACATACATACACACATACATACAAACATACATACATACGTACATACATGCATTCAATTTCTTGGCCTATCTATGATGCATTAAGATAACAGCAGCCATCATTATTGTAGTTGCATGTGCTTAAGTATTGTGAATATCACGACGAATAGTTACAGCTGTAAATATGTTTTGATATGTTACGCTGTTGTAGATATTGTGGATATCACTGTGGCTAGTTACAGCTGTGAATATGTTTTGATATGTTAATGTTACAGTAGGTAGTGTGGATATCACTATGGCTGGTTACAGCTGTAAATATGTTTTGATATGTTGAGCTGTAGGTATTGCGAATAACAATATGCCTAGTTACAACAGTTAATGTGCGTTGATATTTTGATTCCGTTACATAAACGGAAAGCAGTGCTCAGAATCACACACACAGACGTGACAGGTAAGCAGCCTGCAATCTTCTGTAAACAGACTTTAGACATGCAAGGCATAGGGCTTTATAAAGGTGTGCCTTTTCTAAATTGACGTAAGTCATAAAAAATATCACGCACATTTGCCACTGATGTCATTCACTCTCAGGATTTACGTCAATATCTAGTTGTAGATTTTCCTTCCTAAAGACGCGATGGTTATATAAATCTGAAGGCATTGTCTTGTAATAAAGGTCAAAAACAAGCAATTGTAACAATTTTGCCTTAACATAAAGTAAAAGAAAAGTGTCCACATGGCCCGACCATCTCAGTTTGTTTTCATCTCTTCATCTCTCTATTGCTTGTAAATCAACAGTTCTGGCGGCATGATTCCACCCAATAGGGCACGACAAAACATTCTTCGTCATAAATCTGATTTCTCGTAGAAAATATTTTAAACGCTTAGAAAAACAAAATTTAAAGGGGAGGCAAGGATGGCTGGCAGAACGGAACTTGAGAAAAGCATCCATGAATTCAACTGGGGTTAAAAAAAAAAAAACAGACTTGTTTGGCTTTCAGGGAAAGCAGTGATAAACACATTGTGCAGGTTTCGCCATTTTGGCCTTTTCTGTCTATAGAAAAAGATCTCTCCATAGTCTGCTAACACGCATGGTTTGATCTTAGTTGCCATTCACTGCCCCTTTCATTTTTTTTTCTTTTTCGCCTGTAAATCAAGTGTTTGGAGAGAGCTATCGTAAAAACGCAATATATCAGATTCTTCTGCCATTGTTCGCTGGATGTATGGGGTTAAATTCTTGTTGAATGTTTGGCAGTTGAAAAAATGAACAGCGATGGCTCAGCGAAAATAGCTCTTGTTTTATTGGTTTTGATTCTGTTTTATTGCGTATCTGAGTAGAACATTTCACACAACAAATGATTCTCTCTCTCTCTCTCTCTCTCTCTCTCTCTCTCTACTCATCCACACCCCACCCTCACCACACACACACACACACACACACGCACGCCCTCTCTCCCTCTCTCTCTCTCTCTCTCCCTCTCTTCCTCTCTCTCTCTCTCTCTCCCTCTCTTGCTCTCTCTCTCTTTCTCGCCCGCTCGATCGCTCTTCCCCCCCTACACACGGACACAAACCCACAAACATGCATGCACACACACGCACGCACACACACACACACACGCACACACGTACAGATAACGTACACGCACACACACACACACACACACACACACACACACACATTATGAGTAAGAACGAGACAGAGAGACTGACAGACAGACAAAAAGTGAAAGAGAAAGGGAAAGAGACAGAGAGAGTCAGAGACAGAGACAGAGACAGAGAGACAGAGACAGAGCAGAGAGAGACAGAGACAGAGAGAATGAGAGAGAATGAGCGAGAGAGAGAGAAAGAGAGAGAGAGAGAATGAGAGAGAGACAGAAAGAGAGACAGAAAGAGAGAGAGAGTGAGAGAGAGAGAGAGAGAGGAGAAAGAGACAGAGAGAAAGCGTGTGTAGGGGGCGATCACGAACAAGGCAAAGATACACAATAGCAACACTCAGACGCAACATCAGCACCTACCAGCGAAGTTGTCAGAATTCTTGAACAGCGTTTCCCTCGGGTCACTGGTTCTTAATGCATGACATTGCTTAAACCTTCACATTCATTCAGTGCCCTGATTCTTCCAGACACTGACAAAGGCATCGTCTTATTGCTTCTTTCGCAAGATGTACAAAACCAACAATGGAGAGAGGAGTGTTCGTGTACAATGTTAAGCCAGGCCTGTCGGCAAGAATGATGGATGAAACCTAACCCCATTCACTCCGAGCCTATTGGCATAACTTTTGAATTATTTTCTTGCGGAGAAATGTGAGTGAAAATGACAATGGCGTGACTATCTTACTCGGTTTCACCAAAGGAAAGCAGGGAGAATTTTAAATATTAACTAAGCAACATAACTCTTGAGAGTCACGGAGTTATTTCCCATGTAGAATTTCTCAAATCCGACACAGTTTGCGCTACCCATTCATCTAGCATAGACGGAGCCACAAGGCACAGAATTGCAAGCTCAGAACATTCTCAAGAGTTATGTTGCTTAGTTAATATCTTACTCTGTTTCATTTTCTGGGTAAGTGAAATCGGTGGCTTCACGTCAGTGCCCTGCAGCCTTTTACGTTTGTGACCACAAATTCAGATGCAAATAAGAGTAACACATGTAAAAGTATTCTTTAACTCTTTGACTCCCGCATCCTAGCCACTTTGACTCCCTTCATGCAGGAAACTGGTGGATAAGGTGAGGGAGTCAAAGGGTTAAGTTTCTGTTTTGCTAGCACGCTTGACAATGCAGGATGCTGGTGGACAGGGTGCGGGAGTCAACGGTTAAGTTTCTGTTTGCTAGCACGGTTGACAATGCAGGATGCTGTGACAGGTGCGGGAGTCAAAGGGTTAGTTCTGTTTGCTAGACGGTTGACAATGCAGGATCGTGGACAGGGTGCGGAGTCAAGATCAAACAGTCAAACATAAAAAGGAGTTCTACTTAATAGACACAAACGAGACTTTACGTATTCACCCCACCAATGAGGACGTAAATGACATGAACAAAATAACATCCAGAACAAAGTATAAACGCACAAAATATTAGACGAGTACTCTTCAAGGCCTATGATCCACTTGCTAGATGAGAGAGACACAAATAAATCTCAGTGGTCAAAACTCAAATATCAAACTACATTTCTATTCGCTAATTATGACAAATTATGGAAATGTATCCATGAAAACAAAAGACAGAGTACATGAATGGAAAAGCTCCAGAATATTGCAATAGAAATATCAGTTTAAGTGATGGACTAGAAAGATGAAAGTGGTACAGAAAAACTGCTCTAAAATACGGCTAAATACGAGCAAGTGTCAAATATTCCTGGTGAGTGTTTCTCCTCGGTACCTCATTCAAAAGCAAATATTTCCATTGTACCGTGGAAAATATTCAAGTATGAAGTCTGCTGTATTGAACATAGTCAGCATGGTTCAACTTCGACAAAAAATTTTGTTGTCTTGTCGTTATCATCGTTGTGGTTGTCGTCGTCGTCGTCAGTGTTGTTGTTGTTGTTCTTCTTCTTCTTCTTCTTCTTTTTCTTCGTCATCTTCTTCGTTTTCTTCTCTCTTCTTCTTCTTCTTCTTCTTTTTCGTCTTCTTCGTCTTCTTCGTCTTCTTCTTCATCGTCTTCTTCTTCTTCTTCATCTTTGTCTTCTTCTTCCTTCTTTCTTTCTTCTTCTTCTTCTTTCTTCTTTTGCTTTTTCTTCTTCTTCTTTATGTTTTTCTTCTTTCTTCTTTCCTCTTCTTCTTCTTTCTATCTTCCTTGTTTCTTCTTTCTTTCTTTCTTTTTTCTTGTTTTTCATCTTCTGCTTCTCCTTCCACTTTTGTCTCTTCTATACAGTTTTACGTTGCGCAGTTTAGCTCCCAAACGTATTACCTAAACAAAGTTTCTTCTGTAAAAATTTCAGAGAAATGTAGTCTACATGACCTATCAAGTCTTTTACTGAAAACACCAGAGAAGACTGCACTGCTGTCAAGTTGCATTGGTAAAGTTCTGTAATGCCCAATCTGATCTAATGCAAACTCAGTTTGGACAGCACTTTTAAACATGTACCCTAACATGTACCCATGAAATCTATAACACTTACTTCATTAAACACTCTACTCTCTTTAACAATTTGAATTCCACTAAAAAGAAAAACAATTGTCATGTTGGTAACAATATGATCTCACATGCGGGACAAACCTTGACAAATTGAAGCGTTGCCTTTCCATAAATAAACTAAACAAGAAAGAGACTTACTGACATGGATATGTTTTCAGTGGAAAAAAAAGTAGGGTTTGAAAGATGCACTCAAGAAGAGAAACAAAACATCTGACCACAAGGCAACCCTGAACTTAAAAACAAATCAGATATATGCAACACAGAATGCCATACATATTCTCTTTGAGAAATGTGAGCACATCCAATTTCCGATCTCATTCAGATTGACTAATCAACCAGACTTAATCAATCATTTTTTTTTTATTGTTGATCAGTTTGTCTTATATTTCCCGTCCTGTTTCCTTTTCTTTATGCCAAATTCCCAAAGGCAATTCACACCACAAGTCCAAAATACAACGAAAACAGTATTGTCCCCTTTCAGGCACATGCCTTGTGGTGTGCACGATTTATTCTCCAGAAAG
Source organism: Monoplex corrugatus (assembly GCA_030674185.1). Lineage (NCBI taxonomy): Eukaryota > Metazoa > Mollusca > Gastropoda > Littorinimorpha > Ranellidae > Monoplex > Monoplex corrugatus. The sequence continues at coordinate 47,439,556 of CM060314.1, read as the reverse complement.
AGAAGACGAATTGCAGGAAAGGCTAAGCCAAACCTATTGGCTGAAACTTTGCTGGGTTTGAGATGAGTCTATTGACATAAAGTACAGCTAAAACCCAGTTCGAGAGCAACCATGTCTCTAAACGGAACACGTAAATTTTCAGCCCCCTGAGTGCCAAGAATAAAACGGACAGATAAGGATAGAGTAGCAAGATCTGTACAGGAGATTGAAGACTGTTCCCTCTGGGTGCAATGTTTCCCTGCTTTTATAGCAGTAGTTCTGGACTGTCCAAAATAATGATAAGGTCTTTTTATTTGTGGTTTCCCATCGACCGGGTTGTGGGAGTGTGTATGTGTGTGTGTGTGTGTTGTCTGTCTGTCTGTCTGTCTGTCTGTCTGTCTGTCTGTC
>CM060314.1:47431669-47436669 GCA_030674185.1 Monoplex corrugatus | reverse complement strand
CTTTGTGTGGGGCAATGAGGCAGAGCTGGTACATGGAGAGGAGCTTTTAGAAGAGCAAATCAAATCAGGAAGCAACAACAAAAATATCAGGCTGTATGATCGTTTGCACTTTTCATTCATTTGTTTGCTATTTTGCCAGGTTTTTTTCTATCTGTTTGTTTCTTTGTATCTTTGTTTCTTTGTTTGTCTGTCTGTTTGTTTGTTTGTTTGTTTCTTTGTTCGTTAGTATCAAGCTATATGATCGATTACACTCTTTATTCATTTCTTTGCTTATTTGTTTGTTTGTTTGTTTGTCTGTGTCTGTTTCTTTCTTTCTTTCTTTCTTTCTTTCTTGTGGTTGTTGTTGTAGTTGTTGTTGTTGTTGTTGTCGTTGTTGTTGTTGTCGTTGTTGTTGTTGTTTTGAAACCACCATTGTAAAGGTTCTTGCCTACTGCAGGCGTCCCAACATGGAACAAACTAATTGTATAGATATTACAAGAACTAACTAGCAAAGGAGTCTTCGAATCACGTCGGAGATGCTTTTGAAAACAAAACTTGATGAATATACACATAAATAAAACATTTCTCGCCACTTTTTTCCTCAAACGCTGTTCAGCTAATTTGGATACTTTCAACGACTTTTGATCCTTGTAAATTTTTATAGACAAATTAAGAATTTGGTATCTGTGCTTTAGTGTGAGGTCTTTGACCATGACACCAATCTTGATTTCTATCTCCATCAATGAACAATCCTTTCACATAGAGCCAACCTCCACTAAGTGTCATATGCTTGCTGACAATACTCATATTTGGGAAAAACATCGCTGAAATGCAGGAAACTTTAAAACTATCCATAAGCCAAGAATGAATCCGAATGGTGTAAACTATATGCACTTCAGTCCTAATGGAAAAAACATCAGTGACAATAACAACTCGGAACAAACACCAATGCCAGCATTATGTTTTCAATTATCGTCAGATTGTGGAGAACAAGTTTCTGAACACCATGTACGTACCAGATTATAGAAGTTCATTAATACTTGCAACAATATGTACTCACAAATATTCATTCAAAAGAGGGACAATGACTTCTGGATGAGTCTGACGCGTCTTGGAAATGCATATACCAGCATTCACCTCACATCACCTCACCTGTCGGCGTCAACGGGTTCGGTGTTGGCCGCTGCACATCTGGATGACACCATCTCCCTCCAGGCCGCTCTGTCTTGACTTTTGTGGATAATTTCTTGAATATTCAGGCCGCTGATGTTGGTTATGTTCTCGATGTATGAGATTCGAGGTCTACCTTTCTTCCTTTTTGCCACTGTTTTTTCTTGAAAGATGGTTGCCATGAGATTTGTGTTCTTGTTGTACCAACATTACAGAAACGACAATAACCTCAATGGCCTGACTATTTCAGTTTGTTTCATTTTCTTCTCTCTGTTGCCAATAAATCACCAGTTCCAACAGCATAATTGCACTCTGTCGCATGTATCATTCTTGGCCATAAACCCGAAATCTCATAGAAAATCTTTTTTCACATAAAAACAAAAACTGCAACAAGCAGGTTGAGATTGTGCGCTGAAAAAAATCTTCCATTGCATTCAGTGGGTGTAAAAGCAATAATGGCAGGTCTTCAGGGGAAACAATCATCCATATTCTGTACAGGCTCGGTCACGTTGCCCTTGTCTGGCCCTTTTATTATCGTTCCCAGGGACTAATGTCTTCCAACAGGCTTGACAAGAATTAAACTCAGTTTGAGATATAAGTTCTGCTAACTGCTTAGCTTAATATTATTCGTCGCGGCATTTCCTCCTCGCTTTATTGGGGATTAAATCAACTGCATTGAAGAGTTAACATGACAGAGGGTATGCAAAGGTCTCTTGTTCCATTGTTCATAGGTTGTTTTGAGTTAAATTATTGTGAAATGTTTGGCAGGCAGGGCAAGTAGACGGTGATGGCCCAGAGAATACATTTTGATTAACAGTTCAGAGGAGGGAAAGTTGTGTCAGTTTGCAGAAAAAGTTTGTGACAGGACTGTTGATGATAACCGGAGGTTCTTTTGTATTCCATGAAGAAATGCTTCTGGGCATTTGATTAAACTGTGCCGAAGCTAGAGGAAGAAATGGACGAACAACTATGCAGAGTGAACCACAGAGAACTTTGGCACAAACCATGCACACGCCCGAAACCTTGAAAGATGAAAGCAGCTGAAGCAGCATTCATCACTATATTGTCCCCACCACTCTCTCTCTTTCTCTCTCTCTGTCTCTCTCTGTCTCTCTCTGTCTCTCTCTGTCTGTCTCTCTCTCTCTCTCTCTCTCTCTCTCTCTCTCTCTCTCTCGTTCACTCGCTCGCTCCCCCATTCATAGAACATCAAATATGAATCACCCAGACATAAAATCGCCATCGTAATTCCTGTAACAGTTTTGGAAATTCCCAATCAACAAATATTGTTTGGGTCATTGCATTTTACCCTTTCTATTCCAAACATCACATATCGATATAATTCCGCACTCCTTCCAGAAAAATGATGACGAGAGCTACAGATTTTTCATTTTTCCTTTTAAAACCTTTCAATTGATGCTGCTTACCCTGTTCTCTCCTTCTACAGAGAAAACAAGAACAAGATAGAGAACAAATTCCTATTTTCGAGAGTAGTGGAGTACACACATTAATGCTCTGTCACACATCCACTTCTCGTCTATGGAGAGTCTACATTAACACAAATATACTAAGATGCTCAACTAGAATCTATATTTATGCACATAAACTATAATGCCACAGAAACGTCAAAATGATACAATGCTGATATTAGTTTAATTTATCTGACAGAGTGTGTAAGACAGGCACACACAGGCAGAATGCGAACTGCATATCCTTTCATCAGTATAGGCAAAAGATTAACATTTTAAAACGCTAAGTGACAGGGTTGTGTTTTGTCACCAGATCTGTTTTCACTTTACAGCGAAAACATCATGAGAAACCTAGAGGAAAACCCTGGATTAAAGGTTGGAGGAAAAATGATAAACAACATTCGATACGCAGATGACACCGTGCTAATTGCAGAAAGTGAAAGGGACCTACAAAACCTTGCGAATAAACTTGAAATAGAAAGCAAAGGTAAGGGGTTGGAACTAAACAGCAGGAAGACTGAAGTCATGGTGATCAGTAAAAAACATGAAATCCCCTCACGCAAAATAACAGCAAATGGCACAACCTTGAGACAGGTTGATAAGTTTAAATACCTGGGAACATCATTTCACCAGACGGCAGATGCTCATCAGAAATAGCCAGCAGAATCGGCCAAGCCAAAACAACATTCAAGAAGATGGAAAGCATTCTTACCAATAAATTCCTATCAGTTAACATCAGGAAGAGAGTTCTTGAATGTTATATAGAACCAATACTGTTGTACGGTAGCGAGGCTTAGACAGTCAACAAGCTAAGTCAAAACAAGATTGAGGCAGCCGAGATGTGGTTTCTAAGAAGGATGTTGAGAGTTTCATGGACAGCAAAGAAAACAAACAAGACAGTCTTGATGGAGGCAGACACAAGTAGATCATTCATAAGGAAGATTAGGAAAAGGCAGGCAACATTCATAGGCCATTTTATGAGGAAAGGGGAATTGGAACACCTGGTCACAACGGGAAAGCTGGAGGGAAGGAGAGCACCGGGTAGACCCAGAGAGAAGATACTAGACGGACTTGCAGAGTGGCTGAAAACAAGGAGGGTGAAAGAGATGCTCGAGGCAACAAGAGATAGAGACAGATGGAAGTCCATAATCGCCAACGCCATGCGGTAAGGCACCTGATGATGATGAAGTGACAGTAGCATAGAGTATACAGCCTCCGATTTCAAATAACTTTCTATGTTCTAGGTTTTAGCCAGAGACGAATATGAATACAGACAACATGTGTGGTCACCAATCCTCAGCAAATAAAGTGCATATAAGGCAGCTGATAAGTTCACATAATAATTCGTACTTATCTGTGTGTGCATGCAGTCTTGGGTATATCGTTTGACATGAATGGATTATAATAATACACATTGTAAAAAATCTCATGTTCTAATGAAGTTAATGTTCTTCGTTTGTAGTAGTTTTGTTATAGACTCTGAATATACTAAGCAGGCAGAAGTCGTTTTCATCTGCTTCAAAAATATGTTAACTTTAGTTTCATGTGTGTAAGCAGAGATATAACGTCAGAGAGAGAGACAAAGACACACACACACACACACACGCACACCACACACACACACACACACACACACACACACACACACACACACACACACACAAAACACACACACACACGGACATACAGGCGGGCAGACACACAGACACACACGCACACACACACACACACAACACACACACACACACACACACACACACACACACACACACACACACAGAGAGAGAGAGATGGACAGAGACAGACAGAGACAGAGAGGCAGAGAGACACACAGAGAGTGAGAGAGATAGACAGAGAGACAGAGACACACAGACACACAGAGAGACACAAAGCGAAACAGAGAGACAGAAAGAGAGGAGAGAGAGAGAGCAAAGAGAGAGAATGGAGAGAGAGAGAGAGAGAGAGAGAGAGAGGAATATTAGCCAAAGTCCACTGGATATTGCTCGCAGGTTAATTATTATTACTATGGAGCAGTCATTCCATTAGAATAGTACGGTAATAAAAGCTGACAAACGAGGGCTGAAGTGACGAGGCCTGTACGGGATATTGGTGATGACTCACTGTGCACTCTTGACAGTGAAATCTTAGTGCCTGCTGGGTTTTATATTAACATATCGGATGACTCATCATCATTATGTGCCCTGCTGCATGGCGTTGGCGACCATGGCCCTCCATACGCAGCTATCTCTTGTCACTGCAAGTATATCTCCCACCCTCTCTGTCCTCAGCCACTCTGCAAGTCCGCCCAATAATTTCTCCCTGGGTCTACCTGGTGCTCTCTTTCCCTCCAGCTTTCCTGTTGTGACCTGGTGCTCTAATTTCTCT
>CM060314.1:47419169-47424169 GCA_030674185.1 Monoplex corrugatus | reverse complement strand
TCTGATTTGTTCACGCTTGCTGAAATAGATAGTAATTGCGATAATGCTTGATGAGAATTTAACGACCAAGAGTGTGCTCGTCTGTGCGTATCTATGATGTGATTAGTGTGGTATTTTTCGTTCACTTTAACTAAATCTCTGTCTCTTTCTGTTGTCTCTGTCTGTCTGTCTGCCTGCCTGACTGTCCGTCTGTCTGTCTGTTCTCTGTCTCTTTCTGTCTTCTCTCTCTCTCTCTCTCTCTCTCTTTTCTCTCACTCACTAACAGTTTGTTTCTTCCTCTCTCCTAATTTTGTAATCGTGTATGTATGTGTATGAGTTTATATGTGTGCTTATGTGTATACTTGCGTGTGCTTCTGTGCCATGCGCGTACGTGTGTGTGTATGTGTGTGTGCGTGTGTGTTTGACAAGTTGATATCAGTCATCATCATGAGTGTGTGAGTGTGTGTGTGTGTGTGCGTGCGCGTGTGCGTGTGTGTGTGTGTGTGTGTGTGTGTGTGTGTGTGTTTGTGTGTGTGTGTGTTTGACAACATAATATCAGTCATCATCATCAAGTGCCTTGTCACATGGCGTTGGCGATCATGGCCTTCCATCTGTTTCTATCCCTTGTTGCCTCAAGCATCAGTATAAAAGCAAGTTAATATGTACATTTTTTGCTCTGACAAATCATCTACCTTTTCTGAATTGATACAACTTGTGTGGCAATTTCAATGACATTCAATCAGTGGTATTCATTCTTCTGACCAAACAACGTCTTCAACCACGAACTACTTGCCTTTGCTATCAAAAGAATATGGGCATATCATTATGTTAAGACGATAACGATGGATTAGCCTGATCATCCGAAGACAGCAGGATAACATCACCCGGACTGCCCTTCACTGGACACTCTAAAGGACCTTTAAGAAATGAAGACTAAAACAAAAAACAAAAACTGGCGATTATCGACATAAATAAAATCAGACATTGAAGCCCTGAAACATAGCTTGGATATTGTACAGCTGTTAGCCAAGAGCAGACAGAAATCGAGAACCTTCGTTGCTTTCCTACATGCCAATGGTACAATATGTACAGTAAGTAAGTAAGCTTAAATAAATTAATTCTAAAGAGATATAATGACTTTACAAATCTTGGTGATTTTTTTTTTTCCAAAATTATGCAAAAGGGGTATCATCATAGCCTTTCTTCCACTGTCAATGATGATACCGTTATCATTTTAACCTGTTTCGTCCTTTCTCTGCAGACAGATTAGCGTTTCTTAAAGCTGAACACACGCTGTCGCATATATCATTCTTGATCATGAGTCCAAATTCTTACAGAACATCATTTACACTCCTCCCTCTTCCTCTTCTTCCTCGTCCTCCTCCTTCTCTTCTTCCTCCTCCTCCTCCTCTTCCTCTTCTTCTTCCTTCTCCTCCTCCTCCTCCTCTTCTTCTTCTCCTTCTTCTCTTTCTTCTTTTTCTTCTTTCTTCTTCTTCTTCTTCTTCTTTTCTTCTCTTCTTCTTCTTCTTCTTCTTCTTCTTCTTCTTCTTCTTCTTCTTCTTCTTCGTCATTTCTTCTTCTTTTTCTTCTTCTTCTTCTTCTTCTTCTTCTTCTTTCGCAATTCTTCTTCTTCGCAATTCTTCTTCTTCTTCTTCGCAATTCTTCTTCTTCTTCGCAATTCTTCTTCTTCGCAATTCTTCTTCTTCTTCGCAATTCTTCTTCTTCTTCTTCGCAATTCTTCTTCTTCTTTTTCTTCCTCCGCCTCCTCCTCCTTCTTCCTGTGTTCGACGCCTACATGTCCAGGCACACACACACACACATACATATACACACACATACATACCACACACACACACACACAGACACACATACATCACACACACACACACACATACATACACACACACACACACACACACACACACACACACACACACACACACACACACACACACACACACACACACACACATGGACACATAATCACACAGAGATGCACAATCACACATGCACAATCACAATCGCGCACAGAGAGGAGAGAGAGAAGAAGAGAGAGATGCACACTCACAATAAAATTACGTACACCCACTTTGCAAATACATGGAAACAAATTAACAGCTTCAAAAAGGCCAGCTTACCACTCTGATGAAAATCGAGACTGTGCCTTGTTTATGGCGATGTTTTTTTCTTTCATATATCTGGTTTAAAAACCTCCCCTTTGTGATTTACCAATAAAGTATATGACTCATCTATCACAGATATTCAACAGCTAAAGAATGCACGTCATTTATCCATGGTTTTATGGGCATTGTGGAGACACGATTGGGCTCCATGCCTACAATGCCCCGGTTAATAAATTCACATTTCTGATGAAATGCCTTCTATTTATAGACACTGAAAAGGTTTGTAGATGATTATGGATGGCTGGAGGGAGGTGGTATTCAATTTGTTCAGACTGATGCTTGTCAGCACAGGAGATATTTTAAGGAAAAGAACCCAAAGAGGGCAAGCAAGGAAACAAACAAAAAAGATGTGTTTTTGCTGATTGTTCAAACCACTGATATTTTTCTGTTTGCTTATTCCTAGTTATTTATCTTTTAATTATCTATCTATCTATATCTATCTATTTTCTATCACATCCATCTATCTGTCTTATTTATTCATTTATCGAATTAGCTATTTTATCTGATTCAGAGAAAGCAGTTAAGACGATCTTAGACGACAATTTTCATTACAACTGTATTGCATTAATTAGTTTCGTGGATTTGTATGATTAACTGTGATGTTTTACTGCAAACCTGAGGTTATCGCCTACAGCAGATAACACAAGATAGAAACCAATTATTGGGACTAATTTTCTAAAAAAAATCAAAATGAATCTTTCAGTCCTGCTTGATTTGCTGTATTCCCCAAAAGCAACTCTCCCCCACCCTTGCTAAACCATGTTACACCCTTCTGCACACTTTCAACCACGTTTGACTCGTATGTATTTATCATGTCTTATGCACCTGTCTTTTAATATTTTCACATATGTTCAGGCAGATTCAAAACCCAGTAAGTAAGCTTTTGCTTGTTGTACCATTTATGTTCTTTAAACGCAATTTTTATCTTTTCTTTTAAAAAACGTATCTGTGTTCATGATGTCATTATAGTTTTTCAAAGATGAGGTTTTTGTCAAAATGTTTCATAATATTTCCTTTTTCAAAATCATAACCTGGACGATAACAGGAAGTAGACAAACATTTAACAAAACTAATATATAACAGTCCAACGTTACGTAGGAAATTGTCTTACGAAAGAAAAGAAAATCTCTCTCTCTCTCTCTCTCTCTCTCTCTCTCTCTCTCTCTCTCTCTCTCTCTCTCTCTCTCTCTCTTTCTCTATATCTATTATATATATATATATATATATATATATATATGTATACGTATATATTTGTGTATGTATATATAAATACATTTATACATATATATATGTATATACATATACATATGTATACATATATATATACATACATTATTATATATGTATGTATATATGTCTGTGTGTGTGTGAGTGTGTGTAGACCATATATACCTATCTCATTAACAAACATACACACATGCACACACTCACCCAATCCCACATCCACACACACACACACACAAAGAAAGAGACACACACAAAGAGACACACACAGGCACACACACATACACACACAAACACACACAACAAACACACACACAGGCACACACACATACACACACAAACACACACACAGGCACACACATACAAACACACACCAACACAAACACACAGGCGCACATATATGCACACACACACACAAACACACACACACACACACGCACACACACACACACACACACACACACACACACATACACTCACGCACACACACACACTCACACACACACACACTCACACACACACACACACACACACACACACACACACACACACATACACACAAAATCACTGGTAAAACAAAGATGGAACAAGACATAAACATCACCATCTGTCCAGCAAAGGTGTCAAACTATTGATCAATATCTCCCCCAGGTCAGTTAGTTTTCCGTAACACACAGCCAAAATCTTTACACCAAGTCAGTTCTTTGCATCTAACAGACAGTAACAACACACCCTTAGATTCCCTCTGTTCGTACTTGTTCTTTTGTACACACTAGGTTTTCACACGGAAAAGAAAATGAAGGTTTGCATCTATTATTAAGCCAAGTCTGTTGCAAACCAGTATATCTGAAACCTTTCTGAGCCTATTGATATGAGTTGTGGAAGTTAACAACTTGACAAGAAAAACCCCGAGGGTGCTGATGGGATCCTGAGCACCAATTCCTCGCTACTATCCGGACAGTCGCCTCTCAAGCTCCCGACGCCACTCGATAGCCATTTCACCAGGCAAAGGGAGTGCTGTCCACGCGTTGCATGACCCATTGGGACCCAGTCATCAGTTACCTTGTTTCCAAACCCAATGGTAAGGCGGGGAGACGACAAACCTCGGGACATGGCCACACAACGCGCACCAACCAGGTCCAGCCCAGCCACCACACCAAGAGAGAATGGAAGAGCCTTCTCTCGCCCCACTCTGGTTTTCATGTCTCTTTCGAGCAGCCCGTCCTGCCACCAGCTCGCATACTGCCAGATCCTTTCCCCTTACTTTCCTCATGGTAGCTAAAACCTTACTGTGTCTATTGACATAAGTTGTATAGGTATTATACTTCAGCAACAAGAGTAACACGGGCACACAGAGGTCTAAAGTGGAGAAACCTGTCCAGGGTATTGACGATTACTCCCGCAGGAGGCCAGGTCTTCTTGGTTTCAGTTGTAAACTAAAAGCTAAGAACATCAAGTGGAATTAACACTGTTACAATGACTTAGAAATCTTTTATACTCGAGTGTAAATCAGGAATTATGTGTCTAGATTTTGCATATAGTTTGTGACCATAAACCCAGTTCTGTTAAAATATTTTCTTCGTGAAATGAGTCAGGGAGAGGGAAAGTTGGGGG
>CM060314.1:47409169-47414169 GCA_030674185.1 Monoplex corrugatus | reverse complement strand
GTATCTGATAAAATAGGATGTGCCATGTATACATGTACCTGATAAAATAGGATGTGCCATGTATACATGTATCTGATAAAATAGGATGTGCCATGTATACATGTACTGATAAAATAGGATGTGCCATTTATACATGTATCTGATAAAATAGGATGTGCCGTGTATACATGTATCTGATAAAATAGGATGTGCCGTGTATACATGTATCTGATAAAATAGGATGTGCCGTGTATACATGTATCTGAGAAAATAGGATGTGCCATGTATACATGTATCTGATAAAATAGGATGTGCCGTGTATACATGTATCTGAGAAAATAGGATGTGCCGTGTATACATGTACTGAGAAAATAGGATGTGCCGATGTATACATGTATCTGATAAAATAGGATGTGCCTGTATACATGTATCTGATAAAATAGGATGTGCCTGCATGTATAACATGTATCTGATAAAATAGGATGTGCCATGTATACATGTATCTGATAAAATAGGATGTGCGTGTATAAAATGTATCTGATAAAATAGATGTGCCATGTATACATGTATCTGATAAAATAGGATGTGCCATGTATACATGTATCTGATGAAAATAGGATGTGCCTGTATAAATGTATCTGATAAAATAGGATGTGCCATGTAAACATGTACCTGAGAAAATAGGATGTGCCGATGTATAAGTAGATTGCGTTAAAATAAAGGATGTGCCGTGTAAATGTACTGAGAAAATAGGATGTGCCATGTATACATGTATCTGAGAAAATAGGATGTGCCATGTATACATGTATCTGAGAAAATAGGATGTGCCTGTATACATGTATCTGAGAAAATAGGATTGCCGTGTATACATGTACCTGAGAAAATAGGATGTGCCGTGTATACATGTATCTGATAAAATAGGATGTGCCATGTATACATGTATCTGATAAAATAGGATGTGCCATGTATACATGTATCTGATAAAATAGGATGTGCCATTTATACATGTAGCTGAGAAAATAGGATGTGCCGTGTATACATGTACCTGAGAAAATAGGATGTGCCGTGTATACATGTATCTGAGAAAAAAGGATGTGCCATGTATACATGTATCTGATAAAATAGGATGTGCCGTGTATACATGCATCTGATAAAATAGGATGTGCCTTGTATAAATGTAGCTGAGAAAATGGGATGTGCCATGTATACATGTACCTGAGAAAATAGGATGTGCCGTGTATAAATGTATCTGATAAAATAGGATGTGCCGTGTATACATGTACCTGAGAAAATAGGATGTGCCGTGTATACATGTACCTGAAAAAATAGGATGTGCCATGTATATATGTATCTGAGAAAATAGGATGTGCCATGTATACATGTATCTGAGAAAATAGGATGTGCCATGTATACATGTATCTGATAAAATAGGATGTGCCGTGTATACATGTATCTGAGAAAATAGGATGTGCCATGTATACATGTAGCTGAGAAAATAGGATGTGCCATGTATACATGTACCTGAGAAAATAGGATGTGCCATGTATACATGTATCTGAGAAAATAGGATGTGCCATGTATACATGTATCTGAGAAAATAGGATGTGCCTTGTATAAATGTAGCTGAGAAAATAGGATGTGCCATGTATACATGTACCTGAGAAAATAGGACAGCTAAAGAAAATATACAAATAAGATGAAATGGAAAAAAACCCAATAACATTGAATAAATTGAATTAAATTCATTACAATGAAATAAAACAAATTAAATTAAATTAAATTAAGTAAAACGAAACAAAGAAAGAGATCCAATGTCAACATGACAAACGAAAATACTCTATGTCTCTGTTTCTGTCTCTCTATTTGTTTCTCTCTCTCTCTCTCTCTCTCTCTCACACACACACACACACACACACACACACACACACACACACACACACACACACACACACACACACACACACACACACACACAGCCTAAAGCGCGGACCAAAATATACCCAAATTGAATCATAATCACACATTACAGGATTAATTCTCCATCAGATCCACAGCCCACTTGCCAGGACAGACATAAATAGATCTCAAGCGGCAGAAAGCAAACATAAACTAAAGCTCTGTTCCCTGGTTCTGACAAGCGTGAAAACATTGAAAACTGATCCATGAAGAAACAGGAGAAAGGACTTGAGGAGGGAAAACCTCCAGAGAGTTGCAGTGGACACATGGTTGTGGGAGTGATGAACCAGAAGGATGACAGGGTAAGAGAAAGATTGTGCTGAAAGTATACTAACATGAGGAAGTGTCCAAGGTTAGTTTATTTGTTTCAAAAATAGACAAACAATGGTATTACTGGTACCTTTGTGACAACATCAATATTCATACGCAAACTCGCACCCTGCGCTCAGCTTCAGAAACTCTTTCCCTTCAGGATCCTAGATTTTAACTATTAAACTGTCGGCTAGCGTTCTTTTCCTGCTTCGGGACTATCTGCCTCAAATAAACTTCCACACCTCCCTTTTTTTTCGCATCTACCCTTTCTGCTTTTAATCCAGTTTGTAACCTACCTCTTTTCCCTTCAATGAATTCTGCAACTGCCTTTTTCTTCTTTTTCTTCTTCTTCTTCTTCTTCTTCTTCTCTTCTTCTTCTTCTTTCTTCTTCTTCATTCTTCTTCTTCTTCTTCTTCCTTCTCTTCTTCTTCTTCTTCGCAATTCTTCTTCTTCGCATTCTCTCTTCTTCTCTTCGCAATTCTTCTTCTTCTTCTTTTTCCCTTCTCGCAATTCTTCTTCGCAATTCTCTTCTTTCTTAACTTCTTCTCTTCTTCGCAATCTTTTCTTCTTCTTCCATTCTTCTTCTTCGCAATTCTTCTTCTTCTTCTTCGAATTCTTCTTCTTCCATCTCCTTCATGCAATTCTTCTTCTTCGCATTCATTCTTGTCTCTTCTTCGCAATTCTTCTTCTTCCGCAATTTCTTCTTCTCTTCGCAATTCTTCTTCTTCGCTTTCTTCTTAGCAATTCTTTTCTTCATCTTCGCAATTCTTTTCTTCGCTTCTTCTCGCAATTCTCTTTCGCAATTCTTCTTCTTTCGCAATTCTTCTCTTCGCAATTCTTCTTCGCAATTCTTCTTCTTCGCAATTCTTCTTCTTCGCAATTCTTCTTCGCAATTCTTCTTCAATTCTTCGCAATTCTTCTCTTCGCATTCTATCTTCTTCTTCGCAATCTTCTTCATTCTCTTCTTCCTTCTTTGCAATTCTTCTTTCTCGCAATTCTTCTTTTCGCAATTCTTCTTCTTCTTCGCAATTCTTCTTCATTCTTTCGCATTTCTTTCGCAATTCTTCTTCTTCGCAATTCTTCTTTGCTTTCTTCTTCTGCAATTCTTCTTTCGCAATTCTTCTTCTTCTTCTTCGCAATTCTTCTCTTCGCAATTCTTCTTCTTCCTTCTTGCAATTCTTCTCGCAATTCTTTCATCTTCTTCGCATTCTTTTCGCAATTTCTTCTATCTTCTTTTCGCAATTCTTCTTCTTTCGCAATTCTTCTTCTTCAATTCCTTCGCATTCTTCTTCTTCTTCGCAATTCTCTCTTCTTCTTCGCAATTCTTCTTTCGCATTCTTCTTCTTCGCAATTCTATCTTCTTCGCATTCTTCTTCTTCTTCTTCTCGCAATTCCTTCTTCTTCTATCTTCTTCGCATTCTTCTTCTTCTTTCGCAATTCTTCTTCTTCGCAACTTCGCATCTCTTCTTCGCAATTCTTCTTCGCAATTCTCTTCTTCTTCGCTTCTCTCTTCTTCTTCTTCGCAATTCTTCTTCTTCTTCTTCGCAATTCTTCTTCTTCGCAATTCTTCTTCTTCTTTCTTCGCAATTCTTCTTCTCGCAATTCTTCTCTTCTCTCGCATTCTTCTTCTTCGCAATTCTTCTTCTTCTTCTTCGCAATTCTTCTTCTTCTTCGCATTTTTCTCGCAATTCTTCTTCTTCGCAATTCTTCTCTTCTTCGTCTTCTTCGCATTCTTCTTCTTCGCATTTCTTCGATTCTTCTTCGCAATTCTTCTTCGCATTCTTCTTCTTGCAATCTTCTTCTTCTTCGCAATTCTTCTTCTTCCTTCTTCCAATTCTTCTTCTTCGCAATTCTTCTTCGCAATCTTTCTTCGCAATCTTCTTCTTCGCAATTCTTTCTTTCTTCGCAATTCTTCTTCTTCTTCTTGCAATTTCTTCTTCTTTTCGCAATTCTTCTTCTTCGCAATTCTTCTTCTTCGCAATCTCTTCGCAATTCTTCTTCGCAATTCTTCGCAATTTCTTCGTTTTCGCAATTCTTCCTTCTTCTTCTTGCAATTCTTCTTCTTCTTCGCAATTCTTCTTCTTCGCAATTCTTCTCTTCTTCTTCGCAATTCTTCTTCTTCGCAATTCTTCTTCTTCTTCTTTTCTTCTTTTCAATTCTTCTTTCTTCTTCTTCTTCTTCCATTCTTCTTCTTCTTCTTCTTTTCTTCGTCTTCTTTTCTTCATCTTCTTCTTCTTCTTCGCAATTCTTCTTCTTTCGCAATTCTTCTTCTTCGCAATTTTCTTCTTCGCATTTCTTCTTCTTTGCAATTCTTTTCTTCTTCGCAATTCTTCTTCTTCTTCTTCTTCCTTCTTCTTCTTGCAATTCTTCTTCGCAATTCTTCTTCTTCGCAATCTTCTCTTCGCAATTCTTTTCTTCTTCTTCGCAATTCTTCTTCTTCTTCTTTGCAATTCTTCTTCTTCTTCTTTGCAATTCTCTTCTTCCAATTCTTCTTCTTCGCATTCTTCTTCTTCGCAATTCTTCTTCGCAATTCTTCTTCTTTTCGCAATTCTTCTTCTTCTTCTTCTTTCAATTCTTCTTCGCAATTTTCTTGCATTCTTCTTCTTCGCAATTCTTCTTTTCGCAATTCTTCTCTTCGCAATTCTTCTTCTTCTTCTTTTTCTTCTTCTTGCAATTCTTCTTCTTCTTCTTCTTCTTCGCAATTCTTCTTCTTCTCTTCTTCTTCTTCGCAATTCTTCTTCTTCTTCGCAATT
>CM060314.1:47381669-47391669 GCA_030674185.1 Monoplex corrugatus | reverse complement strand
TCTAAGTCTTGACATTCTCAAAATTTCCTTTTTGCAGAAATGTCCTTACATTCCATGTTGCGATTTTAGTTGGGGGGGTTTTTTTCAGTTTGATGGCAGTAGCTTGCTGACGGTCTGGTGTTACCTGCTCAGCATGATGGTCCCTACCAGACAAAGGTGTTCCATGGGAGCCCCTATTTACATCGTTATCCTCATTTTTCTTGTTTTGTCTGGCCATGAATTTTCTTGGGAAAATACGATGCTGGTTTCCTGTTGCCTTCCATCGGTTTGTGTTCGGACTCTCCGCCAGCCTTTGTCGTTCCCACGACAACCTAAAACGCAGTAAGCGTGATTTTTCTTTCAGGGTTTACTCCCTTAGAGAACAGCTGCCATTCAACATAAAAGGCGAGCCACCAGAAGCAGGACTCAAGGTAGCAGGACTCCTTCCATGCTGCAACCCGTGGAAGAACATGTTTCTCCAGGATCGGTCTTGTATCCCACATGAAGTTCACAAGAAAAACCTCGACGGTGCGGATGGGACTCAGAGCACCAGTGCCTCGACACTCTCAGGACAATCACCTCCCAAGCTCCCGACGCCAATCGACAGTCATTTCATCAAGTAAAGGGGGAGGGGGTGTCCATGCGTTGCATGGACCCATTCAAACCCAGTCATCAGTTACCTTGCTCTCAAACCGAATGGCAAGGTGGTAGAGGACAAACCCCGGGACATAGCCACACAACGCACACCAACCAGGTCCAGCCCAGCCTCCGGACCAAGAGAAGAACAAGTGTCTCCAGCATCGATCTTGTATCCCACATGAAGACTTATAACAGGCCATAGAATCACCAGTATGCTTACTCATCCGTCGGATCATTGTAAGACTCCATCATCTCATACATACATACATACATACACACATATCTACATTTATACATGCATACATACATACAGACAGACATGCATACATACATACAGACAGCCAGACAGACATACAAACATACATACATACAGTCATGCGTACATACATACATACGTACATACATACGAACACACATACATACATACATGCATATATACATGCATGCATACATACATACATAAATACATACATACATAAATACATACATGCATACATACATGCATACATACATACATATATGCATGCATGCATACATACAGACAGCCAGACAGACATACAAACATACATACATACATACATTCATGCGTACATACATACAAACATACATACATACAGACAGACAGACAGACAGACATACAAACATACATACATACATACATACATTCATACGTACATACATACATACACAAACACATATACATACACATATACATACATGCATGCATACATACATATATACATACATACATGCATACATACAAACATACATACATACATGCATAACTACATATATAGATGCTTACATACATACACCATAAGTGTGTGGTGTATGTATATATACATATATATATATCTATATATATAATTATGTATGTGTGTGTATAAGTGTGTGTGTGTGTGTGTGTGTGTGTGTGTGTGTGTGTGTGTGTGTGTGTGTGTGTGTGTGTGTGTGTGTGTGTGTGTGTGTGTGTGTGTGTGTGTGTGTGTGTGTGTGTGTGTGTGTGTAACGAACAGCAAACATGAAAAATAAAGTATTTCCATAAAACCTAACAACAATAATGTGATTAGGTTGCCTTTTTTAATCTGCCAATCGGAAAATTTACAAAGGACTTTAAAACAGGAAAAGCTGGATTGACCAGATCAGTCTGTTTTCATCAATACATCAAATCAGCATGACATATTTATCAATACATCAAATCAGCATGACATATTTATCAATACATCAAATCAGCATGATATATTTATCAATACATCAAATCAGCATGATATATTTATCAATACATCAAATCAGCATGACATATTTATCAATACATTAAATCAGCATGATATATTTATCAATACATCAAATCAGCATGACATATTTATCAATACATCAAATCAGCATGACATATTTATCAATACATCAAATCAGCATGATATATTTATCAATACATCACATCGGCATGATATATTTATCAATACATCAAATCAGCATGATATATTTATCAATACATCACATCGGCATGACATATTTATCAATACATCAAATCAGCATGATATATTTATCAATACATCAAATCAGCATGATATATTTATCAATACATCACATCGGCATGACATATTTATCAATACATCAAATCAGCATGATATATTTATCAATACATCAAATCGGCATAATGGTCTCATCTACACATCAAATCAACATGATGTATTATTCAATACATCAGAACCATGTCATACAATCATTACAACAAATCAGCGTGATGTATTAATCAACACATCAAATCAACATGATATATTTATCAGTACATCAGATCACCATGTCGTATAACCAATGCATCAAATCAGCATGAGGTATTAATCAACACAACAAATAAACATGATGTATTTATCAGTACATCAGATCACCATGTCGTGTAATCAATACATCTAATCAGCATAATGTATTAATCAACTAAAATGATACAGAGAACATGATCAAAACCAAAGACGAATTCTTAGTGAAAAGGAATTGTTCTTAAAAGCATTCATCATGTACAATATTGGAACAAATGGACTGAGGCCAAATCATGCCGCGAACAAAGTTCTCTTCAAAGTAGGGTCCCTGGAACAAATCTGAGTCATATTTGTCATAAAAGGATTAAAGGGATGAACAAAAGGGATGGGGAAAGGAAATAATAGAAATTCATACTTTGGCAGGAACACTGAAGAGCGAAAAGAATGAGGAGCGAGGGGAGGAGACAAATCGACTGATTCTCCAGCTCTCAGACAAGGTCAAGACAGTCATGACATCAGTGGAATAATGGCAAGCCTTTTCTGTGAAATCTAATAACAATACATGTACAAGACTTCTTTATAAATCCAAGTTTAAAATTTTCAATGCTCATCCATCAGCTATGAAATCAGGACTCTTTCCATGTTTTTTTTTTCTTCAAAAAAAACTGACTCGTCATTTTTTTTTCAAAATTCTATACTCGTATCAGTGTGTCATCACAGTGCCATCATTATGTATCCATTTGACAGAGATTTCGCCACAATATAGCCAACACATCCAACAAATGATACAAGATCAGACCTTCAGTTTGCCCCCTTTCACATTTGCTCTTTTCAATGCAGCTGACTTCCACATCAGGAACGTGAAAGAAGAGGAATCACAGCTATGATCGAGTCAGACCTTCTAGTTCAACTTGTAGCTGCAATCCAGCTCACCTCATCATGGTCTCATTGGAAGAGAATGTCAAAGATTTTCTCCTCCCTTGAGGGTGAAATTAATATATAAAGACAAGGGTCAAGGAACCGAGGGTTGTTCGGGATACTGGCATTTTGCAGAAGGTGGATATCATAGCTTTCACACCTCCTGAATGTTGTGGATGTTTTCTCGAAAATAAAACTGTCCACAGTCTCCGTCACTGGGTCATATTATTGGTTTTATTCATAAAAGATCTATACAATGAACTCACTGCCAGCAGATCTGAGAGGTCTGCTCACCCTTTTAGCACACAAAAATTAAAACAGTTGCATGTTCATCCAGGCCTTCCATTGTTGATGTCATAGTTATTCATCTACCAATGTGTACGTCCACTTCTGCCTGCTGATCACGTGGCAGTGTGCAATCATTAATTTATTGTGTGCAGTTATGACCATAGGTATATTGTATGTATGGCTACACGTTGTTAGTATATATCATGGATTTGTGTGTGTGAATGAATATGTCTGTTCTGATTTATGTGCATGTATATGTGTGTACTTTTGTATGTATTGCACTCTGTGTCTTGTGCATGTGTAAAGCGTTGTGATTCCAACTGACATGGCAGAATAGCACTATGCACTATCATTTTGCCCTGTGATGATTGTTGTAGGCAAGACGCCCAAAGCAATGGTAAAAACCTATTTGTTGAAAGTATATAAAGGCAAGAAGCCCAAAGTAAATGTAAAAAATATATTTGAGGAAAATGTATAAAGGCAAGAAGCCCAAATCAAAAGTAAAAACATGTTTGAGGAAAAGATATAAAGGCAAAGAAGCCCAAATCAAAAGTAAAAACATGTTTGAGGAAAAGATATAAAGGCAAAGAAGCCCAAATCAAAAGTAAAAACATGTTTGAGGAAAAGATATAAAGGCAAAGAAGCCCAAATCAAAAGTAAAAACATGTTTGAGGAAAAGATATAAAGGCAAAGAAGCCCAAATCAAAAGTAAAAAACATGTTTGAGGAAAAGATATAAAGACAAAGAAGCCCAAAGCAATGGTTAAAACATGTTTGAGGAAAAGATATACAGGCAAGAAGCCCAAATCAAAAGTGAAAACATTGTTGAGGAAAAGATATAAAGGCAAAGAAGCCCAAAGCAATGGTTAAAACATGTTTGAGGAAAAGATATAAAGGCAAAGAAGCCCAAAGCAATGGTTAAAACATGTTTGAGGAAAAGATATAAAGGCAAAGAAGCCCAAAGCAATGGTTTAAAACATGTTTGAGGAAAAGATATAAAGGCAAAGAAGCCCAAATCAAAAGTAAAAACATGTTTGAGGAAAAGATATAAAGGCAAAGAAGCCCAAAGCAATGGTTAAAACATGTTTGAGGAAAATGTATAAAGGCAAAGAAGCCCAAATCAAAAGTAAAAACATGTTTGAGGAAAAGATATAAAGGCAAAGAAGCCCAAAGCAATGGTTAAAACATGTTTGAGGAAAAGATATAAAGGCAAAGAAGCCCAAAGCAATGGTTAAAACATATTTGAGGAAAAGATATAAAGACAAAGAAGCCCAAAGCAATGGTTAAAACATGTTTGAGGAAAAGATATAAAGGCAAAGAAGCCCAAAGCAATGGTTAAAACATGTTTGAGGAAAAGATATAAAGGCAAAGAAGCCCAAATCAAAAGTAAAAACATGTTTGAGGAAAAGATATAAAGACAAAGAAGCCCAAAGCAATGGTTAAAACATGTTTGAGGAAAAGATATAAAGACAAAGAAGCCCAAAGCAATGGTTAAAACATGTTTGAGGAAAAGATATAAAGGCAAAGAAGCCCAAAGCAATGGTTAAAACATGTTTGAGGAAAAGATATAAAGACAAAGAAGCCCAAAGCAATGGTTAAAACATGTTTGAGGAAAAGATATAAAGGCAAAGAAGCCCAAAGCAATGGTTAAAACATGTTTGAGGAAAAGATATAAAGGCAAAGAAGCCCAAATCAAAAGTAAAAACATGTTTGAGGAAAAGATATAAAGGCAAAGAAGCCCAAATCAAAAGTAAAAACATGTTTGAGGAAAAGATATAAAGGCAAAGAAGCCCAAATCAAAAGTAAAAACATGTTTGAGGAAAAGATATAAAGGCACAGAAGCCCAAATCAAAAGTAAAAACATGTTTGAGGAAAAGATATAAAGGCAAAGAAGCCCAAATCAAAAGTAAAAACATGTTTGAGGAAAAGATATAAAGGCAAGAAGCCCAAATCAAAAGTAAAAACATGTTTGAGGAAAAGATATAAAGGCAAAGAAGCCCAAATCAAAAGTAAAAACATGTTTGAGGAAAAGATATAAAGGCAAAGAAGCCCAAATCAAAAGTAAAAACATGTTTGAGGAAAAGATATAAAGACAAAGAAGCCCAAATCAAAAGTAAAAACATGTTTGAGGAAAAGATATAAAGACAAAGAAGCCCAAATCAAAAGTGAAAACATGTTTGAGGAAAAGATATAAAGACAAAGAAGCCCAAATCAAAAGTAAAAACATGTTTGAGGAAAAGATATAAAGACAAAGAAGCCCAAAGCAATGGTTAAAACATGTTTGAGGAAAAGATATACAGGCAAGAAGCCCAAAGCAATGGTTAAAAACATGTTTGAGGAAAAGATATAAAGACAAAGAAGCCCAAAGCAATGGTTAAAACATGTTTGAGGAAAAGATATAAAGGCAAAGAAGCCCAAAGCAATGGTTAAAACATGTTTGAGGAAAAGATATAAAGGCAAAGAAGCCCAAATCAAAAGTAAAAACATGTTTGAGGAAAAGATATAAAGGCAAAGAAGCCCAAAGCAATGGTTAAAACATGTTTGAGGAAAAGATATAAAGGCAAAGAAGCCCAAATCAAAAGTAAAAACATGTTTGAGGAAAAGATATAAAGGCAAAGAAGCCCAAATCAAAAGTAAAAACATGTTTGAGGAAAAGATATAAAGGCAAAGAAGCCCAAAGCAATGGTTAAAACATGTTTGAGGAAAAGATATAAAGGCAAGAAGCCCAAATCAAAAGTAAAAACATGTTTGAGGAAAAGATATAAAGGCAAAGAAGCCCAAAGCAATGGTTAAAACATGTTTGAGGAAAAGATATAAAGGCAAAGAAGCCCAATTCAAAAGTAAAAACATGTTTGAGGAAAAGATATAAAGACAAAGAAGCCCAAAGCAATGGTTAAAAACATGTTTGAGGAAAAGATATAAAGGCAAAGAAGCCCAAATCAAAAGTAAAAACATGTTTGAGGAAAAGATATAAAGACAAAGAAGCCCAAAGCAATGGTTAAAACATGTTTGAGGAAAAGATATAAAGACAAAGAAGCCCAAAGCAATGGTTAAAACATGTTTGAGGAAAAGATATAAAGACAAAGAAGCCCAAAGCAATGGTTAAAACATGTTTGAGGAAAAGATATAAAGGCAAAGAAGCCCAAAGCAATGGTTAAAACATGTTTAAGGAAAAGATATAAAGACAAAGAAGCCCAAAGCAATGGTTAAAACATGTTTGAGGAAAAGATATAAAGGCAAAGAAGCCCAAAGCAATGGTTAAAACATGTTTGAGGAAAACATAAACCTACGAAATGAAATTAGTAGACTGAACTGCTCATGTTAAAAAATATTCAGTTTCAGCTCTGCTCATCCACCTTTTTGACAAAAGAATAGATATAATCACATCGTTGAACTATCGATGTTTTAATCACCATACACATGGCACCTGCGACGTTAGTGCATATGGAATTCATTCCGAGCGCGGAGACGTCATCTTGAGAAACTGAAATTGAAACTACTTAGATTATTTTTACGTCTTGAGTTCTTTCTAATCCGACTTCCTCTCTGCTGACCATCTCTGCTTTTTCATCCTAAACAAACCGGACAACACCACCCCACCCCCCAATGTCCAGCAACCAAGAATCAGGGTCATCCCATTTTAGGCTCTAAACATAGAAGGCATTCGCTGAGATTTAGGATTTAATAATCGAGGATGCTGTAGCTGAAGAACCCAATCATGTTGGCACAATAGCCATAAACCCATACAAGATGATATGCAGTCTTCATCAGCGTAATGCCTGTGTTTGAACGGCTGCGTGTCTTCCATAAAATAAGGACATGAAAAGGTGTTTTTTAAAAAACAGAAACCTTAGAGCATTTTTCCTTTTCTTCTCTTTTCTTTTCTTTTCTTATCCTCTCTTTTCTTTTCTTTTCACAAACCAGAAGCAGTATTGAAATGAAAAAATAATTATTACATATCTGAAAACAGATGAAGAATTGTAACTTTCTTTGTCATATTCATATTTTAAGTCTAAGATATGTAATTCTACGACATAAATACATACAAATATACATATATGTATGTATATATATATGTATATATATATATATATATATATATATTTACATATATATCTCTCTGTGTAGAAAGAATACAAATATACATCCATATATATATATACATATATATATATGTATATATATATATATATGTATATATCTGTGTGTGTGTGTGTAGAAAGAATATATATGTGTATACATATATATACATACATATATATATACACACATATATGTATATATATATATGTATGTATGTGTATATATATATATGTGTGTATATATATATATGTGTGTGTTTGTGTGTGTGTGTGTTACATGTAGAGGAACAGATAGATAGATAGATAGATAGATAGATAGATAGATAGATAGATAGATAGATAGATAGATAGATAGATCGGTAAGTATGCTTGTAGGTAGGTATATAGGTACTCATTTTAAATTACTGGAATTTAATAAAGAAAAACGAATCTGGACCATACTATAAATCTTCCTTCTTGCGCTCTTTAAGCCTTCTGTTTGTATTGTTTACATTGAAAATCACCGGGTGTCTGTCAGTTATCAGTCAGGAACTTTCAAGTAGTGTTTTCCTTTTGTTTTGTTTTTTCTTGTTTATTCTATTCAGATAGTTAAAACTGATTCAAATATTTCATCAATGATTAGGAAACGAAGGTGTGATTTATTCATGCAAAGTCTGAGCCAGCTGAAAAGCAACCCAACCTATGTGCGGAACATCATGTCTGGCCGCTTTTGCGATTGAAGAACACCCCCTGTGGATGTGGTAACACAGTGTAGGTAACTTCTGACTGCAAAGTGTTGAGACTATAGTAATGAGAGAAGTGCTGGTGGCTGTGCAAATGGCGGCCGGGCGGACTGCCCAATAGAATAATGAAGGTCCCATGGCTGGGCTGGATCTGGTGGCCGTGCGTCGCGTTGCTCTGAACAAGGGATTGTCATCTCCCTTCTTTGCCATTTGGCTCGTGAACAATGAAACTGATGATTGGATCTGAATAGGTTATGCAACGCATGGACAACCGCCTTCGCTTGGCGAGGTGGATACTATGTGGCGTCAGAAGCTTGGAGGTGACTGTTTCGCCAATGGTGAGGCATTGTTGCTCTGGGTCCCATCCAGCACCCTGCAGTGTTTGTTCTTGACTTAACCCTTTGAATCCTGCACCCTGTCCACCGGCATCCTGCGTTGTTAACTATGAGAGAAAAGCGAAAACCTTTGATTCCCGCACCAGCATCCTGCATTGTCAACCATGCTAACAAAGCAGAAACCTAGCCTTTTGACTGCCTCACCCTATCGGGTGAGGCAGTCAAAGGGTTAGGTTTTTGCAGTTGATGGACAGGGTGCATGAGTCAAAGGGTTAAAGTATGAATATTATACAATCCCCGACTAAGCAGGCAAATTTTGTGACAAATTGTGACAGTGTGATCAAGATATCTCCACGACTCTTCCCTCCTTCTTTCTGTCCTTATTCCACATGTTACAAGCGACTGTTCATGTGACACGCTACCCAGGATCAATGGCAGGTGAAAACTTTGTATACAGTTTCAGTTCCAGTTTCTCAAGATGATGTCTCCGCGCTCGGAATAACTTCTATATGCACTGAAGCCACTGATGCCGTGTGATGGAGAATACATGGGATAAATTTTAAAGCATTACATAAGCCTGGATATGGAAAAAAGTATCATGGGATAAGCTTTACATGTGTACATAAGCCCTCAGCCTTAGCAAGACCTTGGGCTCCTACCTAGCGTATAGGTTTCATGTCTTATCTTTGTGTCAATATGTCCAGCCCGACTGTACTGAAAAGTTTCGCGGGTAGATGAAGCTCACTGACGGTCTGCAATATGAGTAGCTCTTGGGCAGTCAGCTGATAAACGACAATAGGAGAATATATATATATATATATATATATATATATATATATATGTATATGGCTAATAGGTCTTTGGTTTTCTTTTCAGGCTCTGTTTTTGCTCGTGTATTGCTGTGCGTCTGCGTGCGTGCGTGTGCGTGTGTGTGTGTGCGTGCATGCATGCGTGTATGAGTGCGTGAGTGCGCTTGTGTGTGTGTGTGTGTGTGTGTGTGTGTGTGTGTCTGTGTGTGTATGTTTGTGTGTATGTGAGTGAGTGGGTGTGTGAATCTTATTTATTGTAGACCCTCTTATTTACGGAGTACTCGACAAAGAAACAGTAGGGAACTTTTTCATCCTTTTTTCCCAGTAGGCATCTGTCCCAAAGTCCCGTGACAAAGACAGATCAGGAAGCTTAACTCAATATACCTATGGGACAGGAACATTCCTTTTATTGCTTGAGCTTAACGGGTAAGTTTGAAACAATGTCCTGTTGGCAATACTAGTTACGATGTTT
>CM060314.1:47339169-47369169 GCA_030674185.1 Monoplex corrugatus | reverse complement strand
AACAATCATTCGCTGCATATAGAAAAAATAAGTTCACAGTCCCAGTTGGTCAGTTTTGTGCAAATGTTGCAATGATTTCCTACCCATGACAATTTTGTTAATTCATAATTTTTCCTGTATTCCCCTATTATTTGCTCTCAAATGTTGTAGTTACTGCGTGACGTAAAACAGTGTCAGGATGGTGAAGAATGAAGAGCATCTGTTTTCTTAGGTTTCGGTTTCAATTTTCCAAGATGGTGTCTCAACGCTCAGTGTAAATTCCGTATGTACTGACATCACATGTGCCATGTAATGGACAAGGTCCAAAATGATCATGGCATAAGCCATGAGCCCGAGCTCATATATGCCCCTTGCATTGGACAAGGTCTTGAGGTAATACCTCACGTAACGGTTTTATGTGTATTTTTTGTAGAATGTCACTGCAGCACCCTAGGCTACACTGAAGTGAAATTCTTTGTCCATCTGCTGTTTAAAAATTCTGAGGAAATGGATAACAAAAAAAGTTTAGCCCTCCCCTCCCCTCCCCCTCCCCCTCCCCCACCTTCACCCCAGCACAAACTGCCAGCATCATTGCCATACACAACCACATCACAGAAACATAGCCCCGAACAACGAATAACACGATAGACAACTTTCATCCACCCTCTGATACGATCGATCATCTCCATCATTCCAACTCCGCCAGCCATTCTTCCTCTCTTAAAAACAACTCACCATTACCACTAAGCAAATTATGTTCTGCCCATTCCTCTGCATTATCCCTCCAGTTGTGTTTCCTACTACTTCAAATTCTTTGATCTTTCATTCAGGAAAACGCCTGAAAACATTCCACTCCACGCAGCAGGAATCTGCAAAGTGTTTTTTTCAAATTGTAAATAGTATCAATGTTTGTCTCATTGATGATGGCGCTTGGTTTTGTTTCGGTTTTTGTTTGTTTCTTTCTTTCTTTCTTCGTTAGTTTATATTTTTGTGTGTGTGTGTTTTTTGTTGTTTTTTTTGTTTTTTTTTTTGCTTTGTTGTTGTTGTTTTCCTATACGGTGGATTCTCATTCCTCTGTTCCTTTCAGAGTAAGACGATCGATGGTAAGGATACTCAAATTTTGTTGGCAAAGGTATGATTTTCAAGTGCCCAAGTACGTTGGATCTGCCTAAGATTAGAATTCTTGTCGCAGTGGCTTTACCTGCAAGTTTTTGACCTTTAATACTACCAGTGTTCAGGGCAGCTAATCCATGTGAGCTGTTGTAGATCGATACTGCTCACCATTTCGTGTCAACCTGTGATTCCTACTCCACGTTCCACTTTTTGAAGTAGGTTCATCAAATCAGTCAGGGTAAAGGCCTGATTGTCTTTTTATCGTATCATCTAGTGAAGCTAACCATTTTAGAGCATGCGTGAGAAGACTTATTTACCCAATGCCCATTATGCCTTCAGTACCTAGGGCAGAAATGACAACCCTATCCTAGTTTTGCATTTGGCATTTAGGACTTCCATTATGCCTCAGTGGCTTCGTTTGGCTTTGACCGCTATCTGTTATTTGATTTCGGGTACCTTCTGATGGTTCTGGAAGTCTGTCACGCACATTAATTGTTGGTATGTTCTGTTCCTGTTTCCGTATCGAGTTTGTTTCATTTTCTGTCCGGGACCAGGATGGACGGTTCCCAGCCCCAAACTTGGAGAACCACTGGCTCAACCTTTGTCAGGCCTCTACCCTTCCACCTTTCTGATTCTGGTGGCACTACCAGAGCTGGAGTTACCGCAGCTTAGCTCTAGGAATTTCCTGTGGCACCAATCCCCACTAAAACAACAGGCGGTGATCCTTCACGCACCTGTTTTACAGATGGTCTTAAGCGAGCTTTGTGAGGTAGCTCAGGTTTAATTCTGGCTTATGATATCATAGTAGAAAACAGACTGTAACTACTTTCTCTTCCCTTTACAAACTGTCACAGCCTGGTGAAAGTAAAGAGGTCTGGTTAGCTCAAAGACAGAGCTCCAATCTTTCAATCTGACTGCTTGAGTTCAATCTTGATTCTGGACAGCAACTGCGTGCACGTGCCTTATGTCTATCCGGGTGTGAATTGGTACCGTATCTTGGTCGGGCCAGGAAGGTGAAGCAGCGAGGGTGATCAAATGGATACCCAGCTCATAATGCTGGCACCGAAAGCAGTTGGTGTCTTTATCAATATCACTCAGGTTATAGGACGTCCCTTACTTTTGTCTTACTGCAGGCCATTTCTACCTTTAATAAAGAATACTTTCTGCAGATAAGTTAAGTTTTGTCTTTTCGCTTTGTTGTTTTTTATTTTATTTTCATTTTTGTTTAGTTATTTTAGGATGTGACTTGTGTCTCGTTTTTTTTCTTCAGGGATTTTGTTTCGTTTGTTGCTGTTTCAGTTTTGTTTAATTTGGTTTGATCGTTTGTTTTATTTGTTTGGTTAGTTGATTGACTGTTTGTGTGTTTGTTTGTCTTTTTTCTTTTTTTATCTGTTTCGTTTGTTTGAGTTTTTATTTCATTGTCCACTGTGTTATTAGATTTATTTACAAAGTGTAATATTTCTATAGCTCACGAAAAAAAAAAACTTCCACATGCAAATGTATCACTGAGACCTAATTTTCAGAGAAATTGCTCAACAGTCGGCACTGGCTTGTAGATGTCATGGAATTCACGATTGCTCTGATTGATTTTCCAACAATGCAACGAGCGGCGCCCATCGGCAGTCAAAGGCGAGGACTTCTCATTTATCACGTGCTGTCATTGAACTCTAAGTTGATAAAAGACCCAGCACATTTCCATTCCCATTCCTGTTTAAAGCTGAATAAAAACTCGGGTTGCTTTGATATTTTTTCTTTTGAATTTGACCTTCCTTTTGGGATCGATTTCTCTTCTCCCTTTTGATTTTTTTGCTTCTAGGCAGACACGTCTACGCTTATTCTTCATATTTGTTGACACCATGTCCTGCCTTGGCTACACACAAAGCAAGAGGCAGAGAACAAGGGAGAGAGACAAAGGAGTGGAAAAAACAGAGAGAGAGAGAGAGAAGACAAAGAGAAACAGAGACAGACAGACAGACAGAAAGAGAGAGAGAATTGTTATATGTACACGCAAATTACCATCAGAACTGATTCCATTATTTTCTACCTATGCACAAAAGAATGTCCTTGAATACATAATTACTGGCACCAAAATATATCACTACAATATCTTATAAGAATCATGTATATCATAGGACAGTTTCTATAAAGAGTATTAGAGCCTAAATCAGTAAACTTTCATGTAAACTTTGAACAATACAATGCAACAATACATAATGATAGTTATAGTGTATTACTTCTTCAGTGTATCTAAAACATACGAGAGAAAACTAAAGGTTGCTTTCTTTTGATGGTATCACAAATCAGATACAAGATTGTTACAGAATAAGCTATTAGAGTAGCAGAAGCCCGACTTGATTAAACGTGTCAATTGTAGGTGTTGGAACTTCAGTTGTATGGCATTTCTGGGTTTGCATGGAATTTCAACAAAATGCTTGTGGATAGATCCTAGTATGATGTCTCCACAAATGTCCCTGTTAACGGCAAAATCTAATTAAACCGGAGCGCCAGGAGCTATGCAATCTGTTATTTACAGGTTGGTTAATTTTAAGACAACGTATAGTGTACGTTTCTGGATGCTAACAACCGATTTCGTGATATCGGCAAAGAGAGAGAATAGACAAGAGGGGGAGAGAAAGGGAGGGATAGAAAGATAAAGTGACATAGACACAGAAACGCTAAGAGATTCAACCCTAAGTGCCACCACATGAATATGCAAAAACGAACGCTAAGTCATCGTCATTTCCTGTTCATTTGATCGTTAACTTTTCAATATTAGTTAGTTGTTGTTTTATATAACGTCACATAGAAGTGTATCCATCAACATCTTGCATGCACAACGCTCACAATATCATACATCTCATTCTGGTAAAGCTAGAACTCATTTCCCTTGCAAAATGTATTCAAAGTCTAGACATGACAAAACGGATTTAAAGATATGGAATATTCAGAATGATGTAAGCTGACAAGAGGTCCCTTTGACACTACATGTGGGAGACAGACGTCTGGTCTGTGCTGTTATCAAAAGTAACGTGACTGTTCTCTTTCTTCTTCCTTTCTTTCTTGTTTTCTTTTTCTTGATGCTGTTCCAAGTAAAACAAAATCTGACTATATGATGGGGCTTTATAGACATATCACGCATAAATATTGCACGATTTTCTTTAAATAAATGATAACTTACATGGCAATTCACGTTAAATTCCTTTGGCAAAGGCTCAAGTAAATAATTGTTGATAGGCTGGGCATTCTGTTTGTAATGCTGACATGTGGGTGGGTAGGTTTTGTTGTTGTTGTTGGAGAGAGGTTATTGTGTTTTTACTTTTTTAATTGCAATTTGTATTTTCATAACTGTAAAACACAAGTACATGTAAAGTCTTTTTTTCAACAGCAAAGTTCAGTCAAATCACTCAGTAAATGACAAATATCAAATAAGCAAATGAGCAAGACAAAACAGACAGACAATCTTATAGAGAGGCAAGACACCAATAAGCCATGAGTAGTCAGGTATATACACGAGCTAAATAAAACAGAATGGATACTACATAATACTGCGTTATATGTTGAACGTTGTCCTTCCTGACTCAAGCATCTCTTGCACCAAAGGGAATCAGACAAATTCATGATTAATGATGCGAATATTTGAAATAAAGCATTGCAAAATTTTTTAAAAAAAACAGTCCTCGTGGAATATTAGGCAACTGCTTTATTTTAACGTTATGTTCTTCTGTTCTGTATCTGTATCAGTTCTTATCTCTTTTGTGAAACCAGAAATGTGTGGTCTTGTATACGTTTTGTCTGAAATACTGTTGTTGTTTTTATCTCAACAAACTTCATCTATAAATAATGCTGTTTTCAACATGTTCACAGCTCTCAGATAGTCTTTTGATAAACTGGGCCTGTGTAAAGTGCGACGAGCACGCTTTTACACTGGCTCTTTATTGCAGTTGTTCCATTTCTGCCACACGACAAGCGGATTTCACGACAAACTCTTGACTGCTGTCAAAAAAGGTTTGATCACAGTGCCCCTATCCCTCTTTCCTTCCGCACTTTATCCATCTATGGCAAGTGGTTGCTAATGGGACAAGCCAGTATGTATCATTGTGACTGACAAATACTTTATGACCATCCTGAAAATATGTAGACCGCTGAAAATAACGTGATCTCTCTGGTGGTAATAAGATAAAAGAAGAAATGTCGCAAGAATGTGGGCCAGACAGACAGCAAACGGAAATATGAGTGAAACTAGGGTTTGGTAAAAGTTCAAAATTACACACACAAAAAAGAGAAGAAAAAGAAATCCAAACTAAATGTCTGAAGACTCAGACAGGAATGAGAAATTGCCACACAACCCCTGGTCAATTTTTGGCAAACACTGAGAGAGACGATGACATTGACAAATACACTCTATTTTCCAAGGGTACAAGTTGCAAACCTACACATCTCCCTTTTAATTTAACAACAGAAGAAATACATCCATTAATCTACAATGTAAATACATAATACGTAAGGAAAGCAAAGAGTAGCAGCTTTTGTTGTCATTTGAGAAAGACGGAAAGAGAGACGAAGGAAAATCAAAGAGTAACACAAATCCTATCTTAGTGTCTTTTAAGAAACATCCCATCAAGATGCCAATATTTCTTTTCATTTTTTATGTGTTTGATCATATTTCAGTCATTTGATGACTGATCAGTTGATGCTCTTTGTCATTACCTGTTCATTTGATCGTTGACTTTTCAATATCAGTTAGTTATTGTTTTACACAATGTCACATAGAAATATATCCATTCACATCTTGCGTGCACAACGCCCACAATATCATACATCGATATACGGTGCAGAAACATTGTTTTCATCAGCTTTTCGTCCTATATTGGGGCATTGGATTGAAGGCTCTAGCACTCCATAACTTTAGTTCAAAGTTGTCCCTTTTATGTTTGGGCAATTGGTGAGAGGTATCGGGCACTGTGATGGTTGTGATTGATGTTCTGACTAAATAACGAGACTGGCAGTCAGAGGCAATAGTGGCTTGTTTATCACGTGCTGTTGCAGTGCTGTTGACGAAACAGTCACTACAAATCTTGTCTGTTCGTATGTGAAGTTTGGTTTGTGGCTGCCAGCTTTGACCTTGCTTTTGATGGATTTGACCTTTTTCATTACTTTTTTCGCAGTCCTCTTTGATGTCATCCTGGTATCGGCAGCCTTCCAAGCCCCAATCTCTGTTTCTGTCAAATAACTAATTTTGCTGCTGCTCACTCATTTTATTGTTGGTATAGCTATTGCTGTATGTGACACATAACAGATTTGTCTCCCTGTAAAACAGACTTCCTTTTTCTCAAGCCATTGACTTGGGAAACACATTGATTGGGTTCTAACAACAAAGTCAAAGAAAATCCATAACTGTGACTTTTGTGGTCAGTACAGCAGGAATAATGACTGAGAGGTTTTGAGTTTCCTTCAGTTGGCTCCTACCCCAAGCCAACCATATGTAGGCTCGTTAGGAAGAATACCACTACATAGCAAGCCTCAACTATTTCGTAGATGTCTTACTGAGAATGTTGCTCGATATTCCTACCCAACACTACAGATGTTTATCTGTCTCACGTAATGGTTACCACTAGGATACATCATGAAATGAGATACAGATTACAGTCCAGTCACACAATTTCAGTTCGCAACGAAACTGTTTCAACCTTATTATTTTCCCATTTTCCTGTATCAGCGTTTCTTTTTAAGAAGAAATAGCCCAGAATTTGTAGTTTTTGTGCCCTGTTCTCAAAGGACCCCAGTTTCAGTAAGTTGAGTGGTGTGTTACACCTCCAAGGATGTGCGATGTGGGACAGTGATACAAAGGTAGTGCAGAAAGCAGGACAACAAAAGAAAAAAAACGTAAAAGACAAAACCTAGTGGTAAGTTACACACTGCGTTGGAAAATAAAAAAACAAAAAAAACGAGTTTTCTTCTCGCGATACTGTTTTCAAACATAGTTAAATTCAAGCAATAAAACACTTTCAAGGAATAGCAATGTATTTCAGTTGTATGTTATTATCAACCATCGATCCTGAAGTAGAGAAAGATACTAAGAGAGAGAGAAATTATTTTTGATTTTGTAAAGTGTATACAATTTTCCTACTACATGTAACATTACCTCCCCTTAGTATGTGGATGAATCCTTCAGATACAACTCCATAGTGCAAAAAAATCAGTCACCTGATGTTAGTATTAAAACAATAATATGATAAACAAAATTACAGTACTAGAAAGGTTCACATTTTAGATACACTGTGGTCCTTGTTATCTTTTACTGTGATCTAAACATTTCATCTCAAAAGCATAAGGTTGCATATCTGTGTGGCATTCTCTGCATATGTATTGCCTTAAGGATTCTCATCAACCTGGAAACAGAGTTTAAATGTCAATTTTCTTCGTTGGGCTGGTCAGTGAAATCTCCCCCCAGGCACTTCCAGTAATGCGATTGATGTCCTGACTAGATAACCAGATTGGCAGTCAGAGGCAACAGTGGCTCGTTTATCACGTGAACTTTGTGTTGCCAAACCACCCAGTACAATTCCTGTGTATCCCTTTGCCAAGTCTGACTGGTGACTGACAGCTTGGACCTTTCTTTTGATGTCTCCTTTCTGAAAAGTCACATAACCTTGCCGATGAATTCTATACTACTCTCCACCATCTTCTAGACACTCATGCTCCATCCACAACCCGTCTTTTACCTGATCGCCCCCCTACCCCCTGGCTCACTCATGAGATTGCCTGTGCAAAACGTGCCCGCCGCAGAGCAGAGCGCCGCTGGCGCAAATCCAAACTCACTGTACATAGGCAACTTTTCCAAGCCTCTAAAACAAAAATATCCACCCTCATTGCATCTGCAAAAACAAGCTATTTCCAAACCAAAATCCTGAATGCCTCTTCTTCAAAAGAACTCTTTACAACCATGAATCATCTCCTTGGCACACGAAAAGATTTACCTCTCCCAACAAAACACACAAATGAAGAACTCCCATCTGTATTCTCCAAGTATTTCACCACCAAAATATAAACTCTTCGTGACAGGCTTGACAGGACACCCTGTCAACCATGCCCACCTGACCCTTTCTTCTCTGGCACACCTCTTACTACTTTTATCCCAGTCTCACAAGAAGAAATTCTCAACACAATCAGATCCATGTCGTTCAAAACCTGCGAACTGGATCCTCTTCCAGGTTCTCTCTACTCTGACTGTCTCCCTACGCTCCTCCCATTCATCACTGACATCATCAACACTTCTCTCCAAACTGGAACTGTCCCAGATTCTTTCAAGTCTGTTATTGTTCATCCTGTCCTCAAGAAACACAATTTAGACCCAAATGAACTGAAAAATTACCGGCCTATCTCTAATCTCTCTTTCTTGTCAAAACTGCTTGAAAAAGTTGTCCTCAACCAACTGAACTCTCACCTGTCTGCCAACAATCTCCTCAATCCTTTCCAGTCAGCCTACCGCCAGTGCCATAGCACTGAAACTGCCTTGCTACACATTCTCAACAATCTCCTCCTTGCAACTGATACTGGCAAAGTCTCTCTCCTCACACTCCTTGATCTGTCTGCAGCCTTTGATACCATTCATCATGGTATTCTCCTTTCTAGACTTCATCATACTTTTGGCATCTCTGACATTGCTCTCTCCTGGTTCACTTCATATCTATCAAACAGAAAACAAACTGTTCTCATCAATGGCACTTATTCTCAACCTGCATACCTGACCTGTGGTGTTCCACAAGGATCTGTCCTTGGCCCTGTTCTTTTCACTCTTTACACCTCCCCCCTGTCCACCATCATCAACTCCCACTCTATAAAACACCACTTCTTTGCTGATGATACCCAACTTCAAGACAGTGACTCACCTGACAATATCCAGCGCCTCCTGACTCGCACCACTGAGTGTTACTCGGACATTAAAAATTGGATGACATACAACAAACTTCAGCTAAATGATGACAAGACAGAAGCTATCCTCATTGGCACCCGTCAGAAACTTTCTCAGCTGCCTCCTCTTTCTCTCCCATTATGTAACACATCAGTCCCAATTTCTGATTCAGCTAAAAACCTTGGTGTCTGCATTGACTCTACCCTCTCCATGAACAACTTTGTTTCTCAAACTGCCAGATCTTGCTACTATCACCTCCATTGTATAAGCCTGATCAGGAAGTATCTCTCTGTGGAAACAACTGCAAAACTCGTTCTCTCCTTCATAATGTCTCGCATTGACTATTGCAATTCACTCCCGTCCGGTCTTCCTGCCTCCACCACTCACATCCTACAGCGCATTCAAAACAATGCTGCACGCCTTGTACTCAAAAGAAAAAGCTGACCACATATCTCCTCTCTGGTGCGTGGGTGTGTGTGTGTGTGTTTGGGTGTGTGGGTGAGTGTGTTTGATTTTGCATTTGTATATATTTTTGATGTAATTGTCATTTTTGTTCTGTATTGAATTGTTTGTAAAGCGCCCTGGCACCTTCGGGTGAAAAGGCGCTTAATAAGTGCACATTATTATTATTAACTTCACTGGCTCCCTGTATCAAAGCGCATACAGTACAAACTAGACACCATGTGCTACAAAAGCCTCAATAACGCAGCCCCCGATTACCTGTCAAGCCTACTTGAGATCTATGTTCCCTCACGTACCCTCCGCTCTGCCTCCGATCCTCTGACTTTTCGCTTTCCACGCACTAAGCTCAATACCTATGGTCCACGAGCCTTCTCTGTTTCTGGTCCGCTCTCCTGGAATAAACTTCCTCTCTCAGTCCGTCAGCAACCTACTTTTATCTCCTTCAAGTCCGCTCTCAAAACTCACCTTTTCTCCTCTGCATAAAATCCTGACCTCACTCAATCCCCTCTGCAGCCTGTCTCCACTCGGAGGGGAATCACATTGCAATATATAATTGTATATAATATGCTCTCTATAATTTTCCATTGCTTTTATTCTTTCTCCCCATTTGTAGCCGTGTGAGTGTGTGTGTGTGTGTGTGTGTGTGCGCGCGCGCGCGCGCGTTATGTGTGTGTGTGTGTGTGTGCGTGAGTGCGTGTGTGTGCGTGCGTGCGTGCGTGCGTGTGTGTGCGTGCGTGCGTGTGTGTGTGTCTGTTTCAGCGCTTAGATTTGACTTTATCAAGATTTTGCGCTATATAAATATTGTAATTATTATATTATTATTATTTCCTCTACCCCTCTCCTTTCTACTTAATCCCCCTACAGTCTGCATTGCATCAACCGTCTTTCAAGTCCTGATCCTCTTTTCTTCCATTTTCCCCTGGTTTTTGTCATTTATGCAGCTATCACTGTTGGTCAGACGAGAGTTTGGCACTCCCTAAAAAATAACCCAGTCAGTCTTTCCCAGTGACATTATGAAGGTGAACACGTAAAATATGTTTCCCAATTACTTGCTCAATGTCTTCATAAGTTCTGTTCGTTTCCTCCCTCTTTATTTAAAAAAAATGCCACCGCATAGATCTTTGGATAACCTCACTGACTCTGCCAGATCATTACTGGCAGGTTTGGGTGGCGCGCACAAGGAATTGTCCAAAGTAGACAATGGTCAATCTTTCTCAAAAATACTCTAAACTCTTAATGATGAAGACGGTGCATAATCTAAGTAAATGTTATACGTTTTGCTTGGTTAATATAAAACTTCGTGTAAAGTATTCATGTAACAAAACTTCTTTGCCGGGAACAAAAATTAAAAGCTGTTATGTACACATTCATGGGTTCGTCCCAAAGGAACGGTGATGTCACTGGATTCCAGTTGGACGCTGACTTCAGTCTACTTAGACAGATCAACACTTGCAGAAACAGAGAGGAAACATTTACTCCTTCCAGCCACGACATAAATATGCAACGAAGAGAAACTGATATTTACGTCCTATTCACTGATTGTTTGGATCTTTTGCACGAAATATTCTGATTTGTTTTTATTGAGTGAGAGGATTGGAGGGGTGAGTTTAAAGAAAAGAACAGAAAGACGGAACAGAGGCATATTCATATTATTTCTTGACTGCTATAATATAGATCTATACTAGTATAATTCATTCATTTCGTTTCATGGTAAGCATCCCTTCAGTGATATTAATATCATGCCAGGCATTCCCAATTCGCGGAGACAACCGGATGTATTCCTGCACAGTGCCAGTGTCACAGATTCCACAGGAACGTTCAGTGTCAAGGCCACCTACCGCAGAAGATTCTGCACTCTTGCAGGATACCCTGGTAATGTTCACATTGTCTGTTCTGAGAAAATGATCGTTCATTTAAAAATAATGGGGAAGGTTTCCCATATTCCTGAGATCATATATTAGTCAATACAACATATAACTTACGTCTTGGCAGATCTGAGCTCTTTGGGCACTTCATATCATATTTCAGGAACACAATCTTTGCCATCATACCAGTGATCATCTTAACTGAAAAAAGAATAGGACAGGACGTGGCCAAAAATCCACCATGAACAAAATATGAGCCTTCACAATCAGACAAACAGTATTTTTTCAAAAATGATACTGTGCAGACTCTTGCAGCGTGGGATAGAAGTTTGTGGGTATTTATTGAATCACAGATCAGAGATATTTAAAGGAATGAAAAAGACAACTGCAAAGAAATTGATCTAGATTTAAACAAATCATCTTATGATGATACAATGAAACAGTAAACAGTCTTATTCGCTTGTGCGCACACGTACACATTAACTCCACACACACACACACACACACACACACACACACACACACACACACACACACACACACCACACACACACACACACACACACGCACACACACACACACACATACACACACATATATCCATTCACGCACGTACACGTAGACACACACTCAGATACGAACTTCTAGACATATTTTGTAATTGTATCCACTACAAACACCAACTACAGTTATAAGCCTATGTACCACAGGTGCAGAACAAACTGTATAAGAACGTGTAAATTAACACCGTTATAAAGGTATGAATTGGCACATAGCGTTGCAGCAACTCGCATTTTAGAGGATGACAAGATGCAACGAGTCATTATCAGAAGGTTCCTAAGCTCAGTTAGTTAAAGCAGCATACGGCCACAAGTTTTAGTTTTCTTTCGTTTTTCGTTTTTTGTTTGTTTTGTTTTTGTTTTTGTTTTGTTTTGTCTATCAAATTTATTTATAAATCTATGAAAATGTAGAAGTTTTGGGGGTGACGTTAGCTGTACAATATATGTCTATAGTATTCAAAGATTAAACACCTGTTGTGATGTACGTCTTATACTGTTGAATACAGCCTGCTGTTTATAAATTGTTTCTTGTGTTTGAAGTATTAATCCGACTTTCAACATGGATTTGGTTGTGTGGGTGATAAAATTAATGATTCAGTGGCCTTGTTACTACGTTGTCTATCTTGGGGGAGTGATGACAATGATTGTGTCTGGGATTGTGGTCATTTACCAGAGATAACTTTGCACTATGCACTCTCCCACAACCAAGAAAGATGAGGCAACTAGTGTACTGTTCATTAACGTAGCATACATACGACCCTGGTGGGTTGATGGATCCATATGGCATTGACCTTATCTTCGGCGAAAAGACAATATATCATCGTCACGTGACCTTATCTTCGGCAAAAAGACAATACATCATTTATGCATCTAAGTCACCGCTTGCCACACTTTTCATCCTCTCCACATCTATTATCAATATGGAAACACCAACACGCCAGAACCACTGTCCAAACACAGCTATAGGCTAGATATATTTCATTTGTCATGATGGCGTACATATGATAGGATCGCTGTCAGAGTGTGTCACTGTGGCGTTATTTATTGTAAAATATCTTTGCAGTGACTGTTTGATGTAAAGCAGCGTCAAGATAGTCAGTGTGTAGAGGTCATACAGTCATGGCTGATTGCCTGGGTTTAATGCTGAATCACAGTCTGCAAAAAAAAAATCAAGGTACTCTTTTCATCATAAGAAAATGATAACTATTGTTTTGACTGATGGAAAACACAAATTGCTGCAGTTTGTGAACAGAGTATGTAGCTGCTGTCAGTTGGGCAGGATTTCTTAAAACCTAACTACTGACAAAATCAACAATCTGCCGAACACATATATGCAATATTAACATTTCTATATAATCAAAGCATACGAGGAAGTGTGGCACTCTTGATAATTACACAGACTAAAACGCAGTGGGCTGATAGATCACGTTTAACACTGTGTTAATAGTCTATTAGAAAACCAAGTATTTCAGCAATTGGTGTTATATTTTAAACAAAACAAACCATTCAAATGGGTATCCCACAAGGGTCAGCTATAGTTCCACTTCTGTTTTCCATATCGATGTGTGATTACCAAATGAAATATCTTAACACAGTTTTAATTTAATGTGCTGATTATCTTTGCGTATAGATGCCAGTTCATATGAAAAATAAAACTTCTGTATGCAGCAAACATTTTACACAAAACATGTTAAAAACTCGACAAAATACAAAAAGATTTGAAAATAATTGGGCTATATCAATATACTGAGAAGTGAAAAACATTTCTATTCATGAGACCCAGAAAATGTGCCCATTTAAATGAAAACAAAATCTGTTTATGAGACACTCACTCTCCCAAAATGTCAGCTTGGTTCTTCCCCTCTCTTCCTATCTCTCTTCACGGTTTTGTTTCGCTTTTTTTTCTTCCTGTTGTTGTAATTGTTGTTGCTGTTATTGTTGTGATTGTTTTGTGGTTGTTCGTTGTCCTTCGTTAAGTTTTCTTGGTTTACTCGTTTGCTTCTAAATTCGCTTGTTTCCTTATCAAATTTGTTTACCAAAAGTAACATACACGTTTTTCCATGCATCATGTCACTTTTCCAAAGTTCATGTATAACTGCAACATCATTTTCTGAACGATTGCTCTATCCAGGACACTGGTTTGTAGGTGTCATGTGTGGTAAACCTTCATGTTTCCCGTGATTGATGTCTGGACTGGGCAAAGAGCAGCGCCCACAGGCAGTCAAAGGCAAGGACTTCTCATTTATCACTTGCTGTTACTGAACTCAGCGTTAGTAAAAGAATCAGCACCATTCCATATTCCTGTGTATTTTCAGATTGAATAGAAACTGTAATTGCTTTCGTGTTTCTTCTGATGGCTATGGCCTTTTGTCTTGATTTGGTTTCCCTTATCCCCTTTGTTATTTAGTTTTAGGCTTAAATTCAGTCCCCGTTCCTCATTTGTCATGATAACCTGTCTCTTCTTGGACACACACAGACACAGACACAATACACACACACACACACACACACTCACACACACACACACACTACACAAACACACACACACACACACACACACAAACAAACAAACACACACACACACACAACACACACACAAACACACACACACACAAACTAGCAAACATGCACACGTACTATAACGCACAGAGAGAGAGAGAGAGAGAAGAGGAGAGAGAGAGAAAGAGAGAGAGAGCGAGAAAGAGAGACAGAGAGACATACACATACACATATACACACACACACAACACACACACACACACACACACACACACACACACACACACACACACACACACACACACACACACACACACACACACACACACACATTGTCATACATTGTGGACTGTTCGATTTGAAGACCAGTGAACCCAGAATTGTCTCTGAAAAAATAATGAAAGCCGTGGACGAGATTATGACAACATATCCCAAGAGCAAAATCATCCTTAGCAAAACAGCCCCAGTGAAAGACAAGGTCCTTCAAATAAAAATAGATCTCCTAAACGCCCTGCTTCACTCTGAGCTGTATGGTCGTAACAACATCTCCTTCTTGGATCATGGAAATTTGAAGTCCAAATTCAACCCTACTTTCAAGGACACTGTACATCCCAATCGACATGGTTCTTCCATCCTTGCCAGGAACATCGGCAGACATGTCAACAGTGTCCTCTGGGAGTCACAAAAGCGGAAACCTCGTCATCCAAGCAGGAAGTCTCAAAACTACGCGTTCACCACCTATAACACTAGTTATGATCCATTCTATTATTCAGGAACACCCATGTCAATCGGTCTCAATGTCCATGGTGGAATGGTAACATCTCCAGTCATAATTATTTCTATCCATTGAGAGATTTTTGTGATTGGTGATCCTGTATTTAAGTAGTGAATGCACCAGCGTCAACCTGCATATAGTAGAGACTTTCTTCTATTGGTTTTTACTGTCGCTTATACTATAGGCTAGGTGTTCATAGGTGTGTTTCCTTTCGCCAAAGTTATCTTCATCTTGATTTTATTTTCGTTTAATTTTTTTGTTTCTTCATATATGTAATTATCTACTATTGGTTTTGGGTAGTTATGCAAGTCAAAAATCAACATAACACTGGTTTTTCTGTTCTTCAATGGAACAGTCGATCAGTGAATATTAATCATCCTCATCTTCAACAATATTTATCCGTAAATAAGCATCATATTGTTGCCTTACAGTCACTGAATGTGGCAAATTGCAAATTACCTAAGTTAGAAGATTACCACTTTCCTCCAGTGACACGTCTGTGACAATACCTCAAAGATTTATGCAGCCGTTTATGTACGCAAAGACGTGGATTATAAGATCATTCCGCCTCCTGTGCCAAAGGGCAATGACGGTGTTTATTGCGTAGCTGTGAAAGTGAAGATTAACTCTGTGTCATCTATAAACATACTTTCTGTGTATTATCCACGTGGGCCTAATAGTGAAAATAGTAACTGGCTACGGACTTTAGACAACAATGCGAAGTGGTTGATCACGGGGGATTTTAATGCCCATTCTCCATTTTGGGATAAGGATTGTCACTATGTATCTAACAATCGTTTCGTAGAAAATGTCACTGACTCCGGATTAGTCTTGTTAAATGACGGTAGAACAACTAGAATTCCGGATAATCCTCAACATAAGGTTTCTGCCATTGACCTAACTTTGTTATCACCTGACCTTGTCATTAATAGCATGTGGGATGTTACATCTGACTCCCTCGGAAGTGATCACCTGCCAATTGTTACAGTTATAAATGAACCGTTTGATAACACACCAGAACAAGACGACGTTATACCTCGATATATGTACAAACGTGCTAACTGGGTAAAATACCGGAAGATTTTAATGGGAAAAGATTGCACGTTTAATGAATGCGTCAATATTAATGATATGTATTCCCATTTCACCGATGCGCTACATGAGGCAGAAAACAATTCCATTCCAAAAAGGAAAAATGTAAACAAAGGTACTCATGTTGGAAATAGTTGGTGGAATCAATTATGTGAAGAAGCAAAGAATGAAAAAAAGAAAATGTATAAACTCTATTTAAAAACTAAATCTCCAGAAGACCATTACAATATGAAAATGGCTAAGATTCACTCAAACAAAGTTATAGCCCAAGCCAAAAAGCGCTGTTGGTCAGATTTTTGCTCTGAACAAATTTCCGGGTCTAAAGATCTTCCTAAAATTTGGAATAAGATCAAAGAAATGAAAAATGGTTTTAATTTACCACAGTTTCCTATTAAGATTAAAGATAAAGACTTTCCTTCGTCATCTGAGAAAGCTGAAGAACTTTTACAGTTCTTTTCAAGAACAAGTAATTCCAGTAGCTTGTCTACTCCATTAAGGGAGGAAAGACGGAAAATTGAAGAGTCCGTCGCATACTCAGATCCTGCCCCTGATAGTCACATGTACATAAATTCAAAAATTACATTAAAAGAACTTAAAGATGCCCTTCTCTCGTTGAACAACAAAAAATCGGCTGTAGGACTGGATGGCGTTTCATATACCCTTTTAAATCATTTACCAGAGAAATGGATTGAATACTTACACAATATCATACTAAAATGCTGGGAAAGTGGTCGCTTACCTGACATTTGGAAGACTTTCGATTGTGTTACCAATACCAAAACCTAATAAACCCCTTTCAGATCCAGGTAGTTACAGACCTATCTCGCTTACATCCCATGTTTCAAAACTAATGGAAAAAATTATAGTGAATAGACTGAGTTACTTTTGTGAGAAAAATAATATAATACCTATCAATCAATCTGGGTTTCGAAAAGGTAGATCAACATCAGACCATTTAGTTAAGTTAACAACTCAAATAAAAAATCAGTTTGCTAAAAGGAAAAATGTCTTAGCTACCTTCTTTGATCTTAAAAAAGCATACGATCAAGTCTGGCATGCGAGACTTTTGTTGAAATTTAAACATATTGGTCTCAACGGTAATCTTTATAATTTTATCAAAACATTTATAAGTGACCGAAGTATAGTCACTAAAATAGGTAATACATACTCTGAAAAACGATCTGTAAACATGGGAATTCCTCAGGGTTCCGTAATATCTCCTCTATTATTTAATATTTTGATCTATGACCTACCAACTCAAGTCTCAAATAATGTAAACGTTGCTCAGTACGCTGATGATATAGCAATCTGGATGAATGTTTCGTTAAAAAGGAAGACTTCCTTGAGAGAAATAAAATACATTAAAAAGGTCTATCAACATGAAATTAATAATATTTCCACTTACTTGACAGTTAACGGCCTGGAAATATCCAATGAAAAAACACACATGATGCTTTTTAATAATGGTCTAAGTCCGAAAGAAGTACCGTTGTTTAAAATTGGTGATGAGAACTGAAATATACTACTCACGTGAAATTTCTGGGAGTACAATTGACTGCTAGTTTACAGTGGAAAGAACATATTGCTGCCTTGTTATGTAAAGCTATGAAAAGCTATAATTTAATAAGAATTATTAGTAAACAGTCCTGGGGACAGGACATTAAAACGTTGTTACATCTTGTCACAGCTTTAGTCAGATCTAAGTTGGCTTATGGTCAAGAGGTCTATTTTTCAGCTCCAAAATGCTATTTGAAAAAACTTCAAAACTTAGATAGTAAAGCTATTAAATGTGCTCTTGGGGTACCGGTGTATACAAAAACACAAGAAGTATATAAAACAGCCGGCATCCTTCCCTTGGAAGATTGGAGGAAGTTATCAACTGCTAAATATATAGTTAGAGCAAATGCAGTAGCTAATTATGCCAGTACGGAACTTAAAATTCGGTCTGACATCCATTTCCCCAAGAGAGCAAGAACAATAAAGTCACAAGAAACAATATCCACTTACACAAATGAGCTCTTCAAACTTTCTCACGTATTACCTAACAAAGTTTCACATAAAATGATATGTTGTCCTCTATCCCCCTGGGAACTGTCCAATGCTATTTTTGATATCAACTACACTGATACTGACCTGACAAAAGATGTTAATCCACACTTGTTAGCAATTGATGTTCTGTCACATCTACACAAAAAATATTCACATTACTTAAAAATCTTTACAGATGGCTCTGTTCTAGATGATGGTAAAGCAGGCGCTGGCTTTCTAATTCCTAAATTTAAAGTAGAAAAGGCTTACTCTTTAGGACAGGGACATTCAATCTTCACTTCTGAATTAGTTGCCATCTTAATGGCACTGAAATATATAGTAGATCTATCCATAACTTTGTTTAGTATCCTATTATGTGTAGATTCGAAATCTGCATTACAATCCTTAAAATGTTGCGAACATAAAGTAAATAGTTCGTTAATATTTGAGATAAAATTTCTAATTCATTGTTTAATAACAAATAATACACACGGTTACTTTTTGTTGGATCCCATCACACTGTGGTATCCTTTTTAACGATCGGGTCGACAGAATAGCAAAAAATGCAGCAATGAATAGGGCTGGCAGTACTAAACTTGATTTACCACTCTCTGAACATGAAATGAATGCTATATTAGAAAACAAAGTAAAAGCGCAATGTGAACTTCGCC
Organism: Monoplex corrugatus; assembly: GCA_030674185.1. Lineage (NCBI taxonomy): Eukaryota > Metazoa > Mollusca > Gastropoda > Littorinimorpha > Ranellidae > Monoplex > Monoplex corrugatus. The sequence goes on along the minus strand of CM060314.1, from coordinate 47,350,213 downwards.
CCTTCTCGGTAAATTACCAGGGTTTTACAAGACAAGAGATAACTTTAGCTTACAGATTAACTCTCAATTCACTTCGAACTAAATTTAGTAAAACCATCAAATGTATCTGTGATGATTTTATAATAACAGTGTTGTCAGCGAATGCGACCTTATTTCCCTGCGTCATTTACAAACTTAAAACAGAAACATACTGATTTCACTCTGAATTTACACATTGCTAGACGTTTACTGCACAGTCCTGTAGGTCGTTTCCTTTGATTCAGCCCAATTGTTTTATACCTGTAACTCCCACACAGCCCCGAGAAATCCGATGAAGCCTGACTGATATAATGTTCTGATTGTTTTTCTTTTGTTCGTTAATTTGTTTGATGTTACATTAATTGTTAGCTTAATTGATACAATGCCTTCATGATTACATAGATTCATTTATTCCTTACGCACCTTTTTTTTTTTTTTTTTTTTTTTCTCCCCGTCTAAAAGCACATATGTGAATAGACGTTAAAAGAAAAAACGAAACGAAACACACACACACACACACACACACATACACACACCACAACACACACACACACACACACACACCACCACACACACACACACACACACACACACACACACACACACACACACACACACACACACGCATGCAAGCAGCTATCATGATAAATGTAGGAACAATTACATCGCCATATTTTGCACTATGACTGATCATCTACAAATATCCCCTGTTGCATGCCGGGGGCTTTTTCAGTATAAATAAATCCTCACCTTCTGGAAATCTGTGCTAGAAATTTCTTCTTTTCTGTCACTCTCTTTGCTTCTTCCTTACTCCTTCGCTTTCTGTCATTATTTCCTATTGTTTTCTGCCTTGCTGGTCCATTTCAGCTGTATGTAGTAGATAAAGTCTTACATATTTTTTTTAGAATTGATAATTTAGTACATGTATTATGCGCATTTTTTTCTTTTTCTTTTTTCTTTTTCTTTTTTGTTTGTTTGTTTTTGTTTTTTGTTTTGTTCTTAGGAAATGTGATGTCCAGAAGCAATTTCAGGTAATTTAGGCCCGTACACACACACACACACACACACACACACACACACACACACCACACTATACGCACGCACGCACACACATACACACACACACATATATATACATATATATGCATATATATATATATATATTGCTTACATTGTTTATATATATTGCTTATATTTGTATTCAGTTTTTTTTAATCCCCTAATGATAAATTGGACGGAGTGGTCAAGGCCAGGGGTATGTCCTTAGATCATGTGGCAAATGCATCAATGTGTGTACTTAATATTTTGGCTCTGAACAGTCGGCTGGGCTTAAAGCAACAATAACAGTAATAATAACAATAATAATAACCCATAAATAGATAATGACATCATCCCATGAAAGTGTGTATACACAAAGCTTGCTAAATCTTTTATCTTGTTCTTGCTAAAGCTATAACTCTTTTCCCTTGAAAATTCAAAGTCTACAAATGATAAAATTATGACAAATTAGAAAAACTATTGGGATGCCTCAAAAAGATAAAAGTTGACATGGATTCCCATGAAACTTGGAGGCATGGGAGACACGCAAGTCTTTTGTTCATAAAGCCAATATTTGTTTCTTGCTCGCTTCCTTTCATTTGTTCGCTTGTTGTTTCATTCTCTTTTGTGTTTCTCTTTCTGTCTTTGCGTCTCTCTTTCTTTCTTTCTTTCTTTCCGTTTCTTTGTTGTTGTTGTTGTTGTTTTGTTGCTTTAAGAAAAAAAAATCTCACTTTGCGCAGAGGCTTATAGAACATGAGATAAACATTTTGCATTTTGCCATAGCCAGTCACCATGGTGTAGTGGTTAGTGCAAGGGGCCATCGTCTGGAAGGTTGTGGTTCGAATCCCCATCAGTCCCTGAAATATCTGTGTAGAATTTTTCGGTTTCAATCGGTTCCTACCCAGTGTTGAGCGTGCTATGGGTTCACAGGGAAAACTGGGACCACACAGTCGACTTATCTCATCCACTTCATGTATGCGTCAATCTTCTGACTAGTACCGCATCTCGTATCTCTCGGGCCTGGTTGACACCAGGATATATTATGATAGTAAGCATAGAGTACAGCCCTAGTACAGCCCTGACACACAGTCTCTATCCCAGGTATAATTCCATAGCATCATGGCTATGATCCTTATCGTCATCATCATCATTGCACTGTGAAAACTGTGACAGCTTTTGTGGCCATTAATATGGCGTAGAAAATGGGGCCAAAACATGGTAGCACAATAGAAAACTCTGAGTGCGATGATCCTAAAAAAAGAACGAACAAACAAACATTTTGCCATGCGTTCAATATACAACTTTTTCATAAAACTCCATCTCAGACTTTTTTGGGGATGGAGAGGATTTCTAAAGACATCAGTAACTTTCATTTGTTGTTCATATTTCTTGACAAAGCCTGAGTTTGATAAAAGTTACTAAGCTGGACACATTGATTTTGATACTTTGTTTAAAATGAAATCTTTATTCATGATCATTTTAGCGTGCCCATAGCACTGGTACTTTTTGTGGTCATCTGGGATATAGGCAGAACTGGTAAAACACAGATCAAACTCGTCAATACCCTATGCTGCAAAATATGATACATTTCACTTATTGGAAAACTGGAAACAACAGGAGCTATTGATATTCCACAAAGCAGGCAACACACAACAATGTGGAAAGCACAGAATGATAGCACTCATAAACCACCTAAATAATGTGCTGCTACTCATAATTTTAAACAAACCCATGGCAAAGATTGAAACCGAGCTAGTGGAAGAACAAGCTGGTTTTAGACAAAAAGAGGAACCAGAGACATGCTTTTCACCCTACAGCTACTCATGGAAAAGATCATACAGACTCAGATGGTGGGGTACATTATTTTCATTTACTACAACAAGATTTTCGACATGGTCAGCCATCAAAAGCTGTTTGCCACCCTTCAGACAATGGGCTTTCCAACACACCTCATTCTTCTCATAAAATCTCTTCACGAAAATCAGAGTGCCAAAATCAGATGGGACAACAAACACACTGAACCATTTAACAAGAAAAAATCCGCCAGTTCAAATATTTAGGATCCATCAAATTCAACAATACAGATTGTTTTACCGACATCAACGCGAAAATTGACGTGGTAAAGAAACGGATGATAGACCTCACGAACAACTGGAATGACAAAACGATCGATACAAAACTAAAAATGACAATAATGAGATGTCTGGTCTGGACCATCATGATTTACAGACTGAAGGATGGACCCACACACAAAAAAAACCGCAAAGAAAATAAATTCGACTGAAATGTGGTTCTGCAGATGACTCTTAAGGGTGAGCTGTAAAAACAAGAGGAGTGACCAGAGCATACTCGACGAGCTGAAGAGCCAAACAGAACTTGCACAGATCATCCTTAAAAAGAAAATTACCTTCTTCAGACCATGTGTGCGTACACAATAAAATGCACTCTTAGGAAAGATATCATCCAAGGAAAAGCTGAGGGCAAATGAGGAGTGGTCAAACTACTTACGAGCCATGAAGGAATGGACAGGTCGAAGCAGTCCAGAGATTTTCAACCTAGTTGAGGAAAGACAGACATGGAGGACAGAGATCCGCAGAGCAGTGCGGGCAGCCAACATTTCAGGGAGTGATGCAGTACAGTGAGTGTGTGAGGACTATAATTTTTATTTCAGTAAAACCACAATAAACTTTTTCGATGAAAACATGCACACTGTGATGTAAATATTTATACAAGGGCCATACCTAGAAGGAAACATTTGCCATTTCTTACATTCCAGTAAATATAACCAACAACATACGGACCCATGTAAAATAAGCTCTTTCTTTGCAGCAAGCTTTTCTCTAAGAAATTAATCTTAACAAATCAGTAGCATGTAAGCCAAAAGGATAACAGGAAATGCGATATTTTAGGAGTTCTGTATTTAATATCCAAGACTGTAGGCAGAAAAGGAAATCCAAGCGCCAGGCTGAGGTGCCAGACAATAACAAAACCGCAATATACCCCCAAGTGTAATTTCAGAAGACACAGAGATACGGATTAATGCACTACAGACAGAAGGGGATTAGGGAAGGAGGGAGAAGCAGACCTCCAGACAGAAAGAGCGAAATTGGTAGAAGGAATTTACCACCACGCTGTTGTGTGGTGGATAAAGCAAGACAAGTGTGTTGATGGAAGGGGAGTACTTGTTTGTCATAGTATTTGTAGTTGATGAGTTTGCTGTAATGTAGTCGTGACCAGCAATACGAAAGGAATGAATGCAGGGATGACATTAGGTACCCTAACATCACAAAGCAGTAATTGAGTGTGTGGTGTGTGTGTGTGTGTGTGTGTGTGTGTGTGTGTGTGTGTGTGTGTGTGTGTGTGTGTGTGTGTGTGTGTGTGTGTGTGTGTGTGTGTGTGTGTGAGGGTAGCGAGCGTGCGGGTGTGTGTGAGCCTGTTTGGTGGGTTGATGGGTTATATTGTTTGTGTGTACACGCGTCCACACATATTTGCATATATAACTAAATCAATTACTGAACATGTTTTGTCACAATTGGAGTAACTGTGCGTATTTTGTGGTAACTGAATTTACCTGTAGTGGTACCCACATATATCCTCAGAAATGCTTTGTCCATTTATCAATACTTAAATGGCAGTCAGCCAACGATGATTTCTAAGCAGAAAACAAAATAGAATTGTTCCACTTTTTCCACAGCATGATATCTTACACTAGGGTATCGTTTCGTTGTTATTGTTTGTTTGTTTGTTTGTTTGTTTGTTTGTTTTTGTTGGTTGGTTGGATTGGTTGGTTGGTTGGTTGGTTGGTTGGTTGGTTGGTTGGTTGGTTGGTTGGTTGGTTGGTTGGTTGGTTGGTTGGTTGGTTGGTTGGTTGGTTGGTTGGTTGGTTGGTTGGTTGGTTGGTTGGTTGGTTGGCTGGGTGGGTGGGTTTTTGGTTGGTTGTTTGTTTGTTTGGTTGGTTGGCTGGTTGGATGGTTGGTGGTTGGTGGTTGGTTGGTGGTTGGTTGGTTGGTTGGTTGGTGGTTGGTTGGTTGGTTGGTTGGTTGGTGGTTGTTGGTTTGGTTGGTTGGTTGGTTGGTTTGGTTGGTTGGTTGGTTGGTTGGTTGGTTGGTTGGTTTGGTTGGTTGGTTGGTTGGTTGGTTGGTTGGTTGGTTGGTTGGTTGTGGTTGGTTGGTTGGTTGGTTGGTTGGTTGGTTGGTTGGTTTGGTTGGTTGGTTGGTGGTTGGTGGTTGGTTGGTTGGTTGGTTGGTTGGTTGGTTGGTTGGTTGGTTGATTGGTTGGTTGGTGTGATTGGTTTTGTTTTGTTTAATAAGTTGATTTACCATATGAAATTCATGTAGATCTCCATGAGAGAGTGCATCAATTTCGTACAGTGACCCCATCTAACATTCCAGAAACAGAACTGAAACTATTGCATTTTCTTGGGCCAGGCAGTGTGACCTATCAAACACTTTGTCTGGTGTGATTGATTTCCTTACTTGGCAAAGAGACCGGCAGTTACAGTCAACAGTAGCTGAACCCTGTGATGACAAAACACCCAGCACAATTCCCGTCTGTCTCTGTGTTAAATTGAGTTTGATTGATGACTGACAAACTTCATTTTTCCTTTGATAAATTTGACCTTTTCTTCTTTACCATTCTACCCATCCATCCACCCACTCGCTCACACCTGCGCTACGTTATAATGTGTTCGCAACCCTTCAAATGAGGCTTTGGCCTTACTGAACAAATTTGATTCTGATTCTGATTCTGATTCTAATTCTGATTCTGATTCTTCTTTCAAGCCTAACTTGAAGACAGTGATTTCCCCCTCTACGTGCCCACTCCTTCGTCCCACTCCTCGCCTGTCTTCCCCCTCCTGGTATGCGTGTATTTTATGCCCTGAGTTTCTGTCATTGTAAGTGAATGCTTTAGTGAATGATGAGATTGTACGCTTTGATTTGATTTGTATCTGAAGATTTGACGTCATGTAAATGTCAGCAGTAGTAGTAGTAGCAGTAGTAGTAGTAGTAGTGCTTATAATAATACTAACAAGAAGAACAAAAAAATAGTAGTAGTAGTAGTAGCAGCAATAGTAGTAGTAGTATCATTATCGATATCATCATTATCATCGTCGTCGCCGTCATCACCATCATCTTTATTAATACATAGAGTTGTGTGTAACCATATGAAACGTCTCAGCTGTGGACATAAAATAAATACAAGCATCAACATACATTCTAAACGTTTTATCTCAAAAGCATAAGGTTGTATATTTGTGTGGCATCCTCTGCAGATGTATTGCCTTACGGATTCTCATCAACCTGGAAACAGAGTTTAAATGTCAATTGTTTTCGTTGGGCTGGTCAGTGAAATCTCCCCCCAGGCACTTTCAGTAATGTGATTGATGTCCTGACTAGGTAACCAGATTGGCAGTCAGAGGCAACAGTGGCTCGTTTATCACGTGAACTCTGTGTTGCCAAACCACCCAGTACAATTCCTGTGTATCCCTTTGCCAAGTCTGACTGGTGACTGACAGCTTTGACCTTTCTTTTGATGTCTTTGGCCTTGATTTCCTCTACCCCTCTCCTTTCTAGCTAATCCCCCTACAGTCTGTATTGCATCAACCGTCTTTCAAGTCCTGATCCTCTTTTCTTCCATTTTCCCCTGGCTTTTGTCATTTATGCAGCTATCACTATTGGTGAGACGAGAGTTTGGGACCCTCTAAAAATAATTCAGGCTGTCTTTCCCAGTGACATTATGAAAGTGAACACGTAAAATATAAAATAAGATATTTCACGGCGTTTAATTTGATATTGAGATTTATCATTACACATAAGATTACTTACTTGGTATGCACATCAATACTTTTAATAATCAACTGAATATCTACTATAAGCTTATTCATCTGTAGTGTACTTTAGTACTACGATACAGACAGGAATGAAAACTTAAGCGTTTATACAACCGGTCCCAAATACACTCTAGTACAGTCTAAACAGCAAAGAAAACAAATGGAGACAGTCTTGATGGAGGCAGACAGAAGGAGATCATTCATGAGGAAGATTAGGAAAAGATAGGCAACATTTATAGGCTATTTTATGAGGAAAGGTGATTGGAGCACCTGGTCACAACAGGAAAGCTGGAGGGAAAGAGAGCACCAGGTAGACCCGGGGAAAAAATGTTGGATAGACTTGCAGAGTGGCTGAGGACAGGAAGGGTGGAAGACAAGCTTGCGGCAACAAGGGATAGAAACAGATGGAAGGCCATGATCACCAACGCCATGTGGTGAGGCACTTGATGATGATGATGACGTCTAAACACTGTATCCCTAAAGCACTATCGCAACCTTATGCAGGCCACACTGTATTCGTGTTTTGAATTGAAAAATCAACTAATTCATTGATTAGACTAGTCTGTGATATGCTTTAAGTTACTTTAAATGATGTGACTGATTTTCGGGGTGCTCCTTTATTGAGTCTGTCGGGTTATTGACAGTTGTGGTCAGCCTTTTGATGACTTTGACAGGGCTATTGATTTATCGCCTTGACACTGTGTGCTGCATGTTGATTACACTTCAATATTACCTGTTTGATTACGTACTCGAATTTGTATCGTCGTCTGTTATGAATTTGTATCATCGTCTGTTATGAATTTGTATCATCGTCTGTTATGAATTTGTATCGTCGTCTGTTATGAATTTGTATCATCGTCTGTTATGAATTTATATCATCGTCTGTTATGAATTCGTATCATCGTCTGTTATGAATTCATATCATCGTCTGTTGTGAATTTGTATCATCGTCTGTTACGAATTTATATCATCGTCTGTTACCACAATGTCGGTTAATGTTTCTAGTAAAACACAATAAAATGGGTGAAATGAAAACTTTTTAAAAGTTTCTGTCAGTGACTTGAGTAGCATCTGAAACAGTTTGTTCACAAACTTTATTTAAAACAATCTTGTCTTTTCTCGTATTACTGGTGTTATGAATGTGGATATATTTTAATTTCTCTTGCCTCATGAAATATATTGTAAATGTTACTTGTCTTTTCTTAATCTTCTTCATTTACGTTCTTCTTGTGTCTGCCTCCTTCAAGTCTGTCTCGTTTGTTTTCTTTGCTGACCATGGAACTCTTAACATTCTTTTTAGAAACTACATTTCAGCTGCCTCAACCTTGTTCTGACTTTTGCGTGTTAACTGCCCAATGGTTCTGTTAGTCTTTATTATTCACAAGTACGAGCAAATAAACATAAAAATGAAATGCATTGATCAAAACAAGAAAAATGAAATAATCATGAATTCTTTAAAAAAATAAAATATGCAAAGGGAAAAAAGAAAGCAGGCACGCGTGCAAACACTAAAAACCACCACCAAGGACAACAATAAGAACAGTAAACAATAAGCAGGTATACATTGTATATGTAAACAATAAACAACTGTTTAAACTAACGTGGTATTGATGCTCACGGTTTTGATGGTAACGCGAATTCTACGGTCACACATTCCATGTCCATGTCATGCATGTTCTTGTTTGAAAGCTTGGACGCTGCAGTCCTCAGTTAGATAAATCAATAAATAAATAGTTTTCATAAATAGATAAGTGCAAACCAGAAGCACATGAGAACGTGTAATTCAAAAAAAACAAGATAGGCTCAAATTTGCAGTCAGCTATCCTATGTCATACGTACGCAAAGACAATAAAGAAACACGTTCACTAGACTACACACAAAGTCAGAACAAAATAGAGGCAACTGAAATGTGGTTCGTAATAAGAATGTTGAGAGTTCCATGGACAGCAAACAAAACAAACGAGACAGTCTTGAAGGAGGCAGACACAAGAAGATCATAAATAAAGAAGACTAGGAAAAGACAAACAACATTTATAGGACATTTTATGAGGAGAAAAGGGGAATTAGAACACCTGGTCACAACAGGAAAGCTGGAGTGAAAGAGAACACCAGCTAGATCCAGGGAGAAAATATTGGACGGACTTGCAGGGTGGCTGAAGACAGAGAGGGTGGGAGACGAGCTTGCAGCGACAGGGGATAGATTCGTGTAGAGGGCCATAATCGCTAACACCATGCGGCAGAGCACATAATGATGATGTTCACTAGACTTAGGATGAAAATAACAGATTAGATATATTCCCTGTGAACATTGGCAGAATGGCTCAGACATTTGCCTGTCAATAACTAAACTCGAGATTCAAGTTCGTTCCTCGTAGAGGCCTCGACTTTATTTCTCAGTTTGACCGAAAAATCGAACTGAACATCTAGTCCTTCGGAAGGGGACAAAAATCGAGTTGGATCCCTGTTGCAGAAGAGGAGAAGAGAGGCAGAATGGTTCAGACGTTCGCCTGCCAATAACTAAACTCGAAGTTCCAGGTTTCATTCCTCGTTGAGGCTTTGAATTTTCTCCTCAGTCAGACCGGAAAATCGAACTGAACGTCTATTCCTTCGGAAATGGGCGTAAAACGAGTCGGATCCGTGTGCCTTCTGGCCTGCACAAGCTAAAGATCCCACGGCAGTTGAAAAACGTAAAAAGCAGGGCTTTTGCCTGGCTGTCCTGGTATGAAACATTGGAGAGATAGGTTGATTTTTCAAGTCCCTCCCCTTGAAAGCCAATTAGCGTTCTTGCCTTTCTGGTGTCTTGGTAATAAAAAACTGGGTGGCGCTGCACTGTACTAATGCTCTCTCAAAGGGGAATGCAAATGTAAATCTTCTGTGACAAAAGAAATGAATATGAATGATATATTGCAGAGTTCTGTAAGACTATAAATAACCTGTACGTGATTTGGCGGATCGGTCACATTGTGCGGTGCATGTGCTAACAGCTGAACGCGAAGTCTGGCACCAACACACAAGCGTGTCTCGTCCACTCTGTATGTGCGAACCTCAGTATCCTGTTGATGCTGACAGATCAACAAACATGTCTGCGTTCAGGATGAAGCTGACAGCGGGATATGTTATGACAGTAAGCCCCAAATTCACACCTGTCGATTCATCATCATGTACCCTGCTGCATGGCGTTAGCGATCATGGCTCTCCATACCAATCTATCCTTTTTCACTGCAAGCACTTCTCCCACCCTGTCTGTCTTCATCCACTGCGCAAGTCCGTCCAATATTTTCTCCCTGGGTCTACCTGGTGTTCTCTTTCCTCCAGCTCTCACGTTGTGACCAGACGCTCTAGTTTCTTTTGCCCCATAAAATGTCCTAAGAATGTTGCCTGTCTTTTCCTTATCTTCTTCATTAGTGTCCTTTCTGTGTTTGCTTCTTTCAAGACTGTCTCGATTGTTTTCTTTGCTGTCCATGGAACTTTTTACATTCTCTTAGAAACCACGTTTCAGATCTCAGTCTTGTTCTAACTCTGTGTGTTGTTTGTCCACACTTCACATCCGTACAACAAAATCGGTTCTATATAACATTGAAGAACTCTCTTCCTGATGAACTGATAGGCATTTGTTGGTAAGAACGATTTTCATTTTCTTGAACGCTGTTTTAGCCTGGCCGATTCTGTTGGCTATTTCTAATATGCATCTGCCGTCTGGTAGATGACTGTTTCCAGATATTTCAACTTGTCTCAATCAACTTGTTTCAACTTGTCGAATCATCACTGACTAGAATAATGAGAGTGAAGAGAACGACGCCATCACCCGGTTTCAATGTCGTTTTCATCGCTCGTATTGCGCTGAATTGTATTTTGTTCTATTCCCTTCTGTTTTGTTTCATTGCGTTGCCAAGCGTTGTGCTATATTGATATGCATTATCGTAACTAGGAACATAGTCATGCAGAACAGAAAGGCTGGTTTGATTAACAAGGCAGAGTGCATGCTAATTTACACACACACATGCTTTCTGTCACCCTGTCTGTCTCTGTCTGTGTCTCTCTGTCTCTCACTCTCGCTCTCTCTCTCTCTCTCTCTTACTTCTCTCTCTCTCTTTTTTTCTCTATCCCTCAGTCACTCTGTTTCTGTCTCTGTCTCCCTTACTCTCTCCCTCTCTCTCT
>CM060314.1:47334169-47336669 GCA_030674185.1 Monoplex corrugatus | reverse complement strand
GATTATCGAGTGAGGGAATAATCCCTAGTATGTGTATGATGTAGAGTGAGGGAACAATTCCTGGTATGTGTGTGATTCTTGAGTGAGGGAATAATTCCTGGTATGTGTGTGATTCTTGAGTGAGGGAATAATTCCTGGTATGTGTGTGATTCTTGAGTGAGGGAATAATTCCTGGTATGTGTGTGATTCTTGAGTGAGGGAATAATTCCTGGTATGTGTGTGATTCTTGAGTGAGGGAATAATCCCTAATATGTGTGTGATTCTTGAGTGAGTGAATAATCCCTAATATGTGAATGAATCTTGAGTGGGAGAATAATCCCTAGTATGTGTATGATGTAGAGTGATGGAATAATTCCTGGTTTATATGTGATTCTTGTGTGAGTGAATAATCCTTAATATGTGCGTGATTCTTGAGTGAGTGAATAATGTCTAATATGTGTGTGATTCTTGTGTGAGTGAATAATCCCTAATATGTGTGTGATGTAGAGTGATGGAATAATTCATGGAATGTGTGTGATTCTTGAGTGAGGGAATAGTCCCTAATATGTGTGTGATTCTTGAGTGAGGGAATAGTCCCTAATATGTGTGTGATTCTTGAGTGGGAGAATAATTCCTAATATGTGTGTAATGTAGAATGATGGAATAATTCATGGAATGTGTGTGATTCTTGAGTGAGGGAATAGTCCCTAATATGTGTGTGATTCTTCAATGAGTGAATAATTCCGAGTATGTGTGTGATTCTTGAGTGGGGAATAATTCCTGGTACGTGTGTGATTCTTGAATGGGGGAATAATCCCTGGTATGTGTGTGATTCTTGAGTGGGAGAATAATTCCTGGTATGTGTGTGATTCTTGAATGGGGAAAAATTCCTAGTATGTGTGTGATCTTGAATGGGGAATAATTCCTAGTACGTGTGTGATTCTTGAATAGGGGAATAATCCCTGGTATGTGTGTGATTCTTGAGTGGGAGAATAATTCCTGGTATGTGTGTGATTCTTGAGAGGGGGAATAATCCCTGACAGGTGTGTGATTTTTGGGTGAGGGAATAATCCCTGATGGGTGTCTGATTCTTGAGTGAGGGACTAGTCTGACAGGTGTGTGATTCTTGAGTGAGGGACTAGTCTGACAGGTGTGTGATTCTTGAGTGAGGGACTAGTCTGACAGGTGTCTGATTCTAGGATGAGGGACTAGTCTGACAGGTATGTGATTCTAGAGTGAGGGACTGGTCTGACAGGTGTGTGATTCTAGAATGAGGGACTAGTCTGACAGGTGAGTGATTCTAGAGTGAGGGACTAGTCTGACAGGTGTGTGATTCTAGAGTGAGGGACTAGTCTGACAGGTGAGTGATTCTAGAGTGAGGGACTAGTCTAACAGGTGTGTGATTCTAGAATGAGGGACTAGTCTGACAGGTGAGTGATTCTAGAGAGAGGGACTAGTCTAACAGGTGTGTGATTCTAGAGTGAGGGACTAGTCTGACAGGTATGTGATTCTAGATTGAGGAACTAGTCTCTGACATATGTGTGATTCTAAAGTGAGACTATTCTCTGTCAGGTGTGTGATCCTAGAGTGAAAGAATAGTCTGACAGTTCTGTGGTCTAGAGCGAGGGAACAGTCTCTGACAGATGTGTCATCCTAGAGTGAGAGACTAATCTTTGTCAGGTGTGTGATCCTAGAGTGAAAGAATAGTCTGACAAGAGTGCAATCTAGAGCAAAGGAACAGTCTGTGACAGGTGTGTGATTCTAGAGTGAAAGAATAATGTGACAGGTGTGCGATCTAGAGCGAGGGACTAGTCTGACAAACGTGCAATTCTAGATTGAGGAACTAGTCTCTGACAGGTGTGTGATTCTAGATTGAGGGAAAAGTTCCTCACAGGTATGTGATTCTAGATTGAGGGAACGGTTTCAGACAGGTGTGCGATTCCAGATTGAGTGAACTATTCCTGACAGGTGTGTGATTCTAGATTGAGGGAACTGTTCCAGACAGGTGTGTGATTTCAGATTGAGTGTACAATTCCTGACAGGTGTGTGATTCTCGAGCGCAATGTCTTTCCAATAAATACTTAAAATAGGTTGTTGTTAACAATATTTGACACACGCCTGATATGTTAAACTAGCCTTCTTATTTTTTTCTGTATTAGTCCATCAAATATCAATGTGATTTGTAGTATGAAATATCACACAAATGTTTCGTTAACAGATCGTCGATTTGTATTACCTGTGTCGAAAACAACCAGGTCGATATCCTGCCACATTCCTGTGTATATGATTTAAATCTACATGTTAACTTACACGTTTTGCCACACGACAATATTTCTACAATCCATTTCTATAAAAACTGAACCTCACACAAGTCGAGAGCAACCAACAGCGAGAAAGACCAGGTATGTCAATACTTGTTAACAGTCGACCTTTGCGTCTCAGAAGTAATCACATGAAGAAAGCAGTCACCAGTTCATAAAGAATCCATTTCACATTTTTATCGTTCAGCTGTGCAACTTAT
>CM060314.1:47321669-47324169 GCA_030674185.1 Monoplex corrugatus | reverse complement strand
TGTCTGTCTGTCCGCCTGTCTGTCTGTCTGTCTGTCTGTCCGCCCGTCTGTCTGCCTGTCTGTCTGTCTGCCTGTCTGCTTGTTTGTCTGTCTGTCTCTCTCTCTCTCATCTCTCTCTCTCTCTCTCTCTCTCTCTCTCTCTCTCTCTCTCTCTCTCTCTTCTGTATGTTCTGTATGACACATTGGTAAAGTAATGATACTAATTACAATACTTATATAGCGCAAAATCTTGATAAAAATAAAATCAAAGTGCTGAACATACACATGCGCACGCATGCGCACATACGCACACACGCACACACACATACATACACATGGCTGTAAATGGGAAAAAGAAGAAAAGCGATGGAAAATTATATATAAGTGTACTCAAAGTAGAAAAAAAAATCAATAGAAAACATATTATATACAAATATACGCCTACAAAGTAATCAAAGAGTAGACTATAACATCACCCGGATTGCCCTTCACTGGACTCAGAATTATGCCCAAAGTAATCAAAGAGTAGACTAACATCACCCAGACTGCTTTTCACTGACATCCGAAGTATGTCCAAAGTAATCAAAGAGTAGACTAAACCACCCATCACCCAGACTGCCTTTCACTGGACATCAGAAGTATGCCCAAAGCAATCAAGAGTGTAAACTAATGTCTCCTTGACTGCTCTTCACTGGACATCAGAAGGACGAGGCAAGAGAAGAAAACCCAGGAATACCTGGCTGAAAACAACAGAACTCAACGCACTAAAACCTGGGGTACCATACAGAGGCTGGCCCTAAACAGGTAGGAGTGGAGGATCGTCATTGCTGCCCTACATGCCAGTGGCATTGATAGGCAAAACATAAGTGAGTCACAGTGGTTATAAGCTCTTCCAGACTTCAGAACTGAATCAGGGGAAAATACGTTCACACACACACAACATGCTTCTGACCAGCTTCATGTTTCTGTCTAGTAGACAATTGGAGTGTTTGTCAAGTAACGCCTTTTTATCGACTGTCTTATTTTCTGTTCATTAATATATTGATAGATAAATCTGTCCACTAATACAGCAATAAATAATTATGTTTACTAACCCAGTAATACGTGATTATTTACGTTAATACAGTTACAAATAATTTTGTTCACTAATACAGTAATCGATAATTTTGTTCACTTGAATTCATGGTAAATAATAATCATGTTCATAACTATATCAATAGATATTTTCTCTTCACTAATACAGTAATGGGTAATTATGTTCACTAATACAGTAATAGATGATTCTGTCTAGTAACATGGTAATAAATGATTCTATTTATTAATACAATAATAGATCATTTTGTTCATTAATACTAATACGATATATAATTATGCTCACTAATACAGTGATAGATAATTTTGTTCGCTAACATATGAATAGATAGTTTTGTTCACTAATACAATAATAGATAATTCTGATCACCAATACAGTAACAGATAATTCTGTTCACTAATGCAGTAATAGACAATTTACCAATACAGTAACAGATAATTATGTTCACCGATACAGTTATAGTTACCAGACGTTGGCTCACTTCTGGCTGCTCGAAGTTTTCCTTTTATTTTTCTGTCGTTTTAAAGCGGCTTACTGGATCTACAGAGAGGTTGTATTTTTTTATTTGGTTGTCTTTTTTTTTCTTTTAAGGTCAAAACGCAGCGTCTCCTGCAGCGCCTGTGTCATAAATCTTGTGTAGAATAAATGTTTGTACTGGCTGGCCGTCTGTTGCAATCTGTTGTCTTTCCTGTTCGTCTGTGTTAGTGTGGCTGTCTGGCTGTTTGTCCGTCTGTCTGCCTGCCTGCCTCTGTGTGTGTGTGTGTGTCTGTCTGTCTGTTTGTCTGTTTGTCTTTTTCTGTTTGTCTGTGTATGTGCGTGTGAAAAAGTTCCTGTTGGCCAAGGCAAATACCTTGGGTTTCTATCTTTCTTTTTCTTTGTTTTCGTTTTTTTGTTTGTTGTTGTTGTTGTTGTTGTTGTTTTTTTTTGTTTTTTTCTCTTTTCAGGTTGCATTTCAAAAAGGAGGGAAAGATTAGTTCAAGTTTTACTCGTCTCTCTTTCGTCCTCTCTTATTATTCCAGTTAAAAACTCTGTCCTCTACATGCCCTGTCATTTAGCTGGCTATTGCATTATTCATAACCACTTCCCCTTTGGTTGGCTGGTTGGCTGGCTGTGTGGTGGGTGGGTGGGTGTGTGGGTGGGTGGGTTGAGTGGATGGTTGGGTTGGTTGTTGGGTGGGTGGGTGTTGGGTGGGTGGGTGGGTGGTTCTTCTTGTTCTTCTTGTTCTTCTTGTTCTTTTTGTTCTTCTTGTTCTTGTTCTTGTTCTTCTTTTTCATTTTCATCTTCTTCTTCTTCTTCTTCTTCTTCTTCTTCTTCTTCTTCTTCTTCTTCTTCTTCTTCTTCTTCTTCTTCTTCTTCTTTTTCTTCTTCTTCTTCTTCTTCTTTTTCGCAATTCTTCTTCTTCTTTTCGCAATTCTTCGCAATTCTTCG
>CM060314.1:47299169-47314169 GCA_030674185.1 Monoplex corrugatus | reverse complement strand
CACACACACAGTGATGTGGGCACAGAGGAAGGCAGGTCTCCCTAAGGGTGTAATGTAGCTCCAATTCTATTTTCAAGCGGGAGACAGATTGTTGCTCTGTCTGTCTGTCTGTCTCTCTCTCTCTCTCTCTCTCTCTCTCTCTGTCTCTCTCTCTCTCTCTCTCTCTCTCTCTCTCTCTCTCTCCTCTCTCTCTCTCTCTCTGACTACTTGAGTTGTGTATATTACTTGTCAGTGTCTCAGCGGTATACATGCTCTTTGAGAAGATCAACATTGACTTATTTAGACACCCCACGTTGTGTGACGTATGAAGCAGCAAAAGGGCATCATTCCAGCGTCTATCCACCAGTTGTAAGTCTCTGTCAAACGTCTGGCGCCATCTCTCTTTTAGTCTTCCCCTACTTCGCTGCCCTCCTGGGTTCCAGTTCAGTACTTGGTTGGCAGATCCAGAAAATGCCAGTCTAGTGGCATGGCCCAGTCAACTCAGTCGATGCTTGCAGATGTTGGTAGCTGGGATCTGTTTGCTTCTTGACCTTACTTCAATGTTTGTCACAAAGTCTTTCCATTTGATGCCCAAGATCTTGCTCAGGCACTATAGGTCAAAGGAGTCAAGCTTCTTCTTCTGGCTTGTTTTCAGGCCACGTTTCACAGCTGTATAGTATAGATGACAGAACGTTGGAGTGGTAGAGCTGCAATTTTAGTTTGAGGGAGATTTTCTTGCTATTCCACATTTTTGATGGCCTGTTGAATGCTGCCGTTGCTTTGCCCATGCAACAGTTCATTTCTTTAATCATGTCGTTTGGATTGTTTATTGCACTGTCCAAATAGGTGAAGTCCTCGACGACTTCAACCTCGTTCTGTGCAATGAATACTCCTGATGGTGACTGGTATTGTCCAACAAACATGTTTCGCGTTTTTGTTTTGTTTTTGTGTTGTTGTTTTTTTGGCATCGATGATAAGTCCAATGCTACATTTTGAGCCTTGTTTGCCCAGTCTTTAATCCACCTGTGTTTGTCTTTTTGTGCGTCACCTTTTGGTCTTCTCAATGTATTCCTGGCAGCTTGCTTTGTCGTCTGAAGTGTTCATGTGGCCCTTTCTGGTGCACGTCTTTGCTTTCTACTATTAGATGCCAGGTGTTATCATTGATTCAGGATTCTCTCTTTTGTAGCTGCAGTGGTTGCTTCTCTCAGTCCTTCCCACCATTCCTTTGTTTCTGGCGGTGGCGATACTGCCAGAGCTGCGTATTTATTTCTCATGAAAACAGAATATTGAGGCGGTACTTTACGGTCCTTAAGCTTTTGGTGTGTTGGTGTTGAATCTTTGTCCTGCTGCTGACTTTCGGTTTCTGTCTTTTAAACCTGATATATATATGTGTGTGTATATATACATATGTATATATATATATGTATATAATTATATAAATATATATATGAGTGTGTGTGGGGTAGGTATATATATATATATATATGTATGTGTGTGTGTGTGTGTGTGTGTGTGTGTGTGTGTGTGTGTGTGTGTGGTGTGGCGCGCGCGCATATATATATATATATATATATATTATATATATATATATATATATATATGCTCACCGCAAACATCTGCCTCATGATACATCTTGACGTCTAGCAGGCAAGGTGTTCTCTATCTCGGCCCTTTTGCAAAATGGTCAGTCTGTGACTTGGTCCTGTGGTCGTTTGAGATTAACAATGAATCAGAGAGAAATTGGTTAATAGACACAGCATGGTTCTGACCAGCAGTTGTGCTACAAGCCATGCATCCATCAGGGACAGACTGAGGCTGGTTAGTCTGATCAGTGATATCTCCTTCTTGTTCCCTGTTCACTGGGAAATGCTACTTCCAATTTGATAGTAGGACGACCATTTCCAACCTAGCGGATCGCAGATGACAGAGAGTGGATGGCCTTCAGATATGCAGGTGAGCTGGGAAATACGCCAGACTTGACTGGACGAATAAGCAATCCCAAACTGATTGGCTATGGTTTCTGTTAAGATGGGACGAAGTGGCACTTATCAAGGCCATCATACATCATCATCATCATCACGTGCCCTGCCACGTGGCGTTGGCGATCATGGCCCTCCATAATAATCTATCCCTTGTTGCTGCAAGTACATCTCCCACCCTCTCTGTCCCCAGCCACCTTGCAAGTCCGTCCAATATTTTCTCCCTGGGTCTACCTGGTATTTTCTTTCCCTCCAGCTTTCCTGTTGTGACCAGGTGCTCCAATTTCTCTTTCTTCATGAAATGACCTACAAATATTGCTTGTCTTTTCTTAATCTTTTTATCAATGATCTTCTTGTGTCTGCCTCCTTCAAGACTGTCTCGTTTGCTTTCTTTGCTGCCCATGGAACTCTCAACATATCAAGGCCATACGCAGACAATAACCTGTATGTCCTACGACGGAGCGATCAGGCAAATAACGACCACCTAAAGCTCTTGCCCTCTTTGCTGACAGGATATGTTTTGTTTTGGTCGTGAGCTAAAGACGGGGTAATCCCTACAGAAAACCTACAGGACTGAAGTCAGAGGAACTAGGCCTGCAGGCGCCTTGCAATAGACCATAGAATTAAGCAATATACCGCAAAGATCTACACAGCCATCTATACTGGATGAAAATGGCAGTCGCCCACGGGTGGTGCAACACCGGTCCTGCGCCTCACCGTCCATGACAGCCAGCAGGAACTGGACGACATAGCCACAGCTATTACTTGACCTGACCTGACTTTGTAGATGGGGAAAGAAAGAAGAAGGTTCATGCTCACTAATAACTTGACGGTCGTTGACTCGAAGGATTGATATGATTCCATTGTCTGCACATGCATAGCGGTGTGTGTGTGTGTGTGTGTGTGTGTGTGTGTGTGTGTGTGTGTGTGTGTGTGTGTGTGTGAATGTGTGTGTGTGAGTGTGTGTGAGTGTGTGTGTGTGTGAGTGTGTGTGTGTGTGTCTGTGTCTGTGTGTCTGTGTGTGTCTGTGTCTGTGTCTGTGTCTGTGTGTGTCTGTGCATCGGTACGTGTGCGTTTGTGTGTATGTCTATGAGTGTCTGTTTGTCTGTCTGTCTGTCTTCTGTCTCTCTCTCTCTCTCTCTCTCTCTTTCTCTCTCTATGTGTGTGTGTGTGTGTGTGTGAGTGTTGTGTGTGTGTCTCTGTGTCTGTGTGTTTGTGTCTGTGTATGTGTATGCCTGTCTTTGTGTGTGTCTGTGACTGTGTCTGTGTCTGTATGTCTGTGTGTCTTTGTTTCTCTTAACATTTGCTATGGCCCACAACGCTGTGTAAAGTAAAGTGAAGGGACAGGTCGATAATGCTGAGTGTACTGCCGTGTCTGTCTAATCAAACTTGTTCAGAACAAATGTTTGTGCAAACTGGCTGGCTGCTAAACACTGTCCGCCTTTCCTCGTTAACAAACACACTGAAAAACAACACGGAGTTTCGGGCCAAACAAAATAGCATGGACTCTCCTTTTCTCTCTCTTCTCTCTCTCTCTCTCCTCTCTCTCTCTCTCTCTCCTCTCTCTCTCTCTCTCTCTCTCTCTCTCTCTCTCTCTCTCTTCTCTCTCTCTCTCTGTCTCTTCTCTGTCTCTGCTCTCTCTCCTCTCTCTCTTTCTCTCCCTCTCTCTGTCTCTTTCTCTCCATCTCTCTTTCTCTCTCTCTCCCTCTCTCTCTCTTTCTCTCTCTTTCTCTGTCTGTCTCTCTCTCTCTCTCTCTCTCTCTCTCCTCTCTCTCTCTCTCTGTCTTTCTCTTTCTCTCTCTCTCTGTATTTCTCTCTCTCTTTCGCCTCTCTCTCTCTCTCTTTCTCTCCCTCTCAGCCTCTCTCTATATATATATCTCTTTCTCTCTACCCTCTCCTTCTCTCTCTCTCTCTCTCTGTCTTTTTCTCTCTTTCTCTCTCTCTATATATATCTCTCTTTCTCTGTACCCTCTCCCTCTCTCTCTCTCTCTCTCTGTCTTTTTCTCTCTTTCTCTCTCTCTTATATATATCTCTGTCTTTCTCTCTCTCTTTCTCTCTCTCTCTCTGTTTTTCTCTCTCTCTCACTCTTTCTCTCTCTGTCTTTCTCTCTCTCTCCCTTTCTCTCTCTCTCCCTCTTTCTCTCTCTGTCTCGCGGGCCCCAGTAGCTCAGTTGGTTTGAGCGTCGATTCACATGCTAATGGTTGTGGGTTCGAATCCCGGTGCGCTATATTAAAACTGGCCTTTTCACTGCCCCATCTTAACTCATTGTTGTTCTGGTGGTGTCACTATAGGATTAGATAAGTCCTCATTCCCCCACTTCCTGGATGGTTATCCCCGTCGGCCATATCACCTGAGGTGGTGTCGACGTTAAAAACTGAACCAAATCGAACCAAATCTCTCTCTGTCTTTCTCTCTCTCTCCCTTTCTCTCTCTCTTCCTGCCTCCCCTTTCTCTCTCTTTTTGTCACATGTCCCCAGTGGTTATGGATAAGAAGTATCTACTGAATATTCCTCTTACGCATAAAACAAATACAATCATGTAGAATTTCTCAAACCCAACACAGTTTGCTACAAGTTACTTGGGCATTCCTTTTTCAAAGAATGTTCTGAGTTTACCACTTTATGCTTTGAGGCTGCGTCTATGCTAGCTGAATGGGTAGCGCAAACTGTGTTGGGTTTGAGAAATTCTACATGGGAGTTAACTCCGTGACTCTCAAGAGTTATGTTACTTAGTTGATATTTAAAGTTCTCCCTGTTCCCTCTTATTTCCTTTGGTAAATACAATCATGTCTTTCTTTAAACAGGCTTTTCTCAGATGGATTTTCTTTTTACAAGGAAAACATTTTTTTTCATTCTGTTATTTTTACAAAACCACATTTCATTTCATTTGGTGATAACCATTACACTGCAACTTTGCATTATAGGTTGGTATTCATCTCTCGTTATCCCAGACTATGGTACGATACTGTTCCCTTTCATTAAGATGAAGTCTCCCTTTCTTTTTCGGTGCCTCTGTGAATTGCAGATGAGAAAGGTGCGTCTCCCTATGGACTAGAGTAAACAGCTTTCCTGAATGTGTAACTTCAAGTCCCATTTCTTCTATTCCCTACCAACTCCTCTCTCTCTGACTCTCTCTCTCTCTCTGTCTCTCTCTGTCTCTCTCTGTCTGTCCCTCTCTCTCTCTCTCTCTCTCTCTCTCTCTCTCTCCTCACTCACTCATCTCTCTCTGTCTCTCTCTCTCTCTCTGTCTCTCTCTGTCTCCCCTCTCTCCTCCCCCCCCCCCTCCCAATCGATCGATCGTTCCCTCGCTGTGTCTCTCTCGCGCGCGCTCTCATTCATCCATCCTTTAAAGATACATTTCAAACTGAAAAATATTGTTTTTCATTGCAAATATTGCATTTGAAATATGCTCCCTCCCTCTCTCTCTGTGAGTGAGGAGTGTGTGTGTATGTGTGTGAGTGAGAGAGAAAGAGAGATGTGTGTGTGTGTTGTGCGTGTGTGTATGTGCGCGCGCGCGAGTGTGTGTGTGTGTGTGTGTGAGTGTATGAGTGTGAGAGAGAGAGTGGTGGGTGGGTGGTGAGAGAGGAGAGTGTGTGTGTGTGTGTGTGTGGTGTGTGAGCGTGAGTTTGTGTGTTTGTGTGTATGTGTTGTGTGTTTTGTGTGTATGTGTTTGTGTGTCTGTGTCTGTGTATGTTTCTTAATTAACGGTTTTTCTTGACCAACAAAGCCTTAAAACACACACACACACACACAAACACACACACACACACACACACACACACACACACACACACACACACACACACACACACACACACACACACACACACACACATATGCACACATATGCACACACGCACTCACACACATACACACATACACACACAACACACACACCACACACACACACACACACACACACACACACACACACACACACACACACACACACAACACACACACAACTAGCGTTCATTGATTATAACATGTCAAAAAAATATTGGCCAACTGCGTGTCGTAACCACTGAATTGTGTTCATAATATGAAAACAATGTTATTGGCAAGCTCCGCGTTGTGCACAGTCCCCAAAAATGTGAACATAAAATGAAAGATCTAGATAAAGTAACATACCTGGAAAAGAATTACGTTTTGCACTGTATAAATGAAAATAAATGATGAACAATAATCAACGACAGTAAACGAATAACAGAAAGAATGTAAAGATGCACAGGTATGAGAAGAGAGGGAAACTAATTGAGAGAGCAAACACACACACACAAGAAGAGAGAGAGAGTGAGAGATCAATAAGAAAAGAAGCAAGGAAGATTGTTCAATATTTTTTGTATGGATTTCTTTTCATTTATTCCTTCAACTTCTTCTTCTTCTTCTCCTCCTCCACCTCTTCCTCCTCCTCCTCCTCCTCCTCCTTCTCCTTCTTCTTCTTCTTCTTCTTCTTCTTCTTCTTCTTCTGCTTCTTCTGCTTCTTCTTCTTAGTGTTCATCATCATCATCATCATCGTCGTCGTCGTCGTCGTTTTCGTCGTCGTCATCTTCTTCTTCTTCTTCTTCTTCTTCATCATCATCATCATCATCATCATTATCATCATCATCATCTTCTTAGTGTTGTTCATCACTTCTTCTTCTTCTTTTTCTTTTTCTTTTTCTTCTTCTTCTTTTCCTTTTTCTTTTTCTTCTTCTTCATGTTTGCCTTTTTTTTTGTTCTTCTCATGCGCTTCTATTTTTTTCTTTTTCTTCTTCTGTTTGTTTAGACAGAATGACCATAACGTACTTTAAAACGTCTGAGGTTTTCTGTTGTTTTTTTCCTCACACACAGCCCCTTTTCTGACACGTTCATTTCATTCTCCTTTCGCTCCTGTTCCATTTTTTACGAACTGGAACAGAATAACCAAAAAGAATTTTCTTAACTTTCTTGTTTCTTTTCTATCCATACATTTTTCTGTCTTGCTTCCTTTTTTTCTTTCTTCGTTTCATTTTTTCTTTTACTTTGCAATCTTTTTCTTTGTAACTTACATGTATTTCTTGCTTTTTATTTCTTTTTTTGTTTTGTTTTGTTTTTTTGTTTGTTTGTTGTGGTTTTTTTTGTTTCACCGCACTGTGCTTTTAATCTTCTCTGTAGTATTTATTTTCTCTTTACAAAGTAGAACAAGCTATGACAAAAAGGCTGTTCTAAATTCTTCTTTCCTTTCCTCGCATCTATCTGTTTAATTTTATTTTCCTTCTTTCTGTCTCTCTTTCTATCTTTTCTTTCTTTCATTTTTTCTTTTTTCTCCCTTCCCCTCTGTTCTTTAATCAGCTATCTTTTTTTCCTTCTTCGCCTTCTTATTTCTGCGTAAAAACTGGAACAGAATGGCCAAAGAGAGCATATCTATTTATGTAACTTCATTTTTCTTACTTTATTTCTTCTTCCCATACATTCTTTCTTTATGTCGTCTTTTTTATTTCTTGTTTTCTGTTTCAGCGTCTTTTCAAAGCCTAGGAAAGGAGCAGTGACAGAGAACTGGTAATCAGGGAAGGGTCCAGTGGGCGTCAGTGGCGCCTGCGGACGACTCCCTCAAGAAAGTAAATGTGGTTTATGAAGGCTGAACACAAACTGACATCTTGATACCTAATCTGCCTCTGAAGAACACACCACTTTAGCTGTACCCCTCTTCCCAAACACACACACACACACACACACACACACGCACGCACGCACACACACATACATACATACACACACGTGCATACACACACACTCACGCACACACACGCGCATGCACACATACAAACACGCACGCACACACACACAAGCACACACACACTTACACACACACACAAACTTACTAACACACACACACAAGCAAGTGCGTAAGCGCGCGCAAGCACACACACACGCACGCACGCACACACACAGACACAACACACACACACACACAGTTACACACACAGTGTTACACACACACTTACACACACACACACACTTACACACACATACACACACTTACACACACGCGCGCGCACTCGTGAACGCACGCACACATATACGCAAGCACGCACACACACACACACACACACACACTTACACTACACACACACACACACACACACACACACACACACATACACACACACACACACTTGCACCACATACACACACACACACTCACTCATCACTCACTACACACACCACGCGCGCGCGCGCGCGCGCGCACACACACACACACGCATGCACGCACACACGCACGCACGCACAAATACACACAAATACGCAAGCTCTTGTTCTCCTCCATTTCTTCCCCAGAATCTTTAACTCAGGATGGCGTCATCCATATCACAGACAAGACAACAAGTGGTCATCACACCGTCCATCACCCTCCCCCTCCCTTATCTCCCTTCTCTCTCCCCTCTCCAACAAACCATTTCTCTTCCATCCGCCCCACCTTGCCTGCCACCTTCTCTGTCCACTTCCAACACCCAGTCCATATATCTTTCCGCTTATCTCATCCTCTCCCCTCTCTTCCCTCTACAAACCACCATCATCACCTCCATCCACTGCCAATTCCCAATCCCACATCCTTCTACCCTCCCAACGAACCTTCCCTCTCTTTTACTTATTCCCTGTCCTATACCCTCACCCTTCCCTCTCTGATCTGTTCGCATGTCCAGAACCCTGTTAGTTCAGGATAGCTGCCTGGGTGTTTGGCTTTCGGTTTTACATGCTGGGTGTTTGCCTATCACTGTCTTCTCCCATCACCATGGGGGAAATGGCTGTGTGCGTGGGATTGATTAACACAGTTGTCTGTCTGTTCCAGTCTGTTTATTTGTATGTTTGTCTGTTTACTTGTGTGTCTTTTTGCTTGTGTTTTTGCTTCTTTTTCACTCTTGGTTATTTTTCTTTCTTCATGTATGATTCATTTGCAGCTTCCTTTCCACCACCCCTTACTTTTGTTCTTCCTTGTTCTATATCCTGTTGCTGCTGCTGCTGTTGCTGTTGCCACTGTTGTTTTGGGGGCTTTTCCATGGGGGTGTTTTGTGGTCTTGTTTTTGTTTTTATGTTAAGTTGATTTCTTTTTCTTTTCTTTTTTTTTGGGGGGGGGGGAGGAGGACGTTCAGTGTTGTTTTTCTTAAGCACGGAACTGAGCAGCTGTTACCGAGAATGGTTAATTAACTTGACGCCAATATCTGCATTTTCGGATCATGACTTTGAAAACCCACGCTGCTGTGGTAACACATCGCATACACCTCTACCATGCAGAGATGATTATCTAAAATTATCCACACCCTATTTGCACTTCACTGGGTGGTTGTGCGTGTACTCTCTTCGTGCAATAAAGAAAGTTCCAGAGCAACCAGGCTTTGCTTCATTCATAAACAAAATAACAACAGTGACACATGAACGCTTGTGTGCCACTGCAGGCGAGGCAAATTGTCGCTTAGCGTTTTGATGCGTTTGAAATGCTTAGAACTGTGGGGTCAGATGTTAATAATAATGATAATGTTTCTAACGGGCTTGATTTTGTGCCGTGGAAATGCATAATGTTTTGCTGAAAAAAATGTGTTTCAATACCGAACTTGTTAAATACGTAGCAGGATTTTCTGCAGAATTACAGAACGTTAGGTATACACTTCTGTCTCAAAATTTCAAACAACTTGTTTAATATTTGTATTTTTAACATTTTTTGATATCATTCTTAAACACCTGGAAGAAAACTCGCAGCATAGAGTTAGTTAATCAAGAAAGGGCCAAATAGACGTCAGTTGCACTGCCAGTGACCCCTCTAAGAAAGTTAATGTGATTTCTAAAGGCTGGACATATTCTGACATCCAGATACCTAATCCTTTCTCGTGAAACACCACTTTAGTTCTAACACCCCTTTTCTGAAATACAGACACACACACACACACCTGTACATATATACATACATACATACAAATATACATGCATACATACATATATATATATATATATATATATATATATAGACACACATGTATATATATACATATATATATCCACATATATATGCATACACTCACTCACCACACACACACAAACACACATAGATAATAGATAGATAGATAGATAGATAGATAGATAGATAGATAGATAGATAGACAGATAGATAGATATGTGAGATAGATATATAGTATAGATAGACAGATAATAGATAATAAGATAAATAGATAATAGATAGACAACACTAATAGATAATAGATAGTAGTAGTAGATAGATAGATAGATAGATAATAGATAGACAGATAGATAGATATGTGTGTGTGTGTATCTCTATTATGCTCACACACACATACATAATTATACACGCAAACACAGGTCCTTCCACCCCCCCTATAGCTTTTATTCATGTTACAACACCTCATCATTTCTTTGCTCACACTCCCTGTCTACCTCCAGTGCCCAGCCCCCTATATATCTCTCAGATGATCCACACTCCTTGCTTTTCTTCTCCCTTCAAAACCACCTTCATCTCCAGCACCCAGTGACAAGTCCCAATCCTACACCTTCCTACCCTCCAACATACCTTCCCTCCCTATTACCGATTTCCGGTCCCATAACCCCCCTTCTCTCCCAACAAATCTTCCCTCCCCATTATCATTCTCAGTCCTTTTCCTACACCCTTCTCTCTCTTGATCTCGTCCCATGCCCAGGATCCTGTTAGTTCAGGATAGCTGCCAAAATGTTTGGCTTGTGATTTTATAGGTTTGGTATTTGCCTCTCTCTCCCTCTGTCTTCTTCCATTCCCATGGGCAAATGGTTCTGTGTGTAGCTTAGATAAATATGTTTGTCTCTGTTTGTTTGCTCGTATGTGTGTTTACTTCTCTTTCCATTTTTCTTTTCTTATTTTCCTGATTTATGTGTATGTTAGCTATTTCTTGTAGATTTTCGTTTCATTACTCACTCGTCTTTTTAACCTTTCTTTTCACTTTTGTTCTCAGTTTCTTACATTTTCTTTTTATGCTCTGGAACAGAGCGACCATGAAAAGGATCTTTCTTCTCTTGTTTCTTTTTATTGCAAGTTTCTTTCTTTCTTCGTTTATTTACGCTTGTCTTTATTTCTTTCTTACCCACTTTCTTTCTTTTTTTATTTTCTTCGCATCCTCCTTCAGGCATTTTGACACCCATTTGTCTTCTTCTTTCTTTGTTTAAACAGGACTGCTAACACAAAATGTCCTGCCCATCATGTACTAAAATCTTCTTTTCTCTATTTCATTAAATACTCACTCTCTCTCTCTCTTTCTTTCTCTCTCTCTCTCTCTCTCTCTCTCTCTCTGTCTCTTTGTCTCTGTCTCTGTCTCTGTCTCTGTCTCTGTCTCTGTCTCTCTGTCTCTCTGTCTCTCTCTCTCTCTCTCTCTCTCTCTCTGTATGTGTGTGTGTGTCTGCTTTGGGTTTTTTATCAGAGCCAAGGAACAGAGCAGTGACAGAGACTGGGTAGTGAAGGAAGATCCAACGGACATCAGCGGTGCCTGCAGAGGACTCCCCCAAGACAGTAATTGCATGTGGCTTTTGAAGGCTGTACACAGACTAACACTCTGATACCTGATCCCTCTCTTAGGAATGCACCACTTAACTCTAACATTCCTTTTTTTGAAGCTTACATGCGCATACATGCACTCACGCACACACATGCACACACACACACACACACACACGTGCGCACGCGCAACACACACGCACACAACACACACACACTCACACTCATACACACACACACACACACACACTCACACTCACACACACAGACACACACACACACACACACACACACACACACACTCACTCACACACGCACACACACATACACATACGAGTCGTATACACACACGCACGTGCACACACACACACACACACACACACACACACACACACACACACATGCATGCACACACACACACACACACACAAACTCCAAGCACCCACCCCCACCTCGTCCAAACTGAGGCTAGCGTTATGACCACCACACCCTCTCCTTCCCCCGCCAGTCCCGTGGTGGTGGCATTGCCTTTGTTGTTGCTGATCCACTCTCCCCTTTCCTCTCCACCAAATCCTCCTTCCCTTTCACCCACACTTCTTTCGAACTGGCACAACTTACCCTCACCTTCCCCCACCACACTTTCCACCTTCTGTGTTTGTATCGTCCTCCTCCAAACTCTAAGAACCGTCTCACTGACTCCAACTTCATTGACGAATTCCCGGATCTGCTGTCCTACTGTAACTCCCTCCATGGTTCCTACATCATCGCTGGTGACTTTAACATTCATTTTGATCGCCCCTCCGAACCCACCACCTCCAAAGTCATCGATTTCCTGGACTGCTACGGCCTGGTTCAGTGCGTCCACGCTCCCACTCACATTCGTGGGCACACATTGGATAATATAATCCACAGGACTGACCAGACCATGGTGAGTTCCATCATCATCAACCACACCCTCCCATCTGACCATGTCTGCCTTGTTGCTGATCTTCATTTTTCCCGCCCTCCACCCCGCAAAACGTACATTCAAGCCAGACACCTTTCTGCAGTGGACATGACTGTCTTTGAGGCTGACCTTCAGTCTCTCTTATCTGCTTCCCCGCCAACCACACCTGATGACCTCAACTCCCTTCTCCTTGGGCTCCTGGATCGGTTCGCTCCTGCCTGTGGCCGCCTTGTTTCCAAGAGGCCACCATCACCTTGGTTCTCCTCCATTGGGCCTCAGCTGCAAGCGGCCAAGTGTGAAAGGCGCAGAGCCGAGAGACAGTGGCTCAAGTCTAGTCTGACTGTTCATAAGCAAATTTTTCAAACTGCCAACAAAATTGTCAATAGCCTCGTAGATGCCTCTAAATCAGCCTATTACAATGCTAAAATTCTTGCCTGTTCCACTTCCAAACAACTGCATAATATAACTAATACTCTTCTTGGCAAAACTGGCTCTTCTCCTCTTCCATCTCACCTGCCACCTTCTGATCTTCCACAGGCTTTCTCTGACTATTTTTTCAACAAGATTGCTAACCTCAGGCTTTCTCTCGATTCCACGACGAACACTCATGCTACATTTCCTGAACCCCCTTTCTCTGGAATCCCCCTTACTTTCTTCCAACCCGTTTCTGAGGACTTTGTTAAGAAAATCATCATGAAATCTGGCATTAAAACCTGTGAACTCGACCCATTGCCAGCTTCTTTTCTCACCCATTGTCTCGATACTCTTCTCCCTCACATCACCAATATCATTAACCATTCCCTCTCAACTGGCTCCTTTCCTTCTTCTTTCAAGTCAGCAATTGTAAGACCTCTTCTAAAAAAGACGACTCTTGACCCTGAGAATTTGAAAAACTATAGACCTGTGTCAAATCTTCCTTTTCTCTCCAAGGTCTTAGAGAAAGTTGTTCTTGACCAGCTGTTAAACCACCTTCATTCCAATAACCTTGTCTATTCCCTTCAGTCTGCTTACCGTTCTGGACATAGTACCGAAACCGCTCTTCTCAAATCTGCAACGACTTACTGACTACTCTCGACTCTAACAACGTATCACTTTTGACTCTCTTGGACCTATCTGCTGCCTTTGACACTATTGACCACTCTATCCTTCTCTCCCGTCTACATCACTCTTTTGGGCTCCATGATACTGTCTTGAACTGGTTTCATTCTTACATCACCAATCGTCTGCAAGTAGTTTCTGTCAATGGTCTTTCTTCTAATCCTTCCTGTCTGACTTACGGAGTGCCACAAGGATCTGTTCTGGGCCCCCTACTTTTCATTCTCTACACCTACCCTGTCTCCTCTATTGTCCAAGAACACCTGCTTCAGCATCATTCTTTCTCGGATGACAATCAGCTGTATGTCTCTGGGCCTCTCCCTGACCTTCCCATCATGATCCAGAAAACCCAATCTTGTGTAGCTGACCTGAAGGATTGGATGACTGATAACAAACTGAAATTAAATGAAGAGAAATCCGAATTGATCTTGATCACCCCACCCAAACTCCAAAATCACCCCTCTCTTCCAACCTCTGTCACACTTGTTGACTCATCTATCCCTCTCTCCCATTTTGCCCGTAACCTTGGTGTAACTCTTGATCAAACCCTGTCCTTCCACCAGCATGTGAG
Organism: Monoplex corrugatus; assembly: GCA_030674185.1. Classification (NCBI taxonomy): domain Eukaryota; kingdom Metazoa; phylum Mollusca; class Gastropoda; order Littorinimorpha; family Ranellidae; genus Monoplex; species Monoplex corrugatus. Next base: position 47,300,110 of record CM060314.1, on the reverse strand, counting down.
CAACGTCTGTCGGACTTGTTTTCTTGAACTCCGCCGAATTGCTTCTATCCGCCACCTCCTCTCAGAAGACACGACAAAGGCTCTTGTCTGTGCATTTGTTCTATCCCGTCTCGATTACTGTAATGCTCTTTTTTCTGGTTCCCCCTCTCATCTCATTAACAAACTTCAGAAAGTTCAAAATCATGCTGCCCGTCTCATCTTCGCTCTTCAAAATTTAACCATGTTACGCCATTGCTCTGTTCTCTCCACTGGCTCCCTGTTCAGCAAAGAATATCCTACAAGATTGCCTGCCTCTGCTTCAAATCTATTGAGTCTTCCTGTCCTGAGTATCTCACCCATCTGTTACATCTCTACACGCCATCTCGAGCTTTGCGGTCCTCATCTGATACCCGTCTCTATAGTATCCCCATAGTCCGCACTAAAAGGTTTGGGCAGCGTTCTTTTTCCTATCAAGCTCCAACCATCTGGAATCAGTTACCTCGCTCTCTTAGATACTCACCCTCTCTGTCCACATTCAAACGCTCCCTCAAAACTCACCTGTTTCCCAAAACTGGTAATCTCTGCCCCCTTCCCCCCATGTAATGTAATGGTGACATTATAGTGTCTTAGTGTCAATGTGTCATTGTATTTGCATGTCATGCTGTGTGTGTGTTTGTGTGTGTGTGTGTGTGTTTGTGTGTGCGTGGGTGCTTCTGTGGGCGTGTGTGTGTGTGCTTGTGATTCTGGTTATATGTTTTGCCATTGTAAACGCCTAGGGCATTAATTTGATTAGGCGTACTAAATGTTCATAATAATAATAATAATAATGACCAACTCATCCACATCATGGATATAACAACATCGTTCCTCCCTCTCCCTAAAACCTTTTCGGTGGATTTCTACCTTTTATCGATTTTTTTAAATAACCCATATCTCCCTCTTTCAATGTCTTCAGAGACAAG
>CM060314.1:47294169-47296669 GCA_030674185.1 Monoplex corrugatus | reverse complement strand
TGCTGGCTATTTGCCCCTGTCTGTCTTCGTCCATCACCATGGGGAAATGGCTCTGTGTGTGGAATTCATTACCATGTTTGTCTGCCTGTCTCTGTGTGTTCGCTTGAGTGTCTGTTTGAGTGTCTGCTTGCATGTCAAGTTGCTTGTAGATCTGTTTGCCAATGTGTCTGTTTCCCTGTATACTCTTTCTCTTCCTGCCCTTCATCCCTCCCTCCCTCTCTCTCTCTCTCTCTCTCTCTCTCTCTCTCTCTCTTGTTCATTTGCTCTCTTTTCCCCTCTCTGTCTCTTTCACTCTGATGTGCAAATCATTCTAAGTGAAATACTTAGATTCTTAACTACCATCACCAGAAAACTTTTTCATCCTTTATACATTGTTTGCTAATGCTTAACACTGACTATTCTTTAGCTTGTGTACTTTATTGTAATGCTTACAGTAAAAAATGTTAGTACATTGAAAATTGTTGTTATTCTTGCCTTTTCAATTTTTCTTATCGTTTGATTGGTTGGCTGGTTGGTATATATGTATGTTTTTCAAAGAAATGTGTTAGCAGATTGTTTAAGAAGAGTATAATAGCCCTGACAATTCCTCAGGCACTCTACCAAATCTACCAGTTAGTTTTCTGGAGACTCCTTCAGCTATGCAAAACCCTTTGTGTTGGCAAAATATTGGAACAGGGAGGGCAGAAACAGGACATATGAAACACTAAGCTGAAATCACCAAAATGACTGCAGCATTCGGATGGATGGGAACACTTCAGCTTTTAAGTCGCAGCCAGAACAAGATTGAGGCAACCGAGATGTGGTTTCTAAGAAGAATGTTGAGAGTTCCATGGACAGCAAAGAAAACAAACGAGACAGTCTTGATGGAGGCAGACACAAGAAGATCATTCATAAGGAAGATTAGAAAAAGACAGGCAACATTTATAGGCCAATTTATGAGGAAAGGGGAATTGGAGCACTTGGTCACAACGGGAAAGCTGGAGGGAAAGAGAGCACCAGGTAGACCCAGGGAGAAGATACTAGACGGACTTGCAGAATGGCTGAAGACAAAGAGGGTGGAAGAGATGCTTGAGGCAACAAGAGATAGAGACAGATGGACGTACCATGATCGCCAACGCCATGCGGAAAGGCACCTGATGATGATGATGAGGCTGGAACTGAACTTGACACATTATATATTGAGTGCATATAACTGAAACGAAAGACAAAAACATTCACGTGGGCGCACATGAGATTATAGACGTTCTTCTTTGTCTGCATTTGCCTGTTTATTTCCTTAATCTCTTGAGTGTAATGAATCATTTAACAAGAAACACCACGAGGGTGTGGATGGGACCCAGAGCACCAATGCCTCGCCACTACCCAGACAATCACCTTTCAAGCTCCCGACGCCACTTTACAGTCATTTCATCAAGCAAAGGAGGGCTGTCCATGCGTTGCAGGACCCGTTCGGACCAAGTCATTAATTACCTTGTTTACTTACCGAATGGCAAAATGGGGAGATGAGGCATTAGTGTTCCGGGTCCCATTTGCACCCTCGTGGCGTTTCTCGTTAACTTAATCTCTTGAATGTGGTGAATCATTTAATAAGTTACAATCAGCAAAACATAAACTTTTTGTTAAATAAACTAAAATCATAGCTATGATAACGGCATCTATGTTAAAGTTAAAATCGGCAATAAACAAAAATTGGTATTAGTTAAACTGTAATCAAAGTTACAATAACAGTATGTTTGTAACAGAATTTACCTTAAATTAAAGACAGTAAAAGACAGGGAGCAAAATGTAAAACGCGAAGCTATCAAGAAGGGGCCTGTAGACTTACACTACTCTTAATAAAGCTGTCATCTCAAGAGTTAAGGAGATGCTTCTGTCAACCAGACATGACGAACAAGAGCATGGTAATCCCTTTACCCTGCACCTTATGCCAGCTTTACACTCTGTACAGAGTGAGGTCGTGAAGGGAGTGACGAAAAAAGTAAGTGGTCCTTGAATAAAAGAGAAAATGAGTTACAAAGGAGATGACAGAGAGAGAGAGAGGAGGAGGGAGAGAGAGAGAAAGAGAAAGAGAAAGAATGTATTGGAACAGTGTGTGTGTGTGTGTGTGTGTGTGGTGTGTGTGTGTGTGTGTGTGTGTGTGTGTGTGTGTGTGTGTGTGTGTGTGTGTGTGTGTGTGTGTACGAGCATTGTTCGTTCTATTGCTGTAAAGTGCAGCGAGCATGCTTTTGACACGGACTGTTTGAGCTATGTAAGTGAAATTATTATTAAATTATTATTATTAATCTGTAGTTTATACAGTGCTAAAGCTCGATCGATGTTCTGATGTTAGAATTGTACATGCTGATTCATCATCATGTGCCTGATCACATTACGTTGGCGATTATGGCCCTCTATATGAATCTATCCTTTGTCGCTGCAAGTATATTTCCTTCCCTTTTTGTTTCCACCCACTCTGCAAGACTATTACTTTTTTCCTAGGTCTACTTTGTGCTCTTTTTCT
>CM060314.1:47286669-47289169 GCA_030674185.1 Monoplex corrugatus | reverse complement strand
TCGTTCTTAAATGAAACCAGTGGCTCAGACAGCGTCGAAGATCGATTCACAAAACTTCGCGTTTCATTTGCGTTATGCTGATTGGTTTTTCAAAAATGAAGACCGGGAACATTTTGCTGTTTTCAGCCCCGATTAACAAAAAAAATTACATAAAATAATTAGATCATAACACTGAAGCAAGTTTTGATAATCAAGTGTAGATTCGTTAAAAAAATTAAATAAAAAGGGGGAGGGCTACAGTCATAGAAACAGGAAGCAAGTGTGGGTATTGGAGGCACTGTCTTGGCCATCCCAGAAGATGTCATGGCAAAAGCCATTCAGACGCTGCCGTCCATTAGGTTTGACAAAGCAGAACTCGGTAATCCATTTGTCTAGCAACTTGTGCCAGCTTTTCACTTTGCAGTACCCGTGGCAGACAGGAAGGTCATGGAAGGCGTAAGTAAGATGATGGTATGGTCTGTGGACAAACCGGTTGTTTAGATGGTATCCGTGATCAAAGAGAGCTGTCTGTAGAGTGTTTGCTTCATGGTAACTGACGTCTATCCCCAGGAATAGTTATAAAATGGCCTGACTACCACTGCATCAGAGATCGCTGAAAGTAACACTAAGAGAACTGCAGACTGGAAGACGTAGAACAAAAAACTGAGTTCGATTACCTGCATGGGTAACATCCCTCTCGTGAGTAAAGAGTGGAGATTTTTCTGCTTTCTCAAGCTAACATATATGCAGAGTGTATAATGTCTAAACCCTCTTCGTGTATATTTGCACACAGAATATCAAAAAAGCGCGTCAAAGCTCGCGTCAATTATGTCAGTGTCCATTGATTTATGGAAACATGAAAACGCCCAGCATGCACGCCCACCAGAAAACAGTCTGCAAATAATGCAGCATTTTACTGTCTCTCCACAGTGTGGAGAAAACAACGTGTATACACATATCTGAGAAAAATCGGAACTTTAGGGTGGGTGGGGGGGGGGGGGAGAGAAAGAATAAAGAAAAGACAGGACTGATAGAAACTCTTGTTCCTTACAGTAACTGGATTACCAAACGGCTTTTTGAAACTTAGTCAGGCAAATAATGAACTAGACAACGAGTAGTTGGTATTGATGGTACTGATACCAAAGCATCCGTAATCAATAGTAATAGAAACATACTCAATTACTTAAACTGAATTGCTCAACATACATAAAATCGTACGCACACTGAAAAAAAAAAAAGCAAGGCTAATTTCAAGACTATAATAGTAAGGATGTGTAAGTATTGATTACGAACAAACCATAGGACCAGACAGTGTCAAAGATCGATATGAGACGATGACAACGTGTTCACGCCAAGCTGACCGACGTTTGGACAACGATATGTTAGCTCAGTCAATGGAACATGAGGTTCTTCGTGGTTTGAACCCCTTGCTGTTTTTTGTTATTGTTGTTGCTTGTTTCTTTGTGTGTTTGGTTGGTTGGTTGGTTGGCTGGTTGCTTGCTTGCTTGCTTGCTTGCTTGATTGATTGATTGATTGATTGATTGATTGATTGATTGATTGATTGGGTTGGGTTGGGTTGGGTTGGGTTGGGTTGGGTTGGGTGGGTTGGGTTGGGTTGGGTTGGTTTGGATTGGTTTGGTCTGGTTCGGTCTGGTTCGGTCTGGTTCAGTTTGGTTTGGTTTGGTTTGGTTTGGTTTGGTTTGGTTTGGTTTGGTTTGGTTTGGTTTGGTTTGGTTTTTCATTCTGTTGTTGGGTTTTTTTGTTTGAATTTGATTGAGGTTTTTTTTTGTTTTGTTTTGTTTGTTTGTTTCTTTGTTTTCTGTGGATTTTTTCAAGCTGTAGAGTATAGTTGATAGAACAGTGGGCTCAAGGTTTACTGATAGAGAGAGAGAGACAGACACACAGACAGATAAACAGACAGACAGACAGACAGACAGAGACAGAAACAGAGACTGCTTTCTCTCGCCCTCTTTCTTACTTGCTCTCTCTCTCTCTCTCTCTCTCTCTCTCTCTCTCTGCTCTCTCTCTCTCTCTCTCTCTCTCTCTCTCTAACCTCTCTAACACTCTCTCTCTCTTCTCTCCCTCTCTCCTTCTCTCTCTCTTTCTCTCTGTCTCTCTCTCTCTCTCTCTCTCCGCCCTCTTTCTCTCTCTTTCTCTCTCTCTCTCTTTCTCTCTTCTCTCTCTCTCTCTCTCTTTATCTCTCAACTCTCTCTCTCTCTCTCTCTCGCTCTGTCTCTCCCCCCCCCCCCTCTCTCTCTCTCTCTCTCTCCCTCTCTCCCCCTCTCTCTCTCTCTCCTCTCCTCTCCACCCCCCTCTCTCTCTCTCTCTCCCCTCCCTCTCTCTCTCCTCTCTCCTCCTCTCTTCCCTCCCTCCTCTCTCTCTCTCTCTCTCCCTCTCTCTCCTTCTTTCTCTTTCTCTCTCTCCCCCTCTCTTTGATCTTCTTCCTTGTTTGAGAGAGAACCATAGACATGCGTGCATGCGCAATGCCAGATCAATCTAAAAACGATGATTGTGTGTCTAA
>CM060314.1:47274169-47279169 GCA_030674185.1 Monoplex corrugatus | reverse complement strand
CACATCATATGATACCAAACACATCATATGATACCAAACACATCATATGATACCAAACACATCATATGATACCAAACACATCATATGATGATACCAAACACATCATATGATGATACCAAACACATCATATGATGATACCAAACACATCATATGATGATACCAAACACATTATGTGATGATACCAAACACATCATATGATGATACCAAACACATTATGTGATGATACCAAACACATTATGTGATGATACCAAACACATCATATGATGATACCAAACACATTATGTGATGATACCAAACACATTATGTGATGATACCAAACACATTATGTGATGATACCAAACACATCATATGATGATACCAAACACGTCATATGATGATACCAAACACATCATATGATGATACCAAACACATTATGTGATGATACCAAACACATCATATGATACCAAACACATCATATGATGATACCAAACACATCATACGATGATACAAAACACATCATATGATGATACCAAACACATCATACGATGATACCAAAACAATCATATGATGATACCAAACACATTATATGATGATACCAAACACATCATATGATGATACCAAACACATTATGTGATGATACCAAACACATCATATGATGATACCAAACACATCATATGATGATACCAAACACATTATGTGATGATACCAAACACATCATATGATACCAAACACATCATATGATGATACCAAACACATCATATGATACCAAACACGTCATATGATACCAAACACATCATATGATGATACCAAACACATCATATGATGATACCAAACACATCATATGATGATACCAAACACATCATATGATGATACCAAACACATCATATGATGATACCAAACACATCATATGATGATACCAAACACATCATATGATACCAAACACATCATATGATGATACCAAACACATCATACGATGATACAAAACACATTATGTGATGATACCAAACACATCATATGATGATACCAAACACGTCACAAGATGATGCCAAAAACGTCACATTCTTATACCAAATGCAGGGCGCTCAAGACTACTGCTCTGTACACTGGATTCTTTCTGACAAGCCTGATGCTTTCCACAACCCTTCCAAAGGCAGAGCTAGCTTTGGAGATGCACGACACTACCTCAGCATCAAGAAATTCATTACTGTTCAGTGTGCTGCAGAAGTAGAAGGATTTGTCGACAGTCATGATGCCCTGGACGACGATTGTAGATGGTGAAGGGCAAAAGGCATGAGATGGTGTTAGCTGAAACATAACCTCTTGGTCGGGCTATCTCTAAAGATGAAATGTTTGCATGACGATGCAGACTGGTCAGAACTGCACTTGATGTCCTCATTCGAGTTTGCAGCCAATGTGAGGTCATCTGTCGAGAGAAAATTCCTGCAGGACGACTTTGAGCACTCTGGCCTTCGCTTTGAGTCTCTGCAGGTTGAAGAGTTTTCTATCTGAGCAGAACTTGACGTCAATACCCCTGTCAAAGTCTCTAAACATCCTTCCATATCGCTGCAAGAGGAAGATGAAAAGTGCGGGCGCTAGAACGTATCCCTCTTTCACTCCATTCTGTTTTCGGAAAGGTTCAGATGCTTCTCCATTCTCTTGCACTCTGGCCAGAGTGCATTGTTGGAGGAAGCAATCAGTGAGGCAAGCCTCTCAGAGCAACCAAGTTTTCGTAGTATCTCTCACATGCCCTTCAAGTTGACAATGTAGAATGCTTTGTTCAGATCTATAAACACTATATTGAGCTCCTTATTATGTTCGTAATACTTCTCTTGCAGCTTACGTATGATAAGCACAATGTCACTCGTGCCTCTTTCACCATGAAAGCCACACTGGGACTCAGGAATGATGAGCTGGGCTACACGGGTGATGACTCTGTTAAGGATGATCTCGCTAGGGATATCCAACGATAATTATCGCATAAGGTCTTATCGCTCTTCTTCTTGGGCACAGTCACGTTTAAACAGCACAGAAAAACTACTATTCAACAGAAGAGTGGAACTTTCGGAAGCAGAACTGAAAGCCGCAGGATTTCTTTTTTATGCAGTGCCTGTGGAAGAACATGTGCCTTCAGGATAGGTCTTCTATCCTACATAAAGACCCACACCAGACTCCAAAGACTGGCATGTCTTTTCATAATTATGTCAGATCGACGAGAGAGTGCATCACTGATTTTGTCTACAATGTAGTGCAGTTTATAGAAAATAAATAGTTCACGAAAATTCATTTTAAAAATGAGTAGCTCAGAATTTTAACTTGATCTTCAAAGAAAAGAACATCTGAAATGCTGAAATGCTATATGGTTATACATATGAGAGAGTGGCGGGAAGGGAGGGGGACGCAGAAGTAAAGAAGAGAAAAAAATGATGCAGGGATCTATGAGGTCGATGCCTCTCCAAATCCTACGTTCACTTTATAAGATAAAACGAATAAAACCTCATTCTTTAACATTTATTTATCTATTTATACATGTTTCTTCATTCATTCATTCATTCATTTGTTCATTCATTCATCCATTCATTTCGTTTATTTCCGTGGAAACGTATCTCTATTTTGATTAAGAAGGGCAAAGACATTGTAAACGTTATAAAGCATGAAAGAAAAGCGTTCTGTCCTACATAGTTCATGCCAGCAATTTACAAGATGTGGACTGTGACAGAAACGTCATGGCCCAGCTCGCGATGTGATTACAATAAAGATACAACAATGGACCGGAAAATTAACCCACAGAAGAAACCGATGGAGAGATCACATAGTTATCTGCGAATCTCAAACTGGCCATAACACTATTTGTAAGCCATCTGATTCCCAGCATGTTTCTCTCCCTCCTCTCCTGATTTTCCCTGTTGTATCCGCTCTGTGTATGGGATGTATGAGATCTATGGCCAGATCATTGTCAGGCTCTGTGTGTGTGTTTTGTGTGTGTGTGTGTGTGTGTGTGTGTGTGTGTGTGTGTGTGTGTGTGTGTGTGTGTGTGTGTGTGTGTGTGTGTGTGTGTGTGTGTGTGTTGTGTCTTTGTGTTGTGTGTGTGTGTTGTGTTTTGTGGTGGTGTGTGTGGCGTGTGTGTGTGTGTGTGTTGTGTGTGTGTGTGTACGTGTGTGTGTGTGTGCGTGTATAACATAATATGACAATATGCCTGCACACCAAGTTTCCTTGCTGTTTGGGGAAAAAGTTTGTTTCTTTTTTCAAATCTTGAATCTTGAATACAGTTTAATGCTGTATTCAAACATTGTCTATTGAAATCGACAGGAAGCATGACCTCCCAAGCGAAGACAGAAAATATACATATTGTGACATAAATGTCATTCATGGTTAGGAGTTTTGAAGTTTGGCGTTTGTTCAAGAGGAATTCATCGCACTCGGACAATTCCGTATGCGCTCCACCCAGATCTGCCAGCTATTACCCGGCAGACTCCCTGAGCCTGCACAAAACCCTACGCTCTGGCAAATTCCTGAATTGAGCAGGAAGAAGGAGGAGGGGGGTAGTTCAATAAAACATTAAAGCCGATATTACCAGAATGATGGAAACATTAAGATGGGCAGCAAGCAGGCCGGTGTTTAATGTTGCAGGCTGGGCCTGAACTAAGGACGTCAGATCCTGAGTCCACGGGAAAAGATGTGGTCAGAGGTATTGTTTTTGTTATGAATGTCCAAACTACTTTGATGCCAGTATTTGCAGTCAAAACCCATGTTTACATCAGGCATTGCTGTGTGTCCGCGTGTACATGTTTATTTTTAAGATAATGAGGTGTGTGCAGTTTTTAAGTTTTTCTGTACGGAAAATATGTCAGTTTTGTTATCAAATTGTAAAGTATTCAATCACATTCCATTGAAATCTCAAAACAGCGCATCTAACTAATGCAAATCACTGATCCTTATTTTCATTTGTGTTTGACACGGGTTTTTTTTTTTTTGGTTTGTTTATGTCTGTGATTTTGAGAAATTTTCAGTGGATTAACAAAATTTGGCATTACTTACTTACTTACTTACGTAACTTACTTACTTACTTGCTTGCTTACTTATTTACTGAATTAATTAATTGCTTGATTGCTTTACTTTCTTCACTTTATTTTACTTGACTTGACTTGACTTGACTTGACTTGACTGGACTGGACTGGACTGGACTGGACTGGACTTGACTTGACTTGACTTGACTTGACTTGACTTGACTTGACTTGACTTGACTTGACTTGACTTGCTTGCTTGCTTGCTTGCTTGCTTGCTTGCTTATTCGCTTATTTACATAGTTATTTATTTTTTCATTTATTCTTTATTAATTCGTGGATTTTATTTATTTGTTTTGTTTTGTTTGTTTATATGTGTATGTATGTATGTATGTATGTATGTATGTATGTATGTATGTATGTATGTATGTATGTATGTATGTATGTATGTATGTATGATGCATGTATGTATGTATGTATGTATGTATGTATGTATGTATGTATGCTGATGCTATGTATGTATGTATGTATGTATGTATGTATGTATGTATGTATGTGTATGTATGTATGTATGTATGTATGTATGTATGTATGTATGTATGTATGTACGTATGTACGTAGTACGTATGTACGTATGTATGTTGTATGTATGTATGTATGTATGTATGTATTATTATGTATGTAGTATGTATGCATGTATGTATGTATGTATGTATGTATGCATGTATGTATGTATGTATGTATGTACGTATGTACGTATGTACGTATGTACGTATGTACGTATGTATGTATGTATGTATGTATGTATGTATGTATGTATTATTTGTTTATCTATTTGTTCATTCGTTCCTTTCATCCTTCATTCATTCATTCATCTGTTCATGCATTTTTTTATTCTTTTATTTCCTTCATGCACAACGACAGCATGAAGGAGGTGTGAAAAAGCAGCATGTCTCTACCATGTTATTCACGTATACAGGGACGTCACCAGTCGTTTTAGGGGGAAGAAACGATAGTCTC
>CM060314.1:47244169-47269169 GCA_030674185.1 Monoplex corrugatus | reverse complement strand
AGATGCACATCAGAAATAGCCAACAGAATCGGCCAAGCCAAAACAGCATTCAAGAAGATGAAAAGCATTCTTACCAACAAATGCCTATCAATTAACATCAGGAAGAGAATTCTTGAATGTTATTATAGAACCGATAATGTTATATGGTTGTGAGGCGTGGACAGTCAACACGCAAAGCCAGAACAAGATTGAGGCAGCAGAGATGTGGTTTCCAAGAAGAATGTTGAGAGTTCCATGGACAGCAAAGAAAACAAACGAGATAGTCTGAAAGAGGCAAACATGAAAAAAACATTAATGAAGACGATTAGGAAAATGCAATCAACATTTGTAGGACATTTTATGAAGCAAGAGAAATTAGAGCACCTGGTCACAACAGGAAAGCTGGAGGGGAAAAGAGCACAAGGTAGACCCAGGCAGAAAATATTGGACGGTTTTGCGGAGTGAATGAGGACAGAAAGGGTAGGAGATATATTTGCAGCGACAAAAGAGATTCGTATGGAGGGCCATGATCGCCAACGCCATGCGACAAGGCACATGATGATGATAACCTAGATCGTTTTAATGACAGATCGATACACAGATATACTCACAACTCATGTGTTAAGAAGGTGTTCAAGACCTTGCCAGCGTGTAGGGCTCACACAAAGGCTTATAGCTTATGCCATGATCATTCCGGATCTTCTCCGTCACATGATGTCAGTGACATCAATGCTTATGGAATTTAATCCAATCGATGAGACGCTTCTCTTTAGAAACTGTAACTGACAAACGAAACTTGAGAAACTGACACTGACAAACAAATGAAAATCTGAGAAACTCAAACTGACGAACAAATGAAACTTGAGAAACTCAAACTGGCAAGCAAACGAAACTTGAGAAACTGAAACTGACAAACGAAACTTGAGAAACTGAAACTGACAAACGAAACTTGAGAAACTGACACTGACAAACAAATGAAAACTTGAGAAACTCAAACTGACGAACAAATGAAACTTGAGAAACTGAAACTGGCGAGCAAACGAAACTTGAGAAACTGAAACTGACAAACAAAACTTGAGAAATTGACACTGACAAACAAATGAAACTGTTAACAGTTAAACAGTTGGGAAAAAAAAACTAAGTGCTCGCTTCCCACCAAAAAGTCCAGATTTTGTACTGATCAAGGCCATTGCGACCTTGAAGAAGAAGTTTCATTCAACTGACATAAACGTTGCGTGAGGTGAGGAAGGCGGTGGACATGTTACACAGGTGAAAACAGTACTTTAATAATTATTCTTGGCAGGTTTTCAGACAGTGCTGTTCACGCACCTTTCTCAAGAAGTGCTGACTATAGGCAACTATTTGATCCACGTGACCTTCACGCCCTCCTGACGAAACTAATGCGTTTGTGACACCTGAACAATCACAGTTTTTTATTTAAATTTCGTGAAGGTCCATTGAAACTGAGTCTGAAAATCGTGTAAATGCCTCTCTCTCTCTCTCTCTCTCACTGACACACACACACGTACAGACACACTAACACACAAACAAACAAACAAACCACACTCACTAATCTCTCCGTGTCGATATGAATCGAATTCCAATTTCATATTTATATGAAACAGGGGAAGAGAGGGGAGCTTAAACAAACAATGCATAAACTAGTGTTTCGATTCGACCTCAGGGGGTTTTGCATTAGGTATGGGCGATACAGCAAATCACGTTTGCAGGACTAAAGACACACAGCAAACTTTTTCCAAGTCCCATACACTTGGACCACCCCACACACCTCACCTAACGGCCCGTGGGGTGAGCCAAGGTCCCAGTCATTTGGCAGGAAACGAAAACCCTAGACTCTGCAGAATCGATTCCAATATATGTTGCAGTGTGAGTAAGGAAAAGAGAGAGAGAGAGGAAGACTAGACATGGAGAAAACAGACACAGACACACAGACAGACTGAGAGAGACAGAAAGACAGAGAGAGAGAGAAGGGGAGGGAGAGAGGGAGAGACTGACAGACTGAGACAGACAGAGAGAGAGAGAGGGAGAGAGAGAGAGAAAGAGACAGAGAGAGACAGATAGAGACAGAGGGACAGAGAGACAGAGAGACAGAGGGAGACAGACAGAGAGATGGAGACACACAAACACACACACAGAGAAGAAAGAGAGAGAGAGAGAGAGAAAGAGAGAGAAGGGAAGGGACTGAGAGACAGAAAGAGAGAGAGGACAGAGACACTCAGACAGATAGATACAGAGAGACAACAGACACAGAAAGAGACAGACAGAGAGAAAGAAATTGAAACTTAGAACACTTTTATTACTTGTGTACATGTATAGTAGCAATAGGTTCCACTGGACCTGTCCTACAGCTAGTCCTCGCTACTCTACACATACAAGACGTTAGCACAAAGGCATACATGTAAAACGTATCACTTAAAACTGAACAAATAAGATAAAAATGAACTGTGAAGTCATTCATTAACTACAAACACACAAACAAAAGGAAAAGAAGAAAGTAAAGAAAGCATTCAAAAAGCAAACAAGGGGGAAGGGAGGGGAGGGGAGGGGGGGAGGGAGAAGCGATAGTCAGTGATAAAATGGCTGCCTGTTACTGTTATTTTTGTTTTAAGCCCAGCCGACTACGTAGGGCCAGATCAGGGCTGCCTGCCTATATATATAAATATAGATAGATAGACAGATAGATAGATAGATAGACAGATAGATATAGATAGATAGACAGATAGACAGATAAGATAGATAGATATAGATATGCAAACAAACGTACATATATATACATATACATGTTATATATATATAAACATATATATATACATACATATTTACATACATATATATGTATGTATATATATATATACAGTGGAAACCTGATATAACAGGGATGATGGGACCAAATCAAAATCCCTGTTATATCAGATCCCTGTTATATCAGATATCAAGGGAAATAAGGACTGATCAACTAACTCTTGATAAACAGTAGATCTAGGCCTAGATCTGGTCTGGTGTAAGTGTGCAGTAAGCTTACAAACTGAATGATGGCGCAGTCAGTCACTGACTCAGTGGCCTCAGGCCTACACGCTTGCGCGCGCATCACGCTCGCATTGCGAAGCGTTCTTTCAGTGTACAGTACACAGTATACCAAGGCTAGCCTAGATCTAGATCTAGGCCTACTGCGTGGCGTGCTGAGTCTAGGCCTAGGCCTTTCTGCTGCAGAGCCCGTCTCGGCATCCCTGCTATAACCGATCGAGCCCTCTTGTCTCCCTGTTATTGCAGATAAGTTTTAATAGAGACAAAGAGGAAGAAAAAATGGGGATTGAAAAAAGCCCTGTTATATCCGGATTCCTGTTATAACCGGTCCTGTTATAAATGGTTTCCACTGTATATATATATATATATATATATATATATATATATATATATATATATATATATATATATATATATATATTTCTGACACAAATGTATTCACAGAGACAGGCATGTGGGCCCACATCAACGCTACAAATAAATGAGATATGTACGTCGTTGTATGCATGAAGCTGAAAAATGTGGAAACGATGATTCATGGAATGGGAGTGGTCATGAGAAAAATGATACGTCATTGTCTTGTTTCTATCCGTAGCGACAGTGCAAATATATATCATTTTCCAACGGTAGACCTAATTAGCTGAAAGCCATTTTTCAAAACTTGCCGCTGCTGATTTACATATCTGCCTGGGATTGAAAATATTGAAAAATCAAATCGATATATGAACTTTTAAATCAATGACATAATGTAAAATACACAAGGAAATCACGGAGTAACAGATTTCTTGTCATTTTACAGAGGAGTGACTGACCTCTTGGTAGGAAAATAGTAATTAATATGTGTGTGTGTGTGTGCGCGCGCGCGCGCGCGCGTGTTTGTGCGTGTGCGTGTGTGCGCGTGTGTGTGTGTATTGTGTATGCGCACGCGTGCGTGTACAGAAGCGAGAGAGGGCGGAGGAGAGTAAATCATATATGTGTCAAGGTATAGAACTCATGAGAGATAGAGGGATAGGGGAAGACAGAGACAGAGAGAGAGAGAGAGAGAGAGAGAGAGAGAGAGGTTTTCCTCTTGTCACTATGACAAATAGCTAACATAAACAACAGGGTAAGCAAGTAGGCCTATACAAATCATAAACGGATAAATACTATCGAAGTAGATTAGAAGAAAATGAAATAAAGTATTTTTTCTAACAGTATAGGTATTACGCTTAGCTCATAGGTTATCTTACATATCTGCCGTTGCCTATATTATACTTATACGAAAACAACCGAAAATGTGGTACTGCAAAAAAGACCACACAAAAAAGACATTTGAATTAAAATTCATATTCATACAAGTGTGTGTGTATGTATGTGTGTGTGTGTGTGTGTGTGTGTGTGTGTGTGTGTGTGTGTGTGTGTGTGTGTGTGTGTGTGTGCGTGCGTGTCTGTGTGTCCCTCTCTCTCTCTCTGTCTGTGTTTATTTGAGTGTGTGTGTGTGCGTGCGTGTGTGTGTGTGCGTGCGTGGGTGTGTGCGTGCGTGCTTGTGTGTGTGTGTGTGTGTGTGTGTGTTGATAAAAAGAAAGAGAAAGAGGAAGAGCGGTTGGAGGTGGAGGAATACCGGTAGAGGGTAAAGGCGAGATGGTAAGGAGGGGAAGAGAAGAATTCGAGGGGGGATGGGGAGGAAGAAAGGGGGCAAGGACATGAGAGGAGACCGTGACAGGAGAGAGAGAGGAGCGGGGCATCAAATCTTTAACCCTATCACTCCCGCTCCATATCCACCAGCTGCAAAAACTTCACCATTTGAATCCCTCGTCTTCTTCACTAACTTCCTGCAGGAAGATGGTGGATAGGGTGAGGGAGTCTAAGACTTAAGTTTTTGCTTTGACAGCACGGTTGACAATACAGGAGGGGGGGGGGGGGGGGCAGGGTTCGGGAGTGAGAGGGTTAAACTGTATTGTGGAACTATTCTCCACAGAGCTGCGGCAATAACGACAACGGCTGATCTCATCACCAAGAGTTCTTGAAATCTGTCCGGTTAGCTCCCTTCGCTTACTGGCGCGGGACGCCATAATTTATTGGTCCCTTCGCTTCTTTCTCTTCTCGCTTCTCTCTCCGTGTTTTTGTGCGGGCTGGCAGGCTCGTTAAACAGAACCATGGACTTGAGACTTCGTGTATTGTGTTCAATCCTACCCTGCAGCCTAAAGGTTGGCTCCTTCGTTTCAGTCACTGATATATTCTGGAGGTTTCAGTGTTTCATAAACCCGTTCTCATTCCCATTTGAAGACCTAGTTGCCAGCGCATACTGTCTTGTGCAGGTTCCAGGAGTTTGCCAGAGAACTACTGGCATGTTTTGGATGGATCGCATATAGAATTGTTCATGTGAGGTGAATCTTTATTATCTGAACAAACTTCAGACTAAACTCTCTATAAGTATGTTTTGGTTTCTCTTTCACACACACACACGCACAACCGTCTAAAAGCACATGTGCGAATAGACGTTAAAAGAAATAACGAACACACACACCGAAGGCCACGCACACACACACATACACACACAGGTCTACACATACACTACTACATGCACACGTCATACTCGTGCACTCAGGTCCTCACTCGCAACCACCATCATACCCTGCCACCACCATCACCACCATCCTTGCACTGCTCTCTCTCTCCTCCCATCATTCCCAAGCCTTCAAACATCACATTCCCCATCAGCTGCTCTTTCCTCTCTCCCTCCTTCCCTTTCGTGTAGCATTTCATTAAAGGCAAGGCACTGCCCTCTTGATGGGGGCACAGTAGAGCTAGCGACCTTTTGTAGACGGTAGAAGAGTCGTCTTAAAGGGCGCTTCCATCCTGTCTTGGGTCCAGCTTGACGCGTGGCTGGCCAAGGGAGAGGGCTATTCTGAGCGGCCCCGATGCCAGAAATAGCCCCGAATTACACCGATTGTCCATCACAGCCACTGCGTCATAAAGGACAGCTCCATCACCCCTTTGCCTAGCTTTCTCCACGTTTACTGTTACTCCGTCCGTCGTCTCCACCCTCCCCGTCTCCCAATATCATCATTCTCTCCTGAAATTTTTATGGTGGGTTTTTGTTTTTTATTTGTTTGTAGTTTGTTGTTGCTGTTGTTTCGTTTGTGAAGAATTTTTTTTCGTTTGTATGCTTGGTTGATTGGTTTTGTTTTGTTTGTTTTTGTGAAGGTTTTGTTGGCTGTTTGTTGGTTCGTTTGTTTGCTTGCTTGCTTTGTTTTTTGCTTGTGCATTTGTTCGTCGTTTGTGAGTGATATCTTGATTTTTTTGTTTGCTTGCTTGTCTTTTTTGGCGTTTTGTTTTGTTTTTGTCGGGTTTTTTTTTGTTTTTTGCTGTGCTTCTTTGTTGTGTTGTTCTCTGTGCTTTTGTTGTTTTTGTTTTTTTGTCGCTTTTGTTTTGTTTTGCTTTGCTTGTTTGTTAGGCCCATCTTCCAATACATGTAATTTCAACAGATTGATTCTTCATTGCTCTATCATTCAGGGTCTACAACACATCACTTAACTCCAAGTTCATCCAGTCCAAGTCCTGGTACTCAGTAAGTCCATGGGACCCAGCAATGTCAAGTCACCATGGTTACCTGTTAGAGGAGATCCTGCACTGCTGCTGGCTCACTTTGGTAGAGTTCAACATTGCCTGTTCTGATCCAACTTACAAAGGACACTGCCTACCAAGTACTCCACTGACGAAGATAGGCCTAATCACTCAGTGGTTGAACTGGAATGAGTGAGAGAACACCCATAAGATGGCCACCACCATGATTCTGTAGTGACAGCCCCCATGAACCACTAATGCCAAAACCCCAACTTGAATTCACCTCAGGCTCTGAAGTGCCAGAAGAAACTAAAGCCGAGATCACCACAAGCTCAAGGCATGAAGGGCCATTGAATCTGGGACAAATTTTTACGATGCTACAATTACTGATCATTTCGTGAAAATGGTTAAACGGTCAGTGATGCTACAGAGTTCCATTTGGGGGTGACACTGCCTGACAGGGCTGTACTCTTGAACTTTCCTTCAAGCAGACCTTGAGAGTCACCAAGTCTTGCAGTAGGCTCTTCTGGTCAGGAAATTTCAGCACAACCCTCAATGACACATCTGTGAAGTAGATGAGACTCGACTCACTATCCTCAATGACACATCTGTGAAGTAGATGTGACTCACTACCCTCAATGACACATCTGTGAAGTAGATAAGACGTGACTCACTACCCTCAATGACATATCTGTGAAGTAGATAAGACGTGACTCACTACCCTCAATGACATCTGTGAAGTAGATGAGACGTGACTCACTATCCTCAATGACATCTGTGAAGTAGATAAGACGTGACTCACTACCCTCAATGACATCTGTGAAGTAGATGAGACGTGACTCACTACCCTCAATGACATCTGTGAAGTAGATAAGACGTGGCTCACTACCCTCAATGACATCTGTGAAGTAGATGAGACTCGACTCACTATCCTCAATGACACATCTGTGAAGTAGATGTGACTCACTACCCTCAATGACACATCTGTGAAGTAGATAAGACGTGACTCACTACCCTCAATGACACATCTGTGAAGTAGATGAGACGTGACTCACTATCCTCAATGACATCTGTGAAGTAGATGAAACGTGACTCACTACCCTCAAAGACATCTGTGAAGTAGATGAGACGTGACTCACTACCCTCAATGACATCTGTGAAGTAGATGAGACGTGACTCACTATCCTCATGACATATCTGTGAAGTAGATGAGACGTGACTCACTATCCTCAATGACATCTGTGAAGTAGATGAGACGTGACTCACTATCCTCAATGACATCTGTAAAGTAGATGAGACGTGACTCACTACCCTCAATGGCACATCTGTGAAGTAGATGAGACGTGACTCACTACCCTCAATGACATCTGTAAAGTAGATGAGACGTGACTCACTACCCTCAATGACATCTGTGAAGTAGATGAGACGTGACTCACTACCCTCAATGACATCTGTGAAGTAGATGAGACGTGACTCACTATCCTCAATGACATATCTGTGAAGTAGAGACGTGACTCACTACCCTCAATGACATCTGTGAAGTAGATGAGACGTGACTCACTATCCTCAATGACATATGTGAAGTAGATGAGACGTGACTCACTACCCTCAATGACATCTGTGAAGTAGATGAGACGTGACTCACTACCCTCAATGGCACATCTGTGAAGTAGATAAGATGTGACTCACTACCCTCAATGACATCTATGAAGTAGATAAGATGTGACTCATTACCCTCAATGACATCTCTTAAGTAGATGAGACGTGACTCACTACCCTCAATGGCACATCTGTGAAGTAGATAAGATGTGACTCACTACCCTCAATGACACATCTGTGAAGTAGATGACTTGATTCAGTACCCCCAATGACATCTGTGAAGTAATTAAGACTTGACTCACTACCCTCAATGACACATCTGTTAAGTAGATAAGACTCGACTCACTACCCTCAATGACATCTGTTAAGTAGAAGAGACTGTGTGGGCCCAGTCTCCCAATAAGCCCATAGCCTGCTCAACGTCTGCTTAGAAGCTGATCATAGCCACAAAAAAAAACCAAACTGTTTTGGAGGGAAGACTGGCGATTTGAACCCACGACCTCCCAGTGAGTAATATTTTGTGATAACACTCCACCTTGGAATGTCGAGATATTCCGAACGGCTCTGATGCCAGAAATAGACGCGAATTACACAGATTGTCCATTACAGTTACTGTGTGATAAAGGACAGAAATAGCCAGCAAAATCGGCCAACCCAAAACAGCATTCAAGAAGATGAAAAGCGTTCTTACCAACAAATGCCTATCACTTAACATTAGGAAGAGAGTTCTTGAGTGTTATATAGAACAGTGTTGTACAGTTGTGAGGCACAGACACTCACGCAAAGGTATTGAGGTAACTGACATGCGGTTTCTAAGGAGAATGTTGAAAGTTCCATGGACAGCAAAGGAAACAAACAAGACAGTCTTGAAGGGGGCAGACACAAGATCATCAATAAAGAATTAGAAAAAGACAAGCAACATTCATAGGACATTTTATGAGAAAAGAAATTAGAGCATCTAGTCACAACAGGAAAGCTGGAGGGAAAGAGAACAGTTATAACAAGGGAGAAAATGTTGGACGGACTTGCAGAGTGGCCGAGAGCAGAGAGGGTGGGAGATGTACTTGCAGCGACAAGCGATAGATTTGTATGGAGGGTCATGATCGCCAACACCATGCAGCAGGGCACATGATGATGAAAGGACAGTCCATCACCCCTTTACCTATTATTCTCCACCTTACTGAATCTCTATCCTCCCCTCTTCCCAACATATCACCATGTCCTCTCAGGAACATTTTGTAGTTATTAGATGTCTGATGGGATGTAGCAGCAGACAGGATCCTACATCTCTGGCGTGCTGTTGTTCCATTCCGTGACTTTTGTTAACCAGTTCTTCAGAGCCCTTGGTGACAGCCTTATTCCTGGGTACATTGATGGATGGGCAGTGTGTCATAGGTGAACTGATGAAACCGAGTAGCCCAGGTTACTTTGTATGCTTCTTTTTTAAAGTTTGTTGCTGCTGCTAATGTGTGTGTGAATGTGCATGTGTGTGTGTGCATGTGTGTGTGTGCATGTGTGTGTGTGTGCATGTGCGTGTTTTAATCCAGTGGGTCATCAAAGTTAATCTGGACATGGAAATAGATAACTGGAAGAAAACTGTATATGTGTGCATACATTTGTGTGTATGTGTGTGTGCATTTTAATCCAGTGGGCCAAAGAAGTTAATCTGGACACCTAAGTAGATGAAAACTGGAAGAAAAGTTTGTCAACCCAGATGAAACACTGAATTACAAAGAGATCACAGTAAAGAGAAAATGGTTGTTTCTACAGCATTCCATGGCAATCATTTTATTATCTGATCTAAACCTTACACAAAGTATTCTCACAAAAAATCAAATCAAGTCTTGTTCAAATATGGGTGGGAAAACAGTAAAAACGTTAAGTTAATCAACCATTGTAAAAATCAGATCATAAAGGAAGGAAGAATAAACATGATTGACCTGATCGAGTTACAGGATTAGACAATATTCTATTCACGGTAGACAGAGAAATTGTGCAATGGATAAGTAAAAAAGCAGGCACCAGTGCTTTGATATCTAAAAACTGTGTAGACGAATGCAGAATATCAAATATGTGCATTACAGATCCTTAAGTCATGTTAACTTTTTATGTCAGTGGCTTGACTTATGAAAACATGAAAACACCCAACATGCATCAAAGATGCAGACTGTATATCATAATGGACAGTGGTCAGCCCACACAACAGCTTGAGTTCTGTCATCATCATCATGTGCCCTGCCGCATGGCGTTGGCGACCATGGACTTCCATCTCTATCTCTCGTTGCCCCACCCTCCTCATCCCTAGCCACTCTGCAAGTCCGTCCAGCATTCTCTCCCTGGGTCTACCTGATGCTCTTTCCCTCCAGCTTTCCCGTTGTGACCAGGTGCTCCAAATCCCCCTTCCTCATAAAATGGCCTATAAATGTTGCTTGTCTTTTCCTAATCTTCCTTATGAGTGATGTACTTGTGTCTGCCTCCATCAAGACTGTCTCATTTGTTTTCTTTGCTCTACACTAGAAACCAATTAAGTGCACTGCTCAGCGAAGTGGACATTTTGGATAGCAGCACCATACAAAAATGATAGCAAATGCCACGAATCTTATCTGCACTAAAGTTTTGAGGTTCTACCCGAGCACAAGCCGGGAAGAGATTCACCATTATAAAAGGGAGCTTGAAGCTCAAAATTAAATTACCAGTACGTTTTATCCTCAAAGCTTTGCCAGACACCACTCCTGTTTGTCCTTATGAATCATCTAGGGCAACAGTCATTCTCTGAGTAAAAGCATAAGTGAAATGAAGTCCCAACACGCCACACTTCCTCTGAATGCCGAGTACGCCTTTTCGACAGTTTCTTTTTTCACTTTTGCCCTTACTGACCATAGCAGAGTGCACTGTCATTTCTTATTAGCATTCCTACAACATCTAAAATGTTATTGATAATGTCTACTGTACAGAGGTTAAGTCTCCTTGGGTGGCTCTATTGAATCAAGCTTTTATCTTGCGATAGGCGAAGTGTATGTGTGTGTATAATTTTTTGTTATGTATATTAATGTCACAGCGCTTGCCAGGAAGTGGAAAACAGAGGTATAATCTGATATATGTGCGGTCAGAAAAGAAGGGAAACAACACACACAGACAAAAAAAAGAATGAGCACTGTTTATCTGCAGCTTTAATGTTGTAGTTTTCTGCCTTGAAATGATCATTATAATTTAAGCAGAACAATCTACACACAATGATGCAGTATGATAAAGACACCGAATACCCATATTCCACATTTAATATTTTGAATCAATGAACACATTCTGCTTCAGCTGAATAGATAAACACAATTTCAAAGAAAAAAGATAAAATATGAACACATTCAGGTGTTACGGGCACAAAAAACAATTGAATTCTTAAAATGACAAAACAGCAAAAGCAAGCAGCAAAAGTGAAACACTGAAACTACAACAAACAACAACCACAAAAAAATATACATGCATGAAGGGATGATGAACACAATTTTGTTTTGCTGTAAAACACAACTGATCACATTGTCAGAACATAACAAGCCCAAATTTCTTTCTTTTCCTCTCCATATGCTGTCAAATACGACAAATAAATGTATGCAGTACTTCACTTGAGCAATCTACAATCCTGTTTTCTTACTTCAAGATCACTGAAATAACGAATGTACAACAGCAGCAAATAAAATCTTACAAATCACAAGACAAAGTAGGGAAGGGACGAGAGGTCTGATTTTTTTCAATTCGTAACAAGTAAAAAAAATATTTCAATGAAGATTTCTCTTGACTGATGTATGATCTATCCACAGAACAGGAATGTACAAAACAATATGAAATAAAATCCAACGGTCAATTTATGAAAATCAGAGTAAGTGCATAGATTTACAATATGAACACAATAAAGTGTATCTCTGAGTAAATCCTGAATTTCACAAGAGTGAAAAACACCCTGGCAGCTGATGAACACAATCAATTGTTAAATGTGTTTCTGTGTCTGTTCCGACGTTTGTTATGAACTTGTTAGATATTTATCAACCAGTCAGATCTTTACACATGAACACTTGTATTAATATTGTGGCAAAATGGCAATGGAAACAATACCTATACAGTTTGTTTACAAAAATTAAGCTTTACATGAAGTGAACTTTGTTTCCGAACAAAGCCTCGAGACTGGTACTTGTAGGCAACAACAACAACAAAAAAGTTTGTAAATTTAGAAATACTCATTTACAGTAATACAGAATTTTATTTCTAAATATTGATTGGTTACATTGTTTACAAATGTACAAAAATTTCAAAAAAGAAAATGAAAATTTGTTGAACCAGCTATGTCCCCACAGCTTTCCATCCTGAATGCTGTCAGTGTTCTTATGCAATGACTTGCCTTTACTTTAAGGCAACAGTGAAAACCAAGACACTGGCCCAGCAAAAAGCAGGCTCTACAAATTTAAAAACTTTTTTTAAATATATAAATCATTCTTCATGTACAGTTTTAACCAGTATTTAAAAATTCTTTACAGTGTATATGTATAACCTGTATATTTGTGTAGACTCTACTCTAATTTGCAGTAATTTCCTGGCATCAATTATCATACATGACATCCACATTTGTTAAGTAAAATGAAGTCCCATCTAACCTGAAACAACATTAACAGCTGAGCTGTTCTTTCACATTGCATGGCTGTTACCTGTGCTAAGAAACATTTTGTGCACGCAAGTTGTTCACGCAAATAGTGTCCGAGATGAACAAGGACATGTCTTAAGTATTACAGTGCACTGCATATTGCAACAGTTTGCATTACTGCAATGCTTTGGGCTGAATGGTAATAACGAACAAGATAACAGCAACTACTATAATTTGATGAATCAACGTCCGATGGTTTGGATCACCATCAACAGCAAAATCCAACAAAATGTACCAAGAAAACAGGATGAAATATGTATCCACAAAAATCATTCTACCCAGTTTATTTACAAAGACAGTACATACACTCATTCTCCACAGAAATCTTTCATTCAGTTTATATCCAACATTTTGTCACAAACCTTATGGCCCCCGAGAGCTGTAAACTGGGAGTTTAGGAGCCACACATAAGACATTCATCCTTGTTCTGCAGGGAACACACAAGTGCCGCCATGTTCTGGTTTTCCTTCTCTTGCTGTTGCTGTGCATCATTCTCAGCTACGCCCTCATTCCCCTGCTTCTTCCCGTCTCCGTTGGACTGCAGAAGAGAAAAAAACGGATAACACCATCAGTAGCTATGAATTACACAAACCAGAAGTGTTCAGGGGAAAGAGCTACTCATTGTGTGTGTGCGTAAAGATGCATACCAACAGATGTTTATGGATGCATGCTGACATAGATGTTTATATAATAATGTTCACTGATCATTTGTTCAAATAACATTTTGTCTAAAAATAACGATTTGAATCCTTTACATTTTTAAAATAGTTTGAGCGTGCGTGTGCTTCTGCGTTTGTGTCTGCGTGCGCCTGCGTGCACAGATGCAAAAAGTATGTTCACAATCTGTGTCTACCATCATGATGGATCTTACTTAAAACTTTGTTTTAATTATCAACGATTTTCTGTGCTATACAATGTTACCATTAATTTTCAGCATCAAATCATGATTGATTTGTGTTTGCATTCAATGCTGTTGTGAGGATGGTACACGCCTGTGTCATCCACTTCCGAGTCACTTTTCCCCTTACAAACTTCTTCACCATCGCTACGATTGATGCCTTCTAGGTCAAGTTCCTAATGAGAAAGATCATAATTTCTTGCCACTTATAAAAGACTCGGATGTTGCTCAGACTGCATGAAAAATGTCATGTCGGCACTGGCAGAAGCAGGCAGATAAGGGAGACAACTACAAAGTGCAGGAAGAATTAGAGTGAATTAAAAGTACCATTAACTGACAAATCTATGATGTATTCTTCTTGTCTACAGTGCATGTAACTACTGAATTTCCCATCATGGACATGTTAAAACTTTTGTCTGTGTATCAGTTTTTGTCCATGTGAAAGTCTTGTTTTGTTATATCAAACACGTTCTAGCTTTGTGTTTTTTTGGTTTGTATTTGCTTGAACACTTGGCAATGATTTTATTCAGATTTAAAAGTCTTATTTTTCTCTGAAACTTTTCTACATTTATTCTGTTAACAAAGGGTAAAAATAAACTGACAATCACATGACTAATTCCAATTCAAAGAAAGCATACCCAGTCAGAATATTATGTATCAAACAGGATACCAAATAGAATAGATAAAGACAATTATATCTGTGATAAGCACTGACAGACTAGCATAGTTAGTTGACATTTTAAAGCAAGTAAAACAATGAAGAGAGATCTAAAGGTCTAGTTCCATAATAGAAAAACAAAAAATATTTTTATCTGTCTGATTAACCCCTTCACCACTGCACTCCCTGCACTGGCCTCGGTGTGCAGATGTGTACTGCTAATGCAGGAACACCACCAGGCCTTAGCTTAACCCTTTGACTTCCACACCCTGTCTGCTTCCTGCAGAAGCTGGTGGATAGGGTGAGGGGGTCTAAAGATTAACTGTCATAACCATGGATCTTCACCATTAATTTTGCTAAAATAGAAAAAAGAGCACCTTGAAAAGGTTAACCTCAGTTGTCTGACAACCTGCCCACTGCAATGGTCTACAGGTGTATGGAATCCCTAAAGCTGATTCCAGCGAAGAGAAAGTGGCGGAATCTTAAAAGTTTAAAAATCTGTCTGTGCAAATAGTCCGACTGCCTCAAGTAATGTTAGTAAAACCATGGACTCGAGATCAGATATCTCCAGTTCAATCTCGGCCCGCAACATAAAATCAAGCCCGTTTGCTGTTCATGTCTGTCACAGGCCAGCTGACCACAAAGCCGTATCTGGCCTTTCTAGTGGTATGACAAGTGTCTCATACATCCTGCTCTCTACACCTCAAACTACCCACACACAGATTTCAAGACTTTGTCAATGCACAGGATTTTGCTCATGGCAAAGGTGTTTATCTGGCAAAGGTGTCTATCTGGTAACAGATGGTGGCATACTGGGTGGAGTACAAATGTAATTGTCTGGTGCAATGAATCTCTCTTGAACAAGCTCAAAACTTTACCAAACTGCTAGGAATTGTACTATAAGTGGGTGGAAATTACTAACTAGAATTCCATCATTACCAAATCAACAGTATACTCACCAGCTTGTCCCCTCCATTCTTAGTTGTTTGTTTTTCTGCCTCTTCTGTGGCTTGGGCCAATTTCTGTTTATCAATAGTGAACTGGATGGCGTTGGCGGCTGCCTTTGTGCGAAGGTAGTACATGCCCGTCTTCAAGCCCTGTAGCAATCAAATGTTCTGTCAATGATGCACGTTTACCTTTGTTGGAGACATTTTTTTTAAAAGACATACATTTTACTTATAACCATACAGAATCATTTGTCCCTGCAATAATCTCAAGCACTGGCTCATTAAACCCAGTTTAACATTTGAATAACAGACAAGAATGCTTTTTCCTCAAGACATGGAATGGATAAAAAAAACTTGTAGACAAGATATGGCAGAGATTTTAAGAGGAATTTTTCAAGTCAACTTCAACTCCCATTTACTAGTACTACTATAATCTAACTAATGCAGAGTGGCACATGATCACTCCACACAGAGAGCAATCATGTGTTACTTGTCACCAGTTGGGGTATGGTAGAGCATATGAAGCTAAACTGCAGATTTTCTGTACAATTATACTGTTCTGTATAGATAGTTAGAGGGCTGCGCTGATAACAAAGATTATGGGTTAAACTCCTGTATGGGAAACCAATTTTTCACTCTTTGTTTTGTTTTTGTTTTGTTTCATTTTGTTTGTTGCTGGATGGTTGGATATTTTGACAGGGCCATGAACTCGAAATCTAATAACATTTTCAAGATCAATCCTCACCCACAACATAAAAACTGCTTGTTCAATGCTCATTTTAAAGCTTCCACTGTTTTGATGGTGTCAGCAAAGTGTTTCACAGATCTCTTCCCTCCTCATTCCAAGATCTTGTCAACATACCAATTTTTCACAGGCTGACTGCCTGGTAATTGTTGGCAGATTTGGGTAAAACTCATGTGACCTCCCACCACAAATTCAGTCTTAACTTGCAGTCAGTCAAACTGCACTAGGAGCTGAAAAGGTGACTGAGGGTCTGTCTGGGGTGTTTTGACTTTTTCTCAAAATTTGATTTCTGTGAACTATAATCTATCCCCCAC
Source organism: Monoplex corrugatus (assembly GCA_030674185.1). Classification (NCBI taxonomy): domain Eukaryota; kingdom Metazoa; phylum Mollusca; class Gastropoda; order Littorinimorpha; family Ranellidae; genus Monoplex; species Monoplex corrugatus. Next base: position 47,252,748 of record CM060314.1, on the reverse strand, counting down.
AGGAATTTTTTTCTTGAAAAAATAGTAATTAATCAGTTTAAAATGGTATTTGAATGCACTGATCATACCAAAAGTACCTATTTTGTCTCTTATTGCAAACCGTAACATGTATAGAACTCTAACATGTAACATACTGCTCTTTGGTGCACCTTTCGTTTAATGACAGCTAAAATTAGAAACAAACTGGGTCAAAGCCACCAAACAAAGAAATTTAAGGAAAATGTGTATGACAGGACATAAAAACTTTAGAGGCGGTTTTCTCAAAATGGCCATCATACAACTTAATGACTTTAAACATACATAACATCTACATTTTTTGACTACAAGCTTCATTCAATACCAAATTAATCAGCGGAATGTACTCTTTCCAGCAATATGTATATCTCAAAATACCCAAAATGCTAGTTAAGACTGATTTCGTGCTGTGGGGGTCACATATGGAAATATCTGAAATGTGATGAATCCTGTCTGTTCTTGTACTGTGCATTGTTACTGTTGCTTGAAACCCAGGCGACTGCACAGAGCCTTATCAGGGCTACAACCATCTCAAAAACTACAGTATACCTCACGAAAGATATAAAAAGAAAAGCCTGGAAAAGGAAATCACGTGAACATATCAATGCATTCACACAAATTATCTAAGGATAGGTCCAAAGCATTGACTGCTGTGCCCAATTTATCAACAGGGTATTTAAAAAAAAAAACATACCTGAATACAAATGTAAATATAACTAAGAACACTAAAACATATATATAGAAACAGGCCTAAATTGTCTTAAATTGCTTCTGCAAATCACATTTCTTTAGAGCCAAAAATCAAGTTAATATATATGTACCCAATTATCAATCCTAAGAGAAAGTATGTAAGACTTTACAGAACACACAGGTGAATGGACAAGCAAGGCAGGAAATGATAGGAAGAAATTACAGAAAGCAAAAGAACAAGACAGACAAAGAAAGTGACAGAAAAATGAGGAAATATCTAGCACAGAATTTCCAGGAGGAGGGGAGACACTATACTGAAACAGCCCCCAGCATCCCAATAGGGGTAAATCGCTCCTGAACAAACATGAAACTCAAACTGAACTCTGCACTGACTCACAGGTCATGAACAAAGAACAATAACAAAAGAAGAGAGAGAGAGTGTGTGTGTGTGTGTGTGTGTGCGTGGAGAGGAGAGAGAGAGAGAGAGAGAGAGAGAGAGAGAGAGAGAGAGAGAGAGAGAGAGAGAGAGTGTGTGTGTGTGCAAGTGCGAGTGTGTGAGACAGAAATGAAATTGGATCCAATTAGGACACAACCCACTGGCACCGTTGACCGTTTTAGCGCTGCCACAAATTTACAGCCACCTTATGGAAAAACATGAAAACCACATAAACACACACCACTACTTTCATGTTCAATCCACGTGAATGTAAGAAAGTAAAACTGACCGATTTCCAGGCAAAGAAGTGCATACTGGACAGCTTGCCGTAGTTGGGCTGAGCGATATGGATGTTCAGAGACTGACTCTGGTCAATAAAAGCGCCTCGGTCAGCGGCCATTTTGATGATCATTCGCTGCGAAATTTCCCACGTCGTTTTGTACAAAGCTTTCAGGTCATCTGGGATGCCTTTGATTTTCTGCAACAAAATTTGTGGATTAATTACATCATGTAGTCTTGTTGAATAGCATTTCAACATAAAATCTAAGTATTAAAGTCCACAATACACAGCCACAGAAGTGGACTTTTTGTGTGTAAACATCAGAACAATAACATACACATCCCCCCACCCCCACCCCCTCCAGATTCAAATTAATGCTGTGTACTATTTCATGAATGAATTGCATAACAGAAATACACACAGTGCCACGAAAAACACAAACCAAACAACAGAAACAGAGTAACAAATTTATGAACGTATCGTGAGGATGTTACTTGTTTGATCGCAAGCGTAACACACAAAATTAGCTTCTTTTATTATATCAAAAACTGCAGTCTCAAAAGAAAACTACCTTTCACCGAAGTTCCAGGAAGAACACACAAACATTTCACCATATCGAAAATGATCAATCGCAGTGAACAAAACTAGTGCATATTCGGACATTGTCGTCTATTTTGTTTACCGACCCTTCCCTACACTTCTGGGCATTAACAGGTTCTACTCCAAGACACAAAAAGGCTTTAAAAATATCAAGAACTTATGTTTCTAAAAGCTTTCAAAACTATGCACAAGTTGTGTCCCACTGATAGTTTCTTTTCTTCCTGACAACCTGACAGGCAAAACATACCTGGATGGATCCTCCTTCAGAAATCAGCAAGGTTTTCATGTTGTCATTCCACAGGCCCAGACCTGTCAAGTCTTTCAACAGATGGTGGTTCACAATCTGCAGACACAGAAATTGTCACTTCTGACTTTATACTTGACAATAAAGTTCATATACCATATGATAAACCTCATCATAGAAGCAGTATTTTCAACCAGTTCTCTAAACTTGATTCAACACTTAAATCATACAGCCAATTTTAAAGTACTGCAAGATACAAGTGCTATGAATTAATCAAATCATAAAAAATGCACACTAATCAAACTGACAGCATCCTTCCTAACATTCCTTTCTTCATTATAAAGTTACAGCAAATCTTATTACAGCTACGATTCACTCTGAATCTACACTCACAAAAATGCATACGAAGATTAAGAACTAATCGTCTCATTCACCTGGAATTCTCCTGACAGCACACGCCTGGTGTAGATGTTGGAGGTATAGGCTTCAATGGACTCATTGTTGCCCAAGATTTGTGCAGTTGAGGCAGTGGGCATGGGGGCCACAAGGAGACTGTTGCGAACTCCATGCCTGCAGACGAGATTAAGTATATTGTAGGATGTTGCCCACTTTTTAATATGTGGGTGGGGGTAGCAGTTCTTAAATGTGAAAAAAAAAAACCTGCTGAACAAACCAAGTATTGCCACTCAAATCTCAAAGCCACATACTTAATTTTTCTGTCTCAACTTCTGTACATCTTAGTGGAGTTGATTCCATGCCGCTCCACAACACACCACAAGCCCTAGGAAGCCACGGATGTCAAGTTATGATAGAGACACCTAGAGGAGGAGACCCTGCAGTACTGGTGGATCACTTTGGTGAAGTTCAACATCGCCTGTTCTGATCTTAGGCCACTATCAAGCCCCTCACGACAAAAGTAAGCATTCTATAAAGGACCCTCAGAAATGAAACCATCACTACAGCCTTCTAATGACAGCCCCCCTGGGACAAATGACACCCAAGACTCCAACCTGTAGTCACTGTAGGCATAGAAGTTGAGAAAACCAAAATCAAGGTCACGAGACCAGGGTCACAGAGAAGTTGAGGCACTTTTTATGCTATAATAGTTGATTTCATGATATTGGTTGTGGGTTCGACCCTCAGGTGGACTACAGCTATAACCAATCGCCATGGTCAGCACATCGGATTACCAACTGGGAGGTTGTGGATTAAAATCCTCATGATAATGGGGGCAATGACGATTTCTATGGAGCTCTATCTAGGATTGAGACTGCGCAACGAGGCTGTACTCTACGCATACCATAATATATTCTGGCGTCACCAAGGCCTGAGGTACAGAAGCCTGCAGTGCCGGTCAGGAAACTGGAGCAATTCTCAATAACACTGTGGACAAAACTGAACTGTGTGGTCCCAGTCTTCATAATGGGCCTGTATCATGCTCAACTCTGGATAGGTTCCGGTCGGGGTGGAAAAATCTCAGGTATTTCTTTTTATTTATACATTTATGATTAATGGGGGTTTAAACCCAGGGCATCCATGTCAGCAGTCCTTGTGTAAACACTGCCATGGTCACTGGTGCCAGTTTTATACATGACATACACATGGTCTGAATGTGAAGAGTTCTTGATTCAAAGACAAAAAAATTCTGGGACATATCTGAATTAATAATACAACACATAGACAAAAAAATTTCACAGCAATTCATGACACACAAGTCTAATGAAATGCCCAGCGAAATATATCACATTTTATGAAAGTCACAGTAGTCCGTGTAATCTTGTCTCCCAAAACTCCCTATGATTTTTCTAAACTCAACATTTTGTCTGTTTTGTTTTTTTTCATTTTCCTTCTATTTTTAATAGTATTTTTGTAAAGTACACAACATACCCCTGTAATTCTTACACAATATCAAATCAAATACAAGAGCAAAAACAATGCAATTATCAGTCCACATTTTTTTAGTAGATACCTCATGTTTCAAATGTTTACACACATTACATTCACAGAACTTACTTGGCAATTTTAGTTCTAAGTGTTGTCCAGTCCAGGTCTGTGTACGGTTTCACATCCCACATGTCAAACTGTAGAATCTGCAAAATTTTAAAAATATGAAATTGATGAAAAAGCAGTTGTCTTAACTGATATGTCTACAGCTTGAATAATTGTGATCCATTAATTATTTCTAAACTAGGGCTAAGGATGTAAAGTAAGATCATACCTATTTCATACCATTTTAACTCAAGAAAGTCCTGACGGGTTATCTACATATCAGTAACATCACTGGTTTCAGTCTTGACAGGTAAAATATTTTCCAGTCAAATAATATGCACTTCCAAGGGAAATAATCACTGAATCCTAAAGCCAAACAGTCCCACAATTGATTCCCTCCCTTAGACCGTGTTCTTTGTTTGGACACCCTGCTGACCGACTTTTGCCAAGATTTTGTCTGGTCCCATACACAGTACCTGTACTCGTCGCAAGAAATGCTTGATCTGTTATTTCAAGTGGTTCTGACGATGAGAAGGATATTATAAACGCATATTATGAAGAATGAGGCGAAGATGTGAAAGGTTTACGAGATGAGTTCATCTCAAGCGATGATGATGATGTGCATGACGGAGAGTGGGGCAGAAGTGAAGATGAGCATTTTGGATACCTTTTATTTTTAGATCAACGTAGGAATATATCACCACAGACAAGACATCTGGAGCAAGTCTGCCTGTATTAGGTACAGTCTGATCTTTCTGTATAACTATATTTCTGTTGTTTGTTTCTGTGTTGTGTGGTTTTTTTTTTTGGTTTTTTGTTTGTTTTTGGGTTTGTTTTTTCATTGTCAAAAATCCTGCGATGTGAGGAAATTCCCACATCAAAATTCCTCTGACTCCAATGAGTTAAATTAAAATTAAGAGATTTATTTCATAAAAAACAAGCTTGGAGAAGTGGATGGGCAGCCAGTAGGGAAAAGGTGTTGAAAACTGAAAAATGCATGGGAATTGGTCAAATAAAGATTAATCTAGAACAAAATTCCACCTAAAAATTATTTATGATTACTCCTTTCACTTTTGGCTGTTGCTGGGGAGAACAGACAGCAGAACTTTGCCATGCAAGAGTTTCAAATGTTCTTTTGTTCACCTGAATTTATGGCAAAGCAAATTTTTTACACCACTCAAGTGCTTGACAGAATCTTCATAGACAAAGCCATCACTGCCATGACTCTGACAGCGACTTTGGTTACAATTCAAATGAAAACATTGTCAAAAGTAGTGATACTGATGTGGCGAATGGCGTTAGTGGTGATGCTCATTTCTTTCTCTTGGTGAACATCATGAGAAACAAAGCATTCATGGTGACAGCGTACATGGACGATAGTCTTTTTTCTTTTTTTTTTCAATAAGACTTGCACAAGATATCAAGCAATACTTTTTATACAATTTCACAAAGTTTAAAGCAAGTCTATTCAGAAATGTAAGAGAATTTTAAGTGACAAAACCTTAAACATTATCTGCAACAATCAAAATTACTTGGTCAGGGGCAGCAAACTCAGCAGATATTGCCTGATCAGAAATGTATTAAAAAGTAAATTGACCACTATCTCTGTATCGGTCATGTATAAAAGTATAAAGGAATAAATACATAAAACTAACCCCTTTACTGACTGGTGACCCTTCGTAAGTCTCGTATGTTCCGTCCCTCTCTGCCAACTCACAACTGGCCTCCAAAGCAGCAAAGTACAGGTGTTCGAAGATCTCCTTGTTCAATTGCTGTGCCTCTTCACTGTCAAAGGGGTAACGCATCAAAATGAACGCATCAGCCAGACCCTGCACACCCAGTCCGATTGGCCTGTGGCGCATGTTGGACAGTCGAGCCTGAAATGGTATGAACAGGTAGTCATTTTAGCATGATTCTTAGACAGTTCACGTGTTCGGTGGTGGAGGTTTTTTTTTTCATTTGCTCGAGAGGGGGACAGGAGGGGGTATTTTTTGTTTTTGTAATTTTTTCAGCCCCTCTTCTGCATCACTTGTTATTTTTTCCACACTATTCATTTCAAGTTCATATTGCTTATAGCCCAGCCGACTACTACAGCCATCAGGACTAAAACCATGTCAAAAACGACAATACGTCACTATTCATTTGAGCTCTTCAAAACTGACATGGCCTTTAGTGTTGATGGGACTACAATCAACAGGTACTGATTCAGCTCAACACATCTTTAAACCCACGGAAATTTCATAACAATGTAAACTAACAATATACATAAATACAAAATTAAAACAGAAAAGCATGTAAACCCACACATAGCTTACCTCCTCAACAGGGTAGTAATTGATGTCAATGATCTTGTTGAGGTTGCGCACCATCACTTTGATCACCTCACGGAACTTGACAAAGTCAAACTGACGCTTCTTCTCATCCACGTACATGTTGAGAGCAATGGAAGCCAGGTTACACACAGCCACCTACCAACACAGCAGATCAGATGATTGGAAAGTGGATTAAAACATGACAGGTTGGCCAGTGTCATTTATACAGCAATGAACAAGATATGTCATCTTAAGCATTCGCCATAGTATAGTGGTTAGCGCAACACACTACAGACCAGAAGGTAAGGGTTCAAATCCCTACCAGTCCCTTCAAAACTCATTGTGGAATTTTTTGGCTCCAACCGGCTGCTGCCCAGAGTCGATGTGCTGTTGGTTCTCTGGTAAGACTGGGCCTACACAGCCGAGTCTCATAGACTTTACAGATTCATCAATGAGGGTGCTGCCGACACTGAAGGTGACTGTATCCCCAAGGCCTGGCTGCTGTCAGGACATACTATGATAGTGATCGTAGAATACAGACCTGTCACATTCTCAATCCTTGATGAAACTCCACAGCATCACGTCTGTAACCTTCATTGTCATCGTATACATCATAATGTAAAAACTAGCAGTCTCCATATGACAATATGCAACATAACTAAAGACTGATAAATCTCCAATTCACCTGTCAAAACATAGTAAAAACTTATTTTTAAATTTAGATATTCCATGTTCTAATTTCAAAATAGTATGAAAAATACAAATGCAACGAAGAAAATGAGAAGACAACTTGCAGGAAACACAACTGGACAAAACATGGGTTTTATGTGGAAGTTTTTACGATATGAATGGACTCGGTGAAAAGATTAGACAGTATTAGAGAGAAGGAGAAAGAGGATAAATGTAAATATGACACTGGAGCACTCGCATCCACAAAATCTCACCTCATCTTTGCTACTGTATTCCACAATCTCTGTGCAAAGGTTGCTGCATTTGATGGTGCCCAGATTCTGTTGGTTGGACTTGCGATTGCAAGCATCTTTGTACAACATGTAGGGGGTCCCTGTCTCTGTCTGTGACTCGATGATGGCGTACCACAGTGACTGGGCTTTTATCGTCTTGCGCGCTTTACCTGCTTTCTCATACCTGTTTTTTTTTATGTAATACAAAAGGCTTTCAGTTTTACATGGAAAACGAATGGCACTTTCATCTAAGATATATTTTATACATGCACAGTTCCACAGTACCCCACACTCAAGCAAATGAACATATTTGTGTGCTATCTGCCTTATCTGTCTCATGCTTATTGTTTTATTAAATGAAATAAAGATGTTCTGTTGCAAAAAAAACAAAAACAATTTATACTCATTTCTGTGACATTTTCTTATTTTGTATCGAAGTTGCAACAAAATGGCTGCAAAGCAAAGATGTATACGTACATGTGATCACTTTGCAAGTCTCCTGGGCTGTTTAATTCTCTCTGAACAATAACAAATAATACGAGTGATACAAATCATCTACCTGTGTTAATCCTTTAACTCCCGCACCCTGTCCACCAGCATCCTACATTGTCAACCAAGCTAGCAAAGCAAAAACTTAACCCTTTGACTCACCCTATCCACCAGCTTCCTGCAGGAAGCTGGTGGATAAGGAGAGGAAGCCAATGGGTTAAGTTTTTGCAGTTGGTGGATAGGGTAAGGGAGGCAAAGGGTTAATCAACAATTTGGCAAAGATGAAGACAACTGTCTTTTGAAATCTTAATCACGTATATCACGTGCTTTACTTTCATGTCTAATTTTACACCTACATTGCAACTCATACCTGAACCACAACAAATTGTCAGCTGATCCAAGTGCCATGAGAAATGATGGTATACTGTTCGATCAATGTGTCTGTAGAAAAATTTGATGCAGTTTTTGGTCAGCAATGCTTATTACTTTGAAACGTGCTGTCCTGCCAAACATCATTTCCACGCACAGCACGTAAATAACACGTACACTGCAGGTATTTCAA
>CM060314.1:47212623-47244069 GCA_030674185.1 Monoplex corrugatus | reverse complement strand
AAGCATTGATGACCCCTGGAAAATTGAAAACGTGGAAAAATAAATATCACTGCATTTGCGCAAAAAGTCTAAGATGTCCCTGGCACTGGTTGCACCACTCAATTCATCACCAGGGGGATTACAAAAACAAACCTGAATATAAATGCAGTAACACAACTAAGCAGACAAACATAAAAAAACTGGTCTATACTACCTAAAATTGTCACTAAGCAGTGTACAATTCCTTGGAGCTAAAAATGAAATTACTATATGTACCAATTAATCAAGCTTTATGTCAAGACTTCATGGAAAAGAAAGATGAAAAGACCACCAAGGCAGAAAATAAGCAAGGCAAAAACAATGAGCGACAGAAAACAGGAAATTCTACAACAGACTCCATAAGGGAGTATACTACATGTATTTATACTGATTTTCCAGCATCCCCTGGGGGGGGGGAAGAGTTAGTGAAAGAGGCTTCAGTGAAAAAGACTTGCCTTGTTTCCACCTTGGTCCACATAGCGTGCTGTGTTGTTGTATACCCGCAGCATTGGGATCAGTCCATTCGACTCACCGTTAGTCTGTACACAAAGCAAAGGGGGAAAACCCCTAACATGATAGCATACAATTCTGAAATAACACAACATACATGTTTAAAGAGTCACAACAAAGCTGCTACTCAAAAAACCCTTAACCACTGCCCTTCCATCTAGACTGACTTGTACATTGGCTACTGCTAAAACACAGAAGCCTGGCAGAACAGTTCAAGGCCTCAGCGTAGCTATGCTATGCTGCATTTATTTTAGAACTTCAGTATCAGTTCTGCTCAGGAACAGAACATCAACTCAGAAAAAAGTATCACAAAGGCTGACTAGAGTTGCCTACAGCTGTCTCAGAGTATGTTGACGAGTCGCTTCCTGCTGTGAACCCCTATGGTCTACTTTAATGTGAAAAATCATGAAACGGTTAAATGTCAAAAACTCCAGACTTTTCAACATGATTTTACTGTCTGAACATTAAACTCGACAATGGTTTCATTAGTTTCAACCAGAGCACAAATCAAGATGTTTGTTACATGAATCATACCATTATTTTTGTATGCTATTGGTTTCTTGCAACAGTATTACTATCATTAGCCGACTTGCCAAGGTGGCAACATTGTGGTCCATTTATGGAAACTTCTTCACGCTGAATACTTCAAAGGGCGGCCTGAAACTATACATTCCTGGTAAGCAGCAAAACTCAGTATTCTTTTATGTTATTATTATTATTATTATTATTATTATTATTGTTATTATTATTACCCCAGCAATATAACTTCCAGTGGCACGGATGCAGTGGACATTGAGGCCAATGCCACCAGCACTCTTGGAAACAAGGGCACACTGCTTCAGGGTGTCGTAGATCCCCTCAATGCTGTCAGAATGCATTGTCAGCAGGAAACAGCTGAAACACAGAACAGAAACAACTTTGCCAGTTGGAACATGAACAACTTTTCTATGAAATCACCGGAATTTTGGGAATGCATTGAAAACAAGTGACTGACATAAGACTGCAGAAGGAAAAACAGGTTACTGGATCTGACATGACACAGACACGAAATCCACATCTCAACATCACTTATATATTTAAAAAGAAAAAAGAAAATAAATACAAAAAAAAGACTACACCAATACTCTATACTTACATCAACCACAAAATCAGCTCTGCTTCTCTATTTTTCATACACATCTGTGTATTATATACTTTGAAATGTAGGACTTAATCTATCCCTCCACATTCTTCTTTCTCTCCCATCCCCCAAATTTATATTATTTTGTTATTACCTTGATAGTTGAGGCCGGCAAGTTCCAGCATTAAAAAGCGTAGGAGACGCATGTGTAAACCACTTTCCTGACATCAGGTTGTACGTCTGGAATGGAGGAAAAGCAACCACCATGAATGTACCTGACAGTAAATTCACATCGGAAACAAGTTTTTAACGTTTTCATTTGCTTACCATATAAATGAAGCTGGTAGATAGGGTGATGAAGTAAAAACGTTATTTTAAGCCCAATTTTGGTTCTCTTTGCCCAGTCACTGATTTGCGCATAAATACCCACCAGCTGAACTTGTGTCCAGTCCAACGTAACATATATTAAATCATATAATGTCCAATATAGTCTTATAATGTCCAGTATTGTCATAATGTCTAGTACATGTCCAGTATTAAATTGTAGTGTCCAGTATAAAGTCACACAATGTCCAGTATTCACCTTCAGCAAGAAGAAATCGATAAATTCACCCACACTCCTTTTAAGACATTTAAAATTAACAGGCTTAAACACACACACACACACCAGAGAATCGTTCAATAACTCTTTGCAGACACAGCAACCGGTGGCAGAAATGCCCGATGATGCGGTTTTGACTTACAAATCTGGGGGAAAAATTTTTCTAATGTCTGAAACTTTTGCTTTCCGAATGATTATTACAGGGGTGCTACTCCCAAGTTTTGAAAAACCTGAAGTTGGGGTCCAGGGGCAGTGCGCTGCCCCCCTGAAGCTGAGAAGAATTTGCATTTTTAAAGCTATTTTTGAGGCTCTCCCGTGAGCTCAGAGGTAAGTTTTAAACACAAAAAAGTAAGTGTAGAAAAGCAGAAGCATCAAACATGAACACAGAACAAATCAGAGAAGAATTTACATTTTTAAAGCTATTTTTCAGGCTCAACACAGAACACAGAACTCAACTTATCACTTAGGGAGCAAAGCATACTTACATGTATAGAAAATCTGAAGCTCAAGTTGCCTTTATAATGATAATGGCCACCATCTTCATGGAACAGTTTCAAGTCACATCATCTGGCTCAGTTCATAAATGCTCAGTTTCAAGTCACATCATCTGGCTCAGTTCATAAATGCTATCTTCTGCAAAAAATGTCCAATGTTCCCTAGTCTTATTCTGAAAGTTAAGTCTTAATTTAAGTGTGCAACAGTAAGAGTACTGCAGGAACAAACAGATGTACTGTACAATTTACTTGGTGTTAGCCTTTTCCTTCTCCTTATCGTCCCAGCGCAATCGGTTTGGAAAATCGTTGCTTCTCAAATTCTCAAAAACCGGCAGTGCCGGGAATTTCCGGCAGAGTAGCACCCCTGTTATTATTCAAATTGGTAACATGCATTTTGTACTCACAGTAAGATGCTAAAAATGGTATCAAATAGGATGTACCAATTTTTTTTTTCACAAGCTGCATGCCGGAACAGTCACATTTGCAAAATAATATTCACCTTAGAGTCCATAGCTAGAATGTTACTGAGTCACTGAAAGTCATCAGACATGCTGTCTCCTTGGATGTCTTGATTGGTGGCAGACCCCAAAGCAAGCCGTTTTGCATATAACACATTCCACACTGTGGGTCCCATGCTTACTCCTTTAGCTTTAAAAATCACTACTTGAAGAAATATTCAGAATTATACCCTGTACAGGGGAATTAGCAGTGGTGATTTTCTGCATTCGAAAATTACCAAAATGCTTCCCTTTAATCATTTTCAGTTTCTGGGAAATCTAAAAATCACCAATGCATCCATTAGACGATTTCTGAATGCTGATACACTGGCACAACGTCAAATAATAAACCAAAAATTAATGAAAAGGGGACAATTCTGCATGAGGTTCCTGTACAATAAACAGTATACTAACCTCTATCACAGCAGGAAGGTCTTCTCCATGGATACCAACAGACACCCTCATCAGCATGTGCTGAGGACGTTCTGCCACTGTAAATAAACACACACACACACTTGCTTTTTCATTCCAGAAAAAAGTAACACTGTTCACCTATCAAATGTAACTTTTTATTCTTTGTTACAACCATCTGCTAACAAAAACAAAAAACAAAGCAAAAAACGTCCTATACCTCTAGATAAGACCATTATTTTTCCTTTTTCTTAAGTCAGATCATTAGATTTTATATCAGTTTATTCCATTTCCCCCTCTGAATCTTTTTTTTTTTTCCTTTTTCTTGACAAACAAGTTTCTGATTTTGTGTTTTCCTATCATAACCTTAACTTGGTAATTACCATGATTCTCTTACATGAAAGACAGAAACACCACACACAAAAACACCACAAAAAAACCAAAAAAATTTTTTTTCATAAAACATGCAAAGGAAATTAACTTGGCAACGTTGAAACTGGTTGTGTTGATGGCGGCCTGAAGAATGAATGGAAGAGATTATTCCTGCTCATGAGCATTCATTGGCAGTGTTGGAAGCTAAACCATGATGCCAGCACAGGCTATTTTGTTTTGTTTTTAACAGTGTTAGCCATTACTAAATTTAGGCCCAACTGGGCAACCTACTGGAGCTATGCTTTCAGTCCAACATGGTATCTGATTACTGATTAGGCTAGCACTCGTGTGTGTGTGCTGGAGCTATGCTTTCAGTCCAACATGGTATCTGATTACTGATTAGGCTAGCACTCGCGCGCACGCGCGCGTGCGTGCGTGTGTGTGTTGGGGAGGAGGCCTATCGTTTCCTCCATCAGTACCTGCTAGTGTATGCAACACTTTTGATGAGCACTGATGCAGGAGGATCTGTTATCAATTTTATAAAATTACCTCCTAGTCAGTCAGATATTTCAGAAGCAATCATATATTTTTTTTGTACGCCAGAAAAAAACAAGTTGAAAACTCCATCACATCTGAAGACCACTGGTCAAAAGCACATGCTCTGCAGTAAGCAAATAAGTAGACCAACAGTCATATTCTGAAAAAAAGGACCTTTTAAAAGTGTATGCTTTTTTTCATTCTATTGACAGAAATACAGACATCTTTCTTTCATATCAGAAATACTTCCATGACAGAAAACTCAGCTCCTACAGTCGTAGCTTCGGTTATCTGAAAAATTTACTATGCTGATATTGTGATGAGGAAATCAACTTACCTTTTCCATCGATTTTCAAAAGGTAGGATCTCTCCAATGTCTGGAATCAAGAAAAGAGAAGACATTTCAGAGAGGTGTGTGTGTGTGTGCGAATGTTTGGGCATGAATGTGTACATGACCATATTTCACGTGCTTAGTTGGGATGAGCACTCATTTATTATTATTGTTGTTAAACATTTAAGCCCAGCCAACTGAACAGAACCATATCAAAGCCATAACTATCTCATTAAAAACGCAAACCTTGTTGACCCTGGGAAAAAAAACATGGGAACACAAACCACAAACACAACAGACATATGCACAATCCAAAGACACCCACAGTGCCAACAACTCCAAATCCATTACCAAGCATTTTAAAATGAAATTTTTTTTTTAAATTAATACAACTGTATAAACGCAATACACCAAAACATAAAAACTGGCCTAAACTACCAAGAACTGCTTCTGCACATCACACTTCAGTAGAATCAAAAATGCATTCTATACTGTATACATGTACCCACTTATCAATCCTAATAAAAAGTAAGGCTTTACATATGTAGACCATGTACAAGTGAATGGACTGACAAGTCAGCAAATGATAGGAAGAGAGGACAAAAAGCGAAGGTGGAAAAAGCATTAGAAAAGAGGAAATTTTTTAGAAGACATTTCAGAAGGTAATGACACCATAGTATTTACACAGAAAGAGCCCCAGGCATTCCCTCAGAGATGGGGGATTCACTAATGAGGAAAACAAAATAAAACAGAAAATAATTATGCATGATTTGAACTACACTCCTGAACTTAATAGTAATTAATACAATGCAAAATAAACTATGATAATTAATGTTTAAAGCCCAACCGACTGCTCACAGCTGTATCAGGGTTATAACAAAAACACACATTTAAGACATCAATGACAATGGAAAAAAGAAAACCAAGAAAAGAAAATCAAGTACAAATATTCCTCTCGCATCTATAACCTAAAGATACACTACTGGTGTTGACGACTCCACTGAATTTACCATCGGGGTATTAAAAAGTAATTAAACTTGAATACAAATGCATAAATGTAACTACTAATATGCAAAAACTGGGCCTTAGTACCTAGAATTGTCACTAAGCAGTTCACATTTTATCAGAGCTAAAAATGTAATTAATAAATAATGTACCCATTTATCAAATCCATTACACTACAGGGCTTCAGGGAAATTACATACATGAAATTAATGGCTCACCACAACAAAAAATAAGAGAGCAAAGAAGGAAGGCAGAAATACACTGACAGAAGAGGAAATTTCTAATACAGAATTTCCAGTAAATGGGGATACTATTACCACAGAAAGAACCCCCAGCATTCCCACAGGGGCAATAAACAGTTTTGACATAAGCATTAGCAAATCTTGATAATTGCACACATTAAGGCACCCCAAACAGTTAAAACATTTACAAAATATAAGAGAAAATTTCATTTCAATCTGGCAATAACCAAAATAACATACCTTGAACCCAAAGTAGTTGTAGTTGTAATCTCTGTCATAAACTATAGCAGAGTTCAAGTCCTGCAAAACAGAGACAAACATATTGTCAGAAACATTAAGTGGACTGCAACTAGTTGTGAAGGAAAAAATTCAGCCTTCTCTTTCACAAATCAGAAAGCTTGATTGAAGTAATCTGTACATTGACTGGATGAAGACCTTTTTTAATTATCATTAGTAGTAGTAGTAGTATAATTATCATTACAATCATTATCTAAAGACAGGCCGCCAACTGCGCAGATCCATATCTGGACTACAACCATTCAAAACATTCACAACACTTCACTGACCATGAAAAAAAAGGTAAAGGTTCTCTACTGCTTTCCATTCCTCAATCAGGGGAAATAGGGGGCATGCTTCTGGCTAATAGGGGTGGGTGTTGGATCTGATCAGGCCAGTCTTACTGTTATTTTTGTTTAATTAACTCACTCCCTACTAGGCGATTTGGAATTTAACATTCCTCTGTATACTGGGCGTTTGTATAGGTTTTTAAAAAAATCATTAAAAAATAACGGCTATACACATATTCTTTTTATTTTGACACATGATTATCATCATATTGAAGAAGCATTTTCCAAAGTTTCAAAGCTGTAATCTTTATGGTACTCTTTTTGTTGCCAGTTGTAAAACAAGGTATGTTTTCATGGTAATGAAAATGAGGGTGATCACAAGAGCATATAAGGGAAGTTTTCACTGTTCTTGAAAAGAGGACTGTTTTTCACATAAATCACATTGGAAATACCAGTAGAGAGTACACAATAACTAATTGAGAGTTTCTACTCCCTACAAATAAACTGAAATCAATAACTTACTACTGATAACTTGTCGATTTGTCATTTCACATTCTCCTGTATACAGGCGGTTTGTACAGGTGTTTAAAAAAATCATTAAAAAATAATGAGGAAACACACAGTTTTGAAATTTCCACACATGATTATTGTTTGATTGAATAAGCATATTACAGAGTTTCAAAGTTGTAACTTTTACAGTTCTCTTTTTGTAGGTGGTGATGAGAGAAAATATGTTTTTGTGACGACAAAATTGAGGGTGGCATCAATTGGATAGTGGTAAAGTTCACACTGCTCCTGAAAAGTGGACAGTTTTCCACATAAATCACATTGAAAATCCCAGTAGAGAGTGAATAATGGCTACCTGAGATTTCTACTTTATACAATTCAGCTAAAGTCAGCAAAATGCTGCTGACTACTTGGCGATTTGTAGTCAGCTTCAGCATACCAAGTGCTTGAATGGAATTGGAAAATTCATGAAAATAATTAACAAAGCACACATTCTTGAAACAGTAACATATGATTATTGTTTGACTAAATAAGCACAGCACAAGGTTTCAAAACAAACTATAACCTCAACACACAGACACACACACCCAGACACACCCAGACACCCACATCCATACACACACCAAACACATTCATACATACAACATACACACACACACACACACACACACACACACACACACACACACACACAACACACAAACACATACACAGAGTGCACACACACAGTACAAACATCCACACACAGTACAAACATCCACATGCACATAAAAGTGCAGATGTATACACACATACACACACACACACACACACACACAACACACACACACACACATCACACACTTTCCACATCACACACCAACACACACACACACAACACACATACACACACACTCACATACACCACACACACACACACACACACACACACACACACACACACACACACACACACACACACACACACACACACACACAACACACACACACGCACATATGCATTTCATTCACTGCTGTTCCATTTTCAAACTATTTTGCTAGTTCCCCTTATGCCTGAAGGCTTTGATCACTGAACTCTTTGTTTCATCAACCATGTGCTTCATAATCAGGTCACTGAATATTTGATCAAAAAATGAATGGGGGCGTGGTCTGTAATGCCATACAAGTTTAGCCTATGTGTTTTGCTGTCTGTGTATGGAGGAATAACTGAAAGGAAAACACACACACATAAAATCTTCAAGCAGACATTCATCACGAAACAACAAAACCAACCTCTGTCAGATCAGCTAGTGGGCTATTTGCATAAGTACCGCGCTACGAAGGCCACGGGAACACACTGTGTCACTCACCACACCCACCCCTCTCTTCCTTTCACCTTCTCTGTCGAACACATTTTCGTCAATTCCATCCCTTCTGATGGGCTAAAACCACTTTCTTCATACTGTTCTGCATCTTCAGAGTCAGACCCCTCGGTAAGAATGACTTTTTTGCCCGACATAAAGTGCAAACACGTCTTGTTCGACCGCTGTGAGCGCAACTCGTTTGCAGCTGAGACGCCATTGCTCTCTCGTGGTAAACAGGAAAGGGGTCAGCACAAAGATAGCTCTGTGGCTGACCGGTCATAGGTCACTCGCCACGTGCAGTGGTCAAATATTACTCTGTGGTAATGAGGCTTTAGCATGACCCACTTCAATTTCCACTACACAGCACTCTGTCACCAGTGGAAATTTTTGAATATCAGATCCGCATATACGGATCTTAGTAAGGAAGCACTTCGCCAAGCCTGTCCTTATATCAGGATGTTAGAGCTGAGTGAGTTAAAGCCCGACTGACTGCATAGAGCCATATCAGGGCTATAACCATTTTAATACACACACAATACTTCAGCAGGGGGGAAAAAAAAAGGGGAGAAGAAAATTAAGTACACATATCAACGCATTTGCACACATAATCTAAGGAGATGCCCCTGGCGCTGACACTCCGTCTAATTTATCACACAAGGGATTTAAAAAGCATACCCAAATACAAACTTGAACATAACTAAGGACTCAAAAACATAAAAACAGCCCTAAATTATCTAACGTTGCTTTTGCATATCTCATGGGGGATCCTGCTACTATCATCTCCATCGTATAAGTCTGATCAGGAAGTATCTCTCTGTCGAAACAACTGCAAAACTCGTTCTCTCCTTCATAATGTCTCGCATTGACTATTGCAATTCACTCCTGTCTGGTCTTCCTGCCTCCACCATTCACATCCTACAGCGCATTCAAAACAATGCTGTACGCCTTGTACTCAAAAAGAAAAAAGCTGACCACATATCTCCTCTCCTGGCACAACTTCACTGGCTCCCTGTATCAAAGCGCATACAGTACAAACTAGACACCATGTGCTACAAAAGCCTCAATAACGCAGCCCCCGATTACCTGTCAAGCCTACTTGAGATCTATCTTCCCTCACGTACCCTCCGCTCTGCCTCCGATCCTCTGAATTTTCGCTTTCCACGCACTAAGCTCAATACCTATGGTCCACGAGCCTTCTGTTTCTGGTCCACTCTCCTGGAACAAACTTCCTCTCTCAGTCCGTCAGCAACCTACTTTTGTCTCCTTCAAGTCCGCTCTCAAAACTCACCTTTTCTCCTCCGCATAAAATCCTAACCTCACTCAACCCCCCCCCCCTGCAGCCTGTCTCCGCTCGGAGGGGAATCACATGGTTATAATATATAATTGTATATGCTATGCTCTCTATAATTTTCCATTGCTTTTATTCTTGCTTTTATTGCTTTTATTCTTTCTCCCCATTTATAGCCATGCGTGTGTGTGCGTGCGTGCATGCGTGTGTGTGCGTGCGTGCGTGCGTGCGTGTGTGTGCGTGCGTGTCTGCTTCAGCGCTTAGATTTGATTTTATCAAGATTTTGCGCTATATAAATATTGTAATTATTATTATTATTTCCCTGGAGCATGACAGAAAGGAAAGGAACAAGGCAGAAAAAAATAGTGACAGATAACAGGAATGACAGACAACAGAAAATTTATAACACAGAATTTTCAGAGGGTGGATATATAATTTAAACTGAAAGAGCACCCAGCATCCCCATATGGGGGTGAATTATGAATAAAGAGAAATAAGCAACTTCAGTAGAAATAATCACTCGTTTTCTTTTTTCATTGTGACAAATTCATTCTTCTTTGTAACGCTGTAATGGGCAGTGAAACGTTTAAATGCAATGCAACAAACTTTCTGAATAACTGAATTAAATTGAATTCACAAAGCATACAGCAAGTGCTCACGTAAGCATAATACAAAATGGGATACTCCAATTTAAAGGCAACCATGAAAAAGCTCAAAAGAATAAAGTGTGGCTCAATTTGCGGATCAAGTCAAGTCTTAATGCTTCATGTCAAGTCTTACCGCTTCATGTTTCATAATGATGTCGTAGGTAGCTTTGGAGATCATAGGGGAATGTTTGCCAGTCTTAGGATTGATCCAGTCGTACAGATCCGTCATCACATCTGTGACAGAAAAGAAAACAATCTCTTAAAGGGACAACAGTTATGTAAGGCAGGAAGCACTTTGGAAGCCACTTAAATTCAAAGCTGTTTATGAAGTAATGCAGACCAACTGCTGCGAATTATTCAGATTTCTTCTAAGTTGTCAGGAAGGTACATGGCTGAATCAAAACCAAGAGGTGAACTACAAAACATGATAATAATAAATCTGGCATCATCCAAAAACAGAAATTCAATTTTACGAAAATAAAAACTCAGCATATACAAACACACAGTCTATAATTCTACAAGTCTTTGCCCACAACAAATGTGCATTATTTCTAAACCAAATAATCAGTGCTTTATTAAGATCACCCCATCCAGGCTTACCGTGTATGCATCCTAATCCCAAGTCGATCGGATATGATTTAAGTTCAAAGAGAGTAACATCCATCACTATGGATTCGTATCTTCATACAATCTCAGAATATCAAAAGAAATGTGATAAATGCATTTTCAAGACACACCATTTTCAGGAGTCAGCACTTTTCAATACTTTATGGAACTGTAGATGCAAGAATTATAATGTATTCAGTCAGGAAATTGAAAAGGAAAAAATCTGACAGTTTATGGGTCCCATGTCTCCAATTTTTTTTAAGTAATCCTGAAATCTCAGGGCTGCATCACAACATGCAGATTACCGCCAAATGGCTTTAAGTGAAATACCACCTATGTACACATGCACATGCTCTAATAAAACAATACTGTGCTTTTGCTCAGTCATCACTTTCTATCATCCCTCAGGCCTTGCTTACACTTAGTTACAGTTGGGATTTGGGTACAAATGCCATTAAGCAAAGTTAAAAAAAAAAAAAAGAATTATAAAGAAAATCTATAAAAAAAATCCCTAAAATTAACAAAACAAGGGGGCGAGTGGGGTGGGAGGTGGAGTTGCAGAGGAAAAATTATAACTCACCGCTGAAAGCTTTTTTGGTTTCTTTGTGCAGATTGGAGACAGCGATGCGAGCAGCCAGGACAGCGTAATCTGGGTGTTTTGTGGTCATAGTGGCAGCAGTTTCCGCAGCAAGATTGTCCAGCTCCACTGTGGTCACACCAGTGTACAGGCCGCTGATCACCTTCATTGTGATGGCCGCCTACAATAAATTAAGAGAAAAAACCCTTAAACACTGATGCAATGCATGTAAACAGACAAGTGAAAATACACATGTGCTAACAGAATAAGAATAACCAATTCTATGAGTACACTACCGAAAGCAGAACGGACAGCAGACTGAAGAAAGAGGTGAGACTGACAATAACAGAAGTCTGAAGTCAAGAGAGGCTTTACCTATAGCTCTGTGAACGACAAGATTGCAAAACTATCCGATATAAACATGGATTTTTTTTTTTTTGATTTTTTTTTTATTGCCTATTTTAGTGAGGTCATGGCGTCACTATGTATAGATTACTCTAATGCATTTACATGAATGCTGATAATAACAAATAAAATAACGATAGTAGTAGTAGTAGTAGTAGTAGTAGTAGTAATAGTTAGTAGTAATAATAATAATATTACAATGGCATCTGCCTGCAACGAAATTAAAGGGAGACGTATTCATTGTATCAGCAGTTCATTGTAGAGCTCTACAAGAAGAAAAATAATTGACCATATACTGTTATACACCGATTGTTGGCTTGCTGGTGGAGTTCAGATGATATTCACAATATTTCGTTTCATTATAACGTTTATCAGCCAAGTCACTACATATTTAAAAAGATACCATGAGTGAAAGTGAAAAAATCTCTCAATCCTGAAAGCTTAAATTTCCATGTCCTCTAAAAGTTCCCATTCCTGAAAACCTGCAATGGAAACGTTGGATATTGCAATCTGTCACACATGGTTTTACTAGCAATACTATGTTTGCATATATGTGAAAAACAAATTATGAGCAACAAACCATGTCATCATCATCTTACCTTCGGCAAATCAGAACAGTTTGAGGTTTCTTGATCTACACACATACACAGTTCCAGCTGCAGATGGTAAGTCGCAGGCATTGTTTTGATAATTATAGTTCACTCTGATCATTTTCAACTTTTCAAAACTAGTTACCAGTAAGCATTATGTACAGAAATGTTCTGATGTCATTAAGTTCTTGAGTGTCACGGTTCTTTACACTGGGAACAACTCTCTTCACATGGAAATTAAAGTAAAGGAAGCCCTGCCATACAAATCTAAATTATACCACTTTAAGTCAATCATACACATCTAAATTTCATTGTACTTGTAAACATGCACTAGTTTACAGTGCACTTAATCAAATACATCTAAAATTTTCTCTTGAAGAAAAATCTGTCTTTCAGCTCTTCTTCAGCTTTTTCTTTTTTTGCCTGGCTTGACATTACTACGTCATTAGTCTGTCCTGTATTCCCATCACCAGGCCTCTCAATGGAAAATGAAAAACATCTTTGAAAACGTAGGGGGGGGGGGGGGGTCTAGGGGTATGCTCCCCAGATTTTTTTTTTTTTGAACATAGATGCAAAAGCAAAATAGTGCAATCTGAAACTATCTGGGGCAATTTTGGGCTTGTGTGTGATCCTTTGTACTGAAGCAAATAATTTATACACACTGGT
The DNA here is from genome assembly GCA_030674185.1 of Monoplex corrugatus. NCBI lineage: Eukaryota > Metazoa > Mollusca > Gastropoda > Littorinimorpha > Ranellidae > Monoplex > Monoplex corrugatus. The sequence goes on along the minus strand of CM060314.1, from coordinate 47,230,736 downwards.
TTCAGATTTCTAGAGAAAAAAGTTGATGTATATTTTTCCAATGTGTACTCCTACAACATTAAGTAACAAACTGAACATCATCGTGGTTCTTATCAGTTTTTATCTCATCTGCTACTCCTTTGGCTTGAAATGGTCTGAAAGTTTGTGGATGCCTGCTCGACTTTAGTTAATTAATTGACTTTGCAGCAGCACAAGACACTGTAGACTATGCTAGCCTCTATCAATTTTTTGAAAGCCATGTGCTCATTTCCACTTCAATTTCTTGTGAAACTCACTCCCAACACCATTTATTTTTGCAGTCTTTGTCAAATGTTTTTGCTATGGCAGACCACCTCTCCAGAATATCGACTCGAGAAATGGTCACGCTCCTCAAATGTTCTGCAATCGGCTCCAAAGACAAACCGCACTTCATAGAAATTGATACCGGATTTATCCCCCTTCCCAAGTGTCGTCGTCTGCTACAAGAGATCAACAGGCTGACAAACGGCCTACTGTTTAGCAGAAGAAAAAAATATCAGTCCATTTTTTCTCAGAAAGCACACGATTTTTTTTGTTCGAAAGCAGCTCATGGATTTTCTCGGATTTCTAAGAAAAATCGGAAAAAAGGGAGCCCTGCACCACCGTTTTCAGCAGCTTTCTTTGCAGATATAAACACGAGTGCGGCGTTTCCGGTGTTAACCTGCGCATTCGCAATAGTGTTATCGCCGCTCTGAATCCATAGGTTCGCCAAGATGCAAGGGAATATCAACACTTTCCAACGGGGGAAAAAAAAGTTTCAGTTTAGTTGTTATCTGCATGGTGCCGATTAATGAATTCAGGCGAGTTTGGTAACACCTGTCTGACATTGGTTCCCCCTTCCTCTCTTTTTTCTAATGGGTGGGGGGGGCGGGGGTAGTATCTGGATCTGGATAATTACGCTGCAGGAGCCTTTTCAGGCTATCGTCGCAGCGGGTGGTAGGAGCTTCATTTGAATAAGTAGTCCTCATTTATTTTATGTTATTTTTTTTACTAAGCTACGCACAAAAAGTTAAGGATCACTTGCACAAAAATTCATAACTTTCAAAATAAGAAAGCCAATGCGTTGAAGTTTGGCAAACATTTAATTCCATGCTTTAGCGATAACGATACATAATTGCCTTCAATTTCGAGCAATCGTTTGGTGTGTACATTTGATCAAAGTGGGTACGTATCGAAATTTGATTTCCCAAAGTCATTGAAATCACAAGACAGGGCATTCTGATGCTCCCAAAAGTTCAGTAATGCGTGTAACCGCAGCGAGTCCTCATCGAGTTGACCAGGTTGGTGAAGATCCTCTGTGGAAGCGCCTGCCACTCAGCCTGCAGCATCTGGTAGAGGTGTTGGGCATCCCTGGGAGGGGGGTGGTTGCTCCTCACTTTGCGATCCAGCTCATCCCAGAGGTTCTCAATCCGGTTGAGATAGGGACTGCATGCTGGCCACTCCATTCTGTTGACTCCAGACTGCTGCAGGAAGTCGTTGACCACCCTTGCCCTGTGGGGGCGAGCGTTGTCATCCTGGTAGACAGCCGTCGGTCCCATCTGCTGCAGTGTAGGCACAGCCAGCGGTCGAAGGATCTCATCCCGGTATCGAAGGCCAGTCAGGTTACCCTGTACATGATACAAGGGTGTTCTGTGGTGAAGGCTGAAGGCCCCCCAGACCATTACAGAACCTCCACCAAAGGCCACCTTTTCTTGGACAGTGGTGTCAATAAAGCATTGCCCTGGGCGCCTCCAGACCCTCAGTCAGCCGTCGTTGTGGTTCATGGTGAAGCGTGATTCATCACTGAACAGGACCTGGGACCATTGCTGACGTGTCCACTCACGTGACGTCTGCAGAAGGCCCGGCATGCTGCCCTATGGGCTGGAGTTAAGCGTGGCCGTACAGCTGGGCGACGAGAACGGAGGTTAAACCCATGAAGGCGGTTCCGTATGGTCTGCTGGCTGATGTTGATGTTAGTAGCCACCCTCAGCTGCCTTCGAATGATGCTGGAAGAGGCTGTTCTTGTCTGCAGGGCTTGTCGTTCAATGAGACGATCTTCACGTGGGTTTGTCTTCTTCGGTCGACCAGATCTGCGTCTTTCATGGACCCTCCCAGTGGCTGTGAAGCGTTGAATCAGTCTGACAATGACCAAGATGGACACCTGAAGTCGCCTGGCCACTTCTCGCTTGGGAACACCATCTTGGAACCATGCAACAGCTCGTCCCCTCTCAAACTCGCTCAATTTTCATCGTGGAGGCATTGTCAGATCAGGCCTACTACTGGTGGAATGTCTTCTTATAAAGCCAAGCAAGAGACAGCATCTCACACATAAACAGCAGTGCTTGCACGTGCATAATTAGATTTGATTTTGTCAAGATTTTGCGCTATATAAATAAATATTTTTATTATTATTTATTATTATTATTATATTATAATGGTTTTTCCATCTGGCTTGTGCAATGTGTTCAGGCAGAACGGTCCAAACAAGGTCCTTTTTCGCAAATTTCCGCTTTTCCGTTTGCGGCCAAGCTCAGTAGTAGAGAATCCCGTGCAATTTTCGCACTAACACAACATCGCCCACTTACAGCTGAACAAGAATTCATAACAATTTGGCTGGACTGAGAAATAAATAACAGTAGCGAACTGAGTTTATTACGCACCTGTTTTCTCATAGTGATCCTTAACTTTTTGTGCGTAGTTTATAATAATTTAATTTTTCTTATTTATTTATTTATGAGTGAAAATAACTAATTTAAGGTGTTTCAACTACAGTTTCTCTTGAGTTTTTAGAACATGACGTTTAGTTTCTTTGCTGTGTCCGACTGGGTGGGGTGGGTGTAGGGGGGGGGGGAACTACTGCCCTAACGGACACCCCGAGTTCAGCTCAAAGATGTCCTGTTGCGGCGCTGCATCTCCCTAGTCGGGTGGGGGGATGGGGGAGGGGAGGGGGTGGGGCTGGAGAGGGGGGGGGGCTGATTTATTTATGGGAGGCAGTTGAGGCCGCTCTGCCCAGTGCTGTAGAAAATGCGGCGACGGAGCGTGCCTGCACTACCTCCTCCTCCAGCTTGTTCCAGTCTTCAACAGTCTTTGTGAAGAAAGAGCATCCATACTGCTCTGTCCTTGTCTGGGGGACTTTGTAGCCACGGCTGTTGTACATGCGTGTTTGGCGATGATGTTTGTTGCCACGTGGTCTTCATAGGTCTTCATTTTGATTTTCCTTTTGGTCTTATCCACTGGGATCAGGTATTTTTCTGGTGGTAGGACTGGAACCTGACCTGTTATTTTATATAGTGTTACCAGCCTTTGGTGTGTCCTTCACTGCTGCAGAGAGGGCAGACCAAGCTCTTGGAGCATCCTGGTGACGCACCCTGGTTTTTGGGACTTGTAGTCTTACTTTATGAAGCGTGCTGCCCTTCTCTGTACTCTCTCCAGTCTATCCTGATCTTTTGCCAAGTACAGGTCCCATACAGTGGCTCCGTACTCCATAGCAGACCGCACTAGAGATGTAGGCTGTACGGCGGCACTCTTGGGGACAGCTGCCCAAGTTACGACGGAGGAATCCTAGAGTAGTGTTTGCCCTCTTGCAGATGTTTGTTATATGCGTGGACCACTTTAAATCTGCTGATATTTGTACTCCCAAGTATGGATTTTGCTCTACATGTTGGAGGATCTCCTCATCAAGCTTGTAGTAGAAGGATGAATGGTTTTTGGTTGGTAGGACGTAACATTTTTTGGCATTAAACCGCATTCCCCATTTTTTCGCCCATTCCTCCAGCTTGGTGAGGTCTCCTTGGAGCAAGGTATGGTCCTGGAACTGGCATATCTCCCGGTACAGTAAGCAGTCATCTGCGAACAGCCATATCTCCCGGTACAGTAAGCAGTCATCTGCGAACAGCCGTACTTTTGATGTACTGCTCACGACCTCAGGCAAGTCATTGATGTAGCACAAGAAGAGCAAGGGACCAAGAACTGTGCCTTGGGGTACACCAGACATAACGGCTGTTTCTTCTGAGGTTTCCCCTTCTAGGACCACTCTCATCGTTCTTTGTGTCAGGAACTTTTCAATCCACCTGTGGACTGGGCCTGTTATCCCATAGTGTTGCAGTTTGTGGAGGAGCTTTTTATGAGGTACAGTATCAAAGGCCTTACTGAAGTCCAAGATCACAACATCTGTTTGCGTTCCTTCGTCATTTGACTTTAGTAGGTCGTGTATAGTTGTGAGCAGCTGCGTTTCACAGGAAAATCCTTTCCTGAAGCCGTGATTTTTATCGGTAAGGATTTGATGCTTGTCCAGGTGTTCTCGGATATGGTGGCTGATGACATGTTCTAAGATCTTACACGCCACAGATGTAAGGGACACTGGGCGATAATTTTCAGGTCTGTTTTGGTCTCCTTTTTTGAAAATGCAACTTATGTTTGCAGTCAACCAGTCTTCAGGAAGCTGACCAGTGTCCATTGAGTGGTTGTAAATGCAGGTCAGGGGTGCTGCTAGGATGTCAGCGCAGTTTTTTAAGACTCTGCTGGGGACTTTATCTGGACCACTAGCTTTAGATGGGTTTAGGTTTCGCAACAGTTTTGCTACACCTTCCTCTCTGATCGTGAGTTTATTTGTGGCTGTTTGGGGCCATCCATTTGTGGTGGTGGGGAGCCATCTGTGGTGAAGACAGAGCGGAACTGATTTAGTAGGATGTTTGCCTTGGTTTCGCTGTCACCGACCAGGTTTGTTCCTTCCTTTAGTGGGGCCAATAGTAATCAAGAAGCTGAGGTGCCAATCCGGAAAACTCTGCCGACGTTTTCAATCCCGAATTCCGGATTATTCCGGACTACTTTCACCCATGAGATACACACATGCACATATCACTGCTGGCATTACAACACCTGCGTGGAAAACAACAACCATGCTTAAAAAAATCTAGTGCAGTATGCTGACCTCTGTGCTGTACATGAGCACCATCTTGAGAACTTGTTCATTGTAGGGCAAGACTATATATATACCAAATCTGGCCTTTGGGAAACATCTTTTTTGTACAAAGAGGAGTTTGCCATGTAAATGTTGTTCATTGCAGACAGTATTGTACAAGAGGCAAAGAGCTGAAAGTGAGCGAGTTGTTGTCAGCAGGTTTGTTATAGGTGAACTATACTGTAATAAATATTTAACAAAGAAAATCATTTTTATAGCGCTACTCTCCTAACTCATTTGGACTCACTGGGCAATTACACGTTTACAAAACAAAATGTAATACAGAGGAACATATCACAAATATACACACACACATCAGAATACACATATCAATTCACATGCACAAATGAATGTGTATACACTATTGCTAAAATTACCTAAATAATTTTTTAAAAAGGTAGTAACTGAACAAGAATCAGGTTGTATGTTGGCCGAACAGCTTATACTGTCTGTGTCCTCACTACTATTTCTATTAAATGAATTATCAAAACAAAATCACAAGAAAAAAACACACTGGCATACCCATACTTGCACATCCACCCCAGTGACCTAGTCACACAGGTTATGGGTCCATCTGAATCAGCAATATTCTTACGGATTAAACTGAACTTCAAGGACAAACAAACTTAGAATAAATTTCAACAGAAAGTAATACAAGAAATAGTTTTAAATGAAAAAAAGCAAACTAGTAAATAATTAGTAAATAAAGTTCTTTATTCTCTTGAGTTAATCTTTTCTCAGAAACTTGAATAAATTTCAATAAAAACAGTAAAAACAGTTTTAAATGAAAAAAAGCGAACTAGTAAATAAAAGTTCATTTCCCTGGATAATCTTGAAATGCTCTGGTTAAAACTAACTGTGCACTTAAAGTAGTAGTGAGGAAAAGGAGGTGCATGGGGATTATCAAGTCAGATTAAAAGTAATCTAGCTGGGCCAAACAGACCCTGAAACAAAGTTCGCCAACAGTACTTGACAGCACTCAGTTCCCTGATGAACTTCTGCAGCTGTAGTTTTATGGAACTAAACGCATGGCAGTGGTATATTGTTGGTACTGAATCTTTAGAAATTACTATACTTGATAACACAGGCCAAAATTAATGGTTAAATCAAAAAGTCAATCCTATGTATACTCACTGGTTGAACAAACTCTTTGTGAAGGCCATAGCACAGTTTTTCAATTCTTGAAGTAATCTTGTCAAAGTGCACAGCCTCTTGGCGGCCATCTGAAAGCAATAACATTAACAAGAAAATTTATAAGACACCACATACTTTAAATTTTCATGTACTGTTTGTCTAAATATAACTCGGGGCTTAAAACAGGAGGAAAAAAACACCGATGCCTTGCTCCTTTCGGTTCTTTTTTTGTTTTGTTTTGTTTTTTGACAAACCGAAATCACAGAATTCCGCCCAGACACGGAACGTTTTAAGCCCTGATAACTACAGTGGAAACCATTTATAACAGGACCGGTTATAACAGGAATCCGGATATAACAGGGCTTTTTTCAATCCCCATTTTTTCTTCCTCTTTGTCTCTATTAAAACTTATCGGCAATAACAGGGAGACAAGAGGGCTCGATCGGTTATAGCAGGGATGCCGAGACGGGCTCTGCAGCAGAAAGGCCTAGGCCTAGACTCAGCACGCCACGCAGTAGGCCTAGATCTAGATCTAGGCTAGCCTTGGTATACTGATACTGTACACTGAAAGAACGCTTCACAATACGAACGTGATGCGCGCGCAAGCGTGTAGGCCTGAGGCCACCGAGTCAGTGACTGACTGCGCCATCATTCAGTTTGTAAGCTTACTGCACACTTACACCAAGAGTTAGTTGATCAGTCCTTATTTCCCTTGATATCTGATATAACAGGGATCTGATATAACAGGGATTTTGATTTGGTCCATCATCCCTGTTATATCAGGTTTCCACTGTATTTACTAACCTGGCTCGTTAACCTACCTTTCTTTCTTTTATGTTGTTTAAAGCCCAGCCGACTGCGCAGAGCCAAATCAGGGCTATAACCGCTTCAAAGCACACAAAACTTCAACAGGAAAAAAAAAAGAAAAGAAAATTAAGTACACATATCAATGCATTCGCACACATAATCTCAGGACATGCCCCCAGCATAGGACCATTCCGTCCGATTTATGATTACGCACAGGGGAGATTTAAAAACAGAGTGACAGAAAGGAAATTTCTAGCACAGAATTTCCAGGTGGGGATACATTTATACTGAAAGAGCCCCCGGCATTCCCACGGGGGGGGGGGGGGGGGGGGGGGGGGGGGGGGGGGGGGGGTTCGTTAACCTACTGGTTGTTCATATAATACATAAAACTATACCACTGAAGTTCATTGGACTTTTCTCAAAATCCAAGCTTTTTGAATTAAAACTAAAAGTATAACAAATCTAACAAGACATGAGAACCTAGAAAATGCAAGCACAATCACCGACAGACATTTGTAATCAAAATTCTGTTTTTACACACACTTGCTTCAAATCTTGGGTACATCTGGCACATGCGACATGCCTTTTTTATCTTTTTGTTTCATCTTATTGCCAAACAAACAAAATTCTTGCTAACTGCGGAAAAACTTTTCTGCTTATTTTGGCCTCAAACTTTCCTCACAGAACCGTTATCAAGATTGTGAGGGTGTTGTGAGGTGCATGGCCTACATATTTCATTTTTAGTTTGCTGATTTCTGTCAGCAGTTGACTATGGACTGTGAATTTGTTCAAAATGCTTCCAGTTGTTCTTTTAGTGGTCTGTTTTATATTTTATATTTTATTTTAGTGGTCTAAGAACATCTCCACTGCTTTGGTATACCCAATCAGACTTCCTCATCATGTAATCACCTAGTTACAGATTCATTCTTTATTGATATAGTTCATCTGGCTGTTATGTTGATTTTTCTATTAAGATATAGATTAAGTCACAATAAGTGGACAGTAGTCATGCTCAGTGTAATACATTACAATCCCAGTGGCTGGGTACAGCCAATCTATGTCATGATGACCCATCAAAATCAGATCTACAAAGATGTCTGCATGGTTTGTTTAGCCTGACATAATTCATCTGCTTCTTGTGATATTCATTGTACTTTGTTATAACACTTAACTTTTCTATGAAGACACAGATTTAGTAGGCCTGATTAGTAGTCATGCTCAATGTAATACAATCCCAGTAACTGGGCACGTCATGACATCAGATCTAGAGAACTGTTCGCAGACTTTTCGTTTAGCCCAACTGATATAATTCATCTGCTTTGTGTAACATTGATTATACCTTACTTTTGAGACTTTACATTAACAAAAGACAAAATAAAAATGACTTTTTTTTTTTTTAGTTCAACACTTGATTCAAACAGTTCAACATTTATTTATGTAGGCATAAGCATTTTTAGGCTATCTAGTTCTAGTTTACTGAACTTTTTCACATACACACTAGACCACATGATCTATTATAAAAAGTTATCTAGTTCTTTATTGATTTGGGATCATGTCACAAATATAAGAATATGCTAATGATTATGGTAATGATTATTTTTTACATGGATTAAGCACATTTATTGATTCATTTTTGTGTGTGCTTTGTGTATGTGTGTCGTGTGTGTCACTGTGACTGTGTGTGTGTCCGTCTTCATTATAGACGGTGATTGAACTTCATGTAAATTTTAGACTGTCACAAGTGTCAGCTCCTCCTGCCTTTTAGTTTTATTCAGTTGCGTTATTCATATATTTATTCTGACCTTTTTACTTTAAATTATCCTTCTGCATCATTTTGTTTACTGAGAAATATTTATTGAGTTTGTTTTCATGATTTGGTCACAGTCCCTAATCGTTATCACGCTGGGACGTTAATACCACTGAAGAAGAATGATTTGGTGTCTTTATGTGGCCGATTCCAAGCCAGAATTACCGTAATTGTAGAGGTTATAATTGCAATTTTGAATAGAAATCTCAAGATTCTAAGATATCTTGTTGAACTCATCCCGCCCTGCGCCCGACTGGTCACCTCTCAGCTCCTGCGCCTGACAATTTGTCGGGTGCACACACCCACTCACTTTCAGTGTCATTTGTATGAATATTCATTAGGCCTATGTAAGGGACATTACTCTTCCCGTCTGAGAACTTTGAAAATTCCGCCAAGTCATTTTGAAGCCATTCTAGTATTTCTACGCATTTTTTGTTGTTTTTTGACGTCAAGATGATTAAACAAGCTGGCTACACAGTGCAACAAGTTTTATGAAACCTTCCTCAATAAAGACAGTGATTTTGAGCACGAAACAAAAGAAACGGCCTCTGAATCGAGTGTACCTTTGTCAATCGGCACTTCACTCGACAGTGAGCCCTCGCAAAGACCGAAAATTGAAATTGATGAAATGGAGGTGGAAAATCAACTATTAACATCAAGTGGGCGTGTTCATATTGATACTTAAAGAATTCTCCGACATACTGTATGACAAGAAAGCAACTGTGACAGTGATAATGAGAATGAAGGTTCCTTTTGTCACTTTCTTGCCATACAGTATGTCGGAACAATCTCGCCCCACCACCACCATCATCCTCAACTCATGATAGGGCCTCTGAATCGAGCGTATCCCACATTTGCAGGAAAAAAGTTTCTTCTTCCTTGTTTTTTTTTTTTCGACATTGTGGATATTATAGGATTTAACAGTTTCAAAGTAATGATAGGGCCTACCCATTTTGTAATTTTATCTCCTTTTGTGTTCACTTGTGCACTTGTGTGCATTGATTTTGGTGTGCCTCTTTAATTGTGAATATTAATAATAATGTATTTTTTATCAGCAAGCATAGGCCTACAAAATTTCAATAAATTTCACCCAGTTGTTTTTGAAATAGGCCCCTATAGGGCCTAGGTCAGTAGGTGTTTTATTGGGGTACCCGTTAATTTTGCAGTTTTCCCCTCAAAACCCCCAGGCTGGGAGTGCATTTCTCTTGTAAAACAGAGCTGAAAGAGTCAAAAGCCTTACTAACAAGGTAATCAATTGCTGTGTAAATCACAATTATTATGTTTTATCGCTGAACAAATCGGTGCTTAGAAACACTATGAGCAGTAAAATGTTACCATTTTTTGTAGGCTATTTGAAGTAGGCTATTTCACTTTCAGTAGCCTATTTTAGTATTTATGAAAACAAGTTGACTGTAGTAATTCTTGAGCACAGGCATAATAATACTCAGTCTACATATCAGGCCTAGGCCTTGCCTATAACTGTTCAAATTAATATATAATTATTTCTGCTAACGGCAAGTTCGCACAATCAATCAATGAGTCGAATGACATAATAATTATTTCAATCATTCACAGATCTCCAATTTTAATTAAAACAGATTGAAAATAAGAAAACTATTAAATCTATCACACGATATACAGACCAATATTCTTACCTCTCTTTTTCACGAACATGTTGAAACTTTAAAAAGTTAACGAGATTCTACTAATAAACTAACGGCTCGTCTGCAGCTATGTCACTCGCCCGAGTGAAATCTGGCGCCAATTCTATGCGTCTATGTAACCTTAAAAACGGCAGAAATGTTGGATATGGAAAGGTTTTTTTTAACAGGAGTTTCCTTGCACTTATCTCAATAAGGACAAACCCAAATAAACGTAATAATTTTGTCGTTCAGACTCTGATATTGCAAGGATAGATACTTAGAACAAGACCTAAGATATTGAGAAAACAAATATGAACACACGAGCTATGAACCCAGGTACGGGTCCAAACCAAGTAAACCTCTGAACGTCCAATCACATTTCTTCCCGCCCGGGATGTCTCCCCGTTTGTTTTGATATTTGACAAGCCACATGTTCAACAGTGTCAGTCAGGGTCAGGGGGACATAGGCACCTTACGTGTGCATTGTTCGAAAGCTATTAGAACTCTAATTGAGATATTATCTTGTATTCCCATGACAATCTGTGTGCAGAATGTCAGCGTGATTTTAGATAAAAGAAATAGACTAAAAGATTACCACACACTGCATTCAATGTCTATAGTTCGAATACCATGCCAACGTAACTGGATGTCAGAACTTCTGCCCTACATACTTTACGAAGATCTCAGGTCTCAATGAGCTTTTCTCATAACCATTCTAAGTACCTGAGGGGAAGACATCCTTCCTGTTTGGCCCCTAAACATGCAACTCCCGCTCAGTGAAAGAGTAGGCCTATGTAGTTGTCTGCTTGCTATAAAAAAAATCCTGAAAACGTAACGCTTTCTGAAATAACAAAATTGCGCCGATTTATTATTGTGGCTTTTCTAGGTCCTGTCATATGTATTGTGGCTTGTTCGTTCTTTAATTGTGTCTCGTGTGTGTGGTGCGTGGGTGCGTGCTTGTGTGTGTGTGTGTGTGTGTGTGTGTGTGTGTGTACAAGTGTATAGATTAATGTAAGTGTTGTGTGCTTTTTCATGTGCATGTTTGTATGTATACACTGTTTTCTTCCCTATTCTTTGTACTTGTACGGATAATATCATTACCTTTTCTACCTGTTAACTTGTATCATAGTGAACTAGCCTTCCTGAACACACACACACATCCCGCTGTGTATACATGTGTGTGTGTTTGTGTGTGTGTGTGTGTGTGTGTGTGTGTGTGTGTGTGTGTGTGTGTGTGTGTGTGTGTGTGTGTGTGTGTGTGTTTGGTTTGTTTGTTTGTGTGTGTGAGTGTGTGTGTGCGCGCGTGTATATGTAAGTAATCTGTGCGTGCGTGTGTGTGTTTGCTTATTTGTGTGTGTGTGCGTGTGTGTGCGTATGTGTGTGTGCGTATGGTGTGCGTGTGTGTGTGTTGTGTGTGTGTGTGTGTGTGTGTGTGTGTGTGTGTGTGTGTGTGTGTGTGTGTGTGTGTGTGTGACTATCACTTATTTCTAATTCCTGTATGATTTGTTGTTATTATTAGTGAAGGATGTGTATGCTGTATTAATGTATTGTCACATGCCACCGCAGGGAAAAACGTGTTGGTGGCTCAGAAAAACGGCAAACTTGGGATTCCTTTTGGGGCATGTCAGACCTAGCTGAACAGCAAACTGGGCTGTCTACAGCATCGTGCCTGGCCATTTTCTCGGCGGTTCGCAAACACCAAGTTGTTGTAGTAAAGCTACGTTGGGAGCTTCTTACTGCTAACTGTCGAGACTATAGTAAGGGGAAATGAGCTGGCAGGTACGCAAGCTAGTGGCAGGGCGGGCTGCCCGAAAGAGAGAAGAAGGCCCAAAGTTGGGCAACAGAAGGTTGTTCCATACCCTCTTGGTCCGGTGGTTGGGCTGGACCTGGTTGGTATGCGTTGTGTAGTTATATCCCGGGTTTATCGTCTTCCCTTCTTGCCATTTCGTTTGTAAACAAGGTAACTGATAACTGGGTCCGAACGGGTCATGCAAGGCATGGACCGCCCCACTTCGCTTGATGGAAAGGCCATCGAGTGTGTCGGTAGTTTGGGAGGTGATTGTCCGGAGAGTGATGAGGCATTGGTGCTCTGGGTCCTATCCACCACAGTCAGGTGTTTTTTGTTTGTTTGTTTGTTTGTTTGTTTGTTTGTTTGTTTGTTTTGTCAACTATTGTGACAAGACATGACACCTCCACCCCTCCATTTTAATTATTGTCGTTGTTGCTGCTGCTGTTGCTCTTGTTGTTGTTGCTGTTGTTGCTGCTGCTACTGTTGTTGTTGTTGTTGTTTCCATATGCTTTGACATAGTTTGCATTATACAAAACTGTTTATTAATAAAATGACAATGAAAGGCGTTCTGGTATGATACAGCTGACTGAAATCACAGAGAACATAACCAACTATTTGGGTCAGGGCTTCCCAGTCGATTTAATAACTTTTGATTTCAGAAGGGCTTTGAATCGGTATCACTTGGATATTGCTGACTGAACTAACAGCAATGCAGTTAAGAGCAGTGGGAGCAAAGACCCTAGTACTGAGATAGGGCACATGTTAGTTAACTGGCACAACCAGCAAAAACAACAGTTTCAGTTTTTGTTTTAGTTTAGTTGCGCCTGGAATGAACTTCATGTGTACAGACGCCTCTGATAACATGTGACAGGAGGATCCAAAATGATCGTGACATAGGTCTTAAGCCTGCTCATAAGCCCTACGCACTGGCAATGTCTTGAGGTCCTGTATCTTGTCTTATGTTTGTGTCAGTCAGTCCAGTACTGGATAAAAAATAAACTGACGAGCATAAAGAATAAAACGACAACAACAACACACAGACATAAAAACAAACAAACAAACAAGTATAGCTGTGTCCGTTCCATTCTCCTTTAATGCTCAAAATGCTGGATGATGATAAGAGACTGACCTTACCACACCAAACTATCAACTTTCCACACACGAAACTTCGGAAGATTTCTGATCAATAACTATTTGCTCAAAGCGGTCAATAGAGTATGGACACCATCATCATGAAAAGACAAATGAAATAAATCAGACACATCATCCGAGGAGAGCAGGGATATCATCACCAAGACTGGACACCAGACGAAAGACGCAAAAAAGGCAGACCCAAGGACACCAGGGGCTCGTTTCTTACACGCTAGCATGTTCACGCAATAGTGGCTAGAAAACGAGTGGTGCGTGCAAGAAAAAAAAGTGAAACGAATTCGAGGCGGAAGTAAGATTTTAACCGATATACAGCTCTATTTCATCACAGAAGACGGAAATGGTCATCAAACACAAAGGAGACTTGCACGACTGTGCTGCCGTCAAGATCTTCTCGATGCCACCTAGTCCATACCTCGCCACACTTGCCGCGAGGTGGAACAAAGAAACACTACTACCCAGCGTATCTCGCAAAAACCTCACCTGTCTAGCGTGTAAGAAATGGGCCTCTGGTGAAGGCCCTGAAATACGTCTGGGGTACCATACAGAATGGCCAAGAACAGTCAGGACTAGAGGCTGCTGCTCTGCATGTCAATGGCATAATGGGCAGTAAGTTGGCTACGGAAATGCCCGCAAAAACAGTAGGTGTGTAAACAAGTCAGTGACCACACTTACCGTTCTCATTGTGGGTATCAATAGTTCAGTGGGTGGAGCGTCGGATTCGCTTGCCTGCGGTTGTGGGTTCTAATATGAGGTGCACTACATTTAAATGGCCTTCCTACTGTCCCATCTTAACATAGTCGCTGTTTTGTCAGTGTAGCATTTGATAAGTCTCTAGCTCTTTCCCTCACTTTCCTGGGATAATTATCACCTGAGTGAGTGCTTATGTAAAACTTGAATCAAATCAGTCAAATAATCAGTCACTCTCTTTGGTAGCACAGTCAGGGTTAAAACGAGATGCAGTTAAATAAGCACCGTTTTCAGTTTTCAAGAAATAGATAAAGTGACTGCTGGTATTTTTTTTTTTTTTTTTTTTTTGGCCCGTTTTCTACGCCATCTTAGTGAAAACCGAATCTGGTACAATTTTTCACAATGCCTAATAATGATTATAATGATAATGGGCATAATAATAACGATACTATGGAATTCCATTCTGAGACTGCTTGACAGGGATGTATTCTACGCTCATTTTCATAACATATCCTGCCGTCAACCAAGCCTGAGGGACACAGACACTCCCCCAATTGGTCAGAAGATTTGAGCAATTACCGTCAACGACGCATCCGTGAAATGGATGGGTCTTGATTGCCTGGTCCTTGTCTTCCAATGAGCTCACAGATAGTTCAGCTGTTGATAAGAGTGGTAAGAGCTGGTTGGAGTCGAAAAATCCCACAACAATTTTGACAACACTGATGGGGCTTGAGCCCACAACCTTCCAATCATTAATCCGTTGCTCTAGGCAGTACGCCACGGCAACTGCTTGTACTTATTGGTATTATTTATTTGTATCAGGGTGTTAACTGCTTGTATTTAATCCATTTGAGAGAAGAGAAAGAGAATGAATGACTAATTTCTACTTTCCAACAGTGCATTACTGTGCTTTTTGGCCTCTGTGTGTGTGTGTGTGTGTGTGTGTGTGTGTGTGTGTGTGTAGGTGTGGTGTGTGTGTGTGTGTGTGTGTGTGTGTGTGTGTGTGTGTGTTTGTATGTGTGTGTTTGTGTGTGTCTGTTCTTGTTTAGTGTTCCCTGATGCAAACCAATAATAAAAAAAAAAAACACTCGTAAACAAACAGTCACTAACTAGAAAATTATACTGTCAGGTGCAATACTTGATTTCTTGAAAATCCAATCAGACAGTCAGACAAAGGATAGGGAAAGGGGGGAGACAATGAAGAATCTGTCACCAACTAAAAATTTATTTCCTGAAATACTTGATTTCTTGAATATCTAATCATACAGTCAGAGAGAATTAAGGGAGACAATGAAGTATGAGATAATAATGATGATATTAATAACTACTTGCCACGAGTTGGGAGACAATGAAGTATAGGATAATAATGATAATATTAATAACTACTTGCCAAAAGTATGGCCTCATCATCAGCCTGAAGAAGGCAGAGGTCATGGACTAGAACGTCAGCGAAAACCTCAGCATTAGCATTGGCGATTAGATGAATTCACCTACTTAAGATCAACAGTCTCCAGCAACCTGTCCCTCGATCCAGAACTCAACAGGCAGATAGGGAAATTGCCACTGCCATGGTCAGTTTCAGTTTCAGTTTCTCAAGATGACGTCTCCGAGCTCGGAACGAATTCCATATGCACTAACGTCACAGGTGCCACGTGTATGGTGACTGTGGCACATGTCTTAATTATTAAGCCTGCACATAAACCCATGAGCTGGCCAGGTCTTGAGGGAAAAAAATCGATGAGGATGGGATTCAAACCCCCCCACGCGGTGAGACCCCAATGGATTAGCAGTCCATCGCCTTAACCACTCGGCCACCTCGGCTGTTCCATGGTCAAGCTGTCCAAAGGAATGTTGGAAAACAAAAATTTTGCCACAGCCATCAAGATTAGAGAGTACAGAGTTGTGTATCGAGCACTCCTACACACCAGCGACTGCTGGACAACCTACATGCAACAAAAGCACCACCTCAATAGTTTCCACTTGTGGTGCTGCTAGCGCTGGATCCTGGGCATTTCCTGGAAGGCTTACTTAGTGGTTTAATACAAGACAGGCGCAAATTTTCGGCCAACTGGCCTTGTCAAGCATAGACGTAAGATCACAAATAAACAAACACCAAACAAACAAACAAAAATAGGAGAAAAAGACAAACTTCCCTGCTGCTTCGTCCAGTGTGCCAATGCCATTTTCAAGCTGTCCAAAGGCATGTTGGAAAACAAAACTCTCACACACCCATCAAGATTAGAGTGTGCAGAGTTGAAACCGAGCACTCCTACACAGCAGCCATTGCTGGACAACCTATATGAAACTAAAGCACCACCGCAATAGTTTCCACCTGTGGTGTTCGAGCCTGGATCCTAGACATTTCCTGGAAGGCTTACTTAGTGGTTTAATACAAGACTGGCGCACACTGGACGAAGCAGCAGGGAAATTTCAGTCTTTTTCTCTTCATTTTTGTATTTGTTCGTTTGTGATTTTACGTCTACGCTTGACAAAGGCCAGTTGGTCGAAAATTTACCCTTGTCTTGTCTGGTTGTATTTAATACGGGTTCTGATTCTTTTTTCGTTTTGTTTATTTGTTTGTTTGTTTGTTTGTTTGTTTGTTTGTTTGTTTGTTTGTTTGTTTTTTGCTTGCTTGCTTTTTCCTGGTTCCTGTTTTCTTGAACGCCAGCAGTCACACTTGTTTTGGATTACTTAGTGGTTGCTCCCGAAT
This sequence comes from Monoplex corrugatus, assembly GCA_030674185.1. Taxonomy (NCBI): domain Eukaryota; kingdom Metazoa; phylum Mollusca; class Gastropoda; order Littorinimorpha; family Ranellidae; genus Monoplex; species Monoplex corrugatus. The sequence goes on along the minus strand of CM060314.1, from coordinate 47,214,050 downwards.
CCCATAACATATGAGACAGTGAAGCTGCTCCATTGTGCAAGCTCATCAGCCATTCTGTTATGTCATTCTATATTTTGTTAACAAGTCGAAGGTCCCTTTCCAATGTATGTCTCTGGGCATTCTGAGCCGCCTCCAGGTTTTGTGGGAAGTGTCTAGACATGTCCCAACCAGAGAAGGCGCCGTCTGCAAATGGTGGCAAGATATCAAAAACGGACAAACACACACACACACACACACACACACACACACACACACACACACACACACACACCACGCACCACACACACACACACGGACACACACACCACGCACACACACACACACACACACACACACACACACACACACACACACACACACACACACACACACACGAACACAAACACACACACAAGAAAACAAAACAAACAGCAAACATATACCATGACAACCCCCCCCCCCCCTTTTTTTTTTTTTCCATTAAGGATCATGGAACTTAGGAAGACTCCCTTTGTGCTCGCCTTTTTCTTTTCCTCATTTTCCAAGCCATCTTACTGGCCACAGAAGGTGGAACAGGTTTTACAATGGGATGATATTGATGACGATGAGGATGATAACCGTGATGCTATGGAGTTCCATCTAGGATTGAGACTGCGTGACAGGATTGTACTCTATACTTATTATCATAATATATCCTGGCGTCAACAGGGCCTGAGAGAAACAGGCACCTACGGTGTTGGTCAGAACATTTAAACACCACCATCCATGATGCTTCCGTGAAGTGGATGAGACTCGACAGTATGATCCCAGTCTTCCTTATGAACCCATCGCGTGCCCAAACTCTGGATAGGAGCTGGTTAGAACCACAAAAAACAAAAAATCCCGTATTGATTTTTGAAGAGACTGAACTCACAACCTTCCAGGAGGTAGTCTGTTGCGCTAACCACTACGTCATGGAGACTGTTCACCATGACACTCGTAAAGACATAAACCACGCACAACAAACAACCAGGAACAGAGAGAGAAGGGGGTGTCACATCGTGGCCTTCGCGACATAATGGCCTGACACCCCTCCATGTGACGTCAAGGCATTAAGCTATTGCCTTGCGAGACGCGCTGCGTATGTGTGACGGACGGCTTGATTTCGTAATCTGATCCACATACCTGATTTCATTATCTGATCCACATACCTAGTCAGCGTTTTAGGCAAACGTAATTTTGTAATCTTCAAGTCCACGAAGTCTGTGAACTGAATATTCACAGTTATTGTCTTCTTTGAAAAACTTATAGTTGACAGTGACGAAACCAGAAACAACAAAAGTAACAAAACGGTAGTCAGTTGTGAAGCACACAAACAAAAACGGCAATTACCGAAATCACTGTTCACACAGACGGACATACACACACAAAGATAGAAAAAAAAACATGGAGAACTAGAGACAGAGAGA
>CM060314.1:47194867-47207367 GCA_030674185.1 Monoplex corrugatus | reverse complement strand
CTACCAGCTGACAAAGGTCGTGCCACAGTCATCATGCCTAGACCCATGTACTATGAGAAGGCAAGCGAACTTCTGGAAGATACTACAACATATGAACGCCTCAAGAAAGATCCTACTTCCAAGTTTTCCAACAAACTGAAAGACACACTGAAACGCCTGAAAGAGACGGACCGCCTGTCATTAGAACAGTACAGGAAATTATACCCAACTGTGTCCGACGTCCCCAAGTTCTATGGTCTACCCAAAGTCCACAAGAAAGAAGTCCCCCTCCGTCCCATAGTCGCATCCAGAGGTTCCATCATGTATGAGACGGCTAGATTTGTGGCGGACATCCTATCACCTCTCGTAGGACACACAGATCATCACATCCACAACAGTGCTGACCTAGTGGAAAAACTGAGTAACTACACCCTCGCTCATGATGAACTCCTTGTGTCATATGATGTCTCTGCCCTATTTACCAGCGTACCAGTGAAAGAAAGCATAGAGATCATACGCCGAAGGTTACAAAACGACCAAACCCTCCACCAACGTACATCTCTCACAGTGGACGACGTATGTGAACTCTTGTCCTGCTGCCTCACCACCACCTACTTCACCTTCCAAGGTGAATTCTACCAACAAAAAGAAGGAGCAGCCATGGGCTCCCCAGTAAGCCCAATAGTAGCCAACCTGTTCATGGAGGATTTTGAAGAGAAAGCATTGGCTTCTTTCCACTCCCCACCACGATACTGGGGGCGCTACGTAGACGACACCATGACTATCCTCCCCCAGCAACTGGTCGAACAGTTCACAGAACATCTGAACAACCAACACCCAGCCATCAAATTCACGAGGGAAGTGGAACAGAACAACTCCATAGCCATGCTGGACACCCTCATCACCAGAACTGATGGCATTCTATCCTTCTCGGTCTACCGTAAACCAACTCATACGGACCAATATTTACAGTTCGACAGCCACCAGCCCCTTGAACACAAACTGGGAGTGATTCGAACCCTTACCCACAGAGCTAACACCATATGCAGTACCCAAGAGGCAAAAGACAAGGAGACAAACCACCTGAAAAAAGTGCTCACCATCTCGGGCTACAAAAAGTGGGCCTGGAACAGCCCGGGAGGCAGGAAATCCAACACCGCATCCCAACAGCCAGTGAAACAACACCAGCGCAAGGGACACATCACCATCCCATACGTAGGAGGTGTGAGTGACGCTCTGTCCAGAAAGATCAGAAAACTGGGGGTGGCTGTACATTCCAAACCTTCCAACACCATACGCAGCCAGCTGGTCACCCCCAAGGACAAAACCAGCAAACTCGACAAAGCTGGCATTATATACAGAATAGACTGCCAGGACTGTAACCAACATTATGTCGGTGAAACTGAACGTCCCCTTCAGAAGAGACTAACAGAACACAAGAGGGACTCTTCTCCAGTAGGAGCTCACCTACACGCCGAAAAACATCAATTCAGTGCGGACAATGTCAACATCCTGGACAGAGAAAATAAGTGGTTCCAGCGAGGAGTCAAGGAGGCCATCTACATCGCAGCCACCAACCCCCCGCTCAACAGGGACCGGGGCCGTTACACCCTGCCCCCGGTGTACCATTCTCTGATTCGATCTCGTGAACTGGGTTCATCCCATGTTCGCGAGATCTGAGTAGAGATTCACGCAGACAGCATTAGAGCGCTGACGAAGATGGCGAGAACGCCATCGAAAGCTACGGAACTGTGAGTAGCGATTTTTACACTGTTGGGAGACCTTGTTCTTCAAAATTGGTAGCATTACAATTATACATATGTTTGCAATTTTGAACTTTGGCTCCATTTACGGAGATAGCATCAATTATCATGTGTCAAATTTATAAGTTTGATATGACCTGCTCTGTGGCTATATAGGAAGCCTGTGTATTCTGTTTATTGTTGTATCAATTTCTTTTTTTGATGTTTATTTTCTATTTGTTCTAAGTTTTTCGTTCGTGTGTTTTCTGTTAACATGTCAAACCAGGACAGAAAACCATCTCTTGTTTTCTGTGTGAGTTGATTTGATCTGACTATCCAGTGATTACAAGGATCCCGATTTTCCGTCAAATGTATTCTCAAGGTTGTCTCCCTCTCTCTCTTTCTCTCTCTCTCTCTCTCTCATGCCTGTGGTAAATGTGTACAAGTATCTTGGAATACTGTTCTCTACTCGTTTGAGCTTTGTTGCAACATGCAAAGAGTTAACCAGCAGAGCTAAAAATGTTTCGCTTTTCATTATGCAGAAGATGTACCTTTTTAATATTAATTCTTTCGATGTGTTTGTTAAATTATTTGATTCTCAGGTACAACCTATCGCACAATATGGGTCTGAGCTATGGGGATTAAGTAAAGCTGCAATTCATTGTGAAGCAGTTCATACTTTTGCTTTGAAAAAATTTCTAGCAATTAATATGCGAACACCTAATGATCTTGTATATGGTGAAACAAATCGCCATCCCATATACATAAACTCTGCAGTTAATTGTGTTCGCTACTGGCTTAAATTGTTGCATATGAAAGACCATAGAATTCCACGAAAAGCATATAATATGTTATATGATTTAGATGCTAAAGGTAAGCAAAACTGGGCATCCAATATACGTATTTGCTTGTTTAAATATGGTTTTGGTGTTGTATGGTTTTGTCAAGGTGTTGGCAGACTGAATCAATTCATTCGTGTTTTTCGTCAACGTTTAATTGATTGTAGGTGGCAGGAATGGAACGAACATACTCAAAATAGTGAGAGGTATAACATATACACTACTTTTTTCTGGTATGCATGATTTGAACCCCTATTTAAAGATAGATATGGATAGACATCTAAAATATACAATGACACGATTTAGGTTAGGTATATCGGAAATCACAGTTCATTATTTTAGATACAGAGCACATAGTGATCGTGATCTATTATGTCCATTGTGCAAAATAGCAAAAGAAGATGAAGTACATTTTGCATTATGTTGTCCAGCACTCCATTCTATTCGTGAGAAATACGTAAGCTCAAAATTTTATAGACAACCTTCTTTATTTAGATTTACTTTATTGATGTCATCAACTTCTACTAAAGCTGTTCGAAATTTAGCTTTATTTCTATACAAAGCATTTAAATTTAGAGAGACTGCAATTTTTTGAGTCTTTTTAGAATGAATTCTACCCAACGGATGCAAGGCTCGAATATGAATAGAATGTTTGTATCTTATGTTCTTTTCGCTTATTTGTTATGCTTTTGTACATAATATTTCAAATTAGAAATATGGTTATTGCTTAGTTAATGTTTATATGACTGTGAGAATGCATAATTATGTCTATCCCCCCTTCTAAGAGGCTGTGGCCTATATGAATAAACTATCTGAATTCTCTCTCTCTCTTTCTCTGTCTCTTTCTCTCTCTTTCTCCTTCCCCCTCTCTCTCTCACTCTGTGCATGTGTGTGTGTGTGGGAGCATGTGTATGCGTGTGTGAACATGTGTGTCCTTGTGTGTGTGTGTGTGTGTGTGTGTGTGTGTGTGTGTGTGTTTGGGTGTGTGGGTGTTCGCTTGTCTGTGTGTGCATGCGTTTGAGAGTGTGTGTGCTTGAGTGTGCTTCTGTTTGTGTGTGTGAGTGTGTGTGTGCGTGAAAGAGACAGAGAGAGAAGGTGAAAGAGAGAGAGAGAGAGAGAGAGAGAGAGAGAGAGAGAGAGAGAGAGAAAGAGAGAGAGAAAGAGAGAAAAAAAAAGAAGAGAGAGAAGAGAGAGAGAGAAGAGAGAGAGAGAGAGACAGTGCGTGTAAGCATTTTTGCCTGATTGCAATGATTTGTATTGAGAGACGATGTTTAACAAAAATAGCTGATCACACACACACACACACACACACATACACACGCGCGCGCACGCACCACACACACACACATACAATATATATATATATACAGATATATGTATATATATATATGTAATAATATATATTATATATATATAATATATATATATAATAAACATACCTTTTTTCGTGTTTTAGCCAGCAGAATCGATGTTACAGAAGTCGGTCTGTGAGTGACTGTGACAGATAGAGAATGAAAGACAGAAGACAAGAGGTATGATGTAAACTCTGTGTGTGTAGGTGTGTGTTCTTTATGTTTTCCCCAATCACACACAACTATCCATTCAGTCACCTCGCCCACCTCTGTAAACAAGACAGCAGATCAATATTTTGTAACCAAACAGGAACCCTCAGTTCGTCTTTATCCAGCCGGATCAACAAACACATAAGAACAGAGATAAATGTTCAACGTCCACTGTGCAATAGAAGGCAGGTAATCGTTTACTCAGTTCAGTTATTATTTTTCTTCCCAAACGTCCCTTCACAAGGAATCCTTCACTGCACAAACACTTCCCGGACAGTTCTCACAATTCAAGTTTTCACAGCATCGATATCATTGTTTAGCACTCAGTTCATCACTGGATATAAATATATTTTTGTTACCGCACAATCCCGGGGAGCAGGACGAATCACAGAGGCGTCTATCTACACCTGTATGTACCTCTCTATCTCTCTCTCTTTATCTGTTGTCTCTCCTTGTCTGTCTCTCACTCTTTGTCTGTCTCTGTCTGTCTTGCTCTTTCTGTCTTCTTGTCTGTCTTTCTCTTTGTTCTGTCTCTCTTTGTCTGTCTGTCTCTCTTTGTCTGTCTGTCTCTCTTTGTCTCTGTCTCTCTTTGTCTGTCTTCTTCTGTCTGTCTCTCTCTTTGTCTGTCTGTCTCTTCTCTTTTTGTCTGTCTGTATCTTTGTCTCTGTCTGTCTGTATCTTGTCTCTCTCTCTCTCTCTTTCTCTCTCTTTGTCTGTCTGTCTCTCTTTGTATGTCTCTCTCTCTTTGTCTGTTTCTCTCTGTCTGTCTCTCTCTTTTTGTTCTGTCTGTCTCTTCTCTTGTCTCTCTGTCTTCTCTCTGTCTTGTCTCTCTCTCTCTTTGTCTCTGTCTGTCTCTGTGTGTGTGTCTCTCTTTGTCTGTCTCTGTCTGTCTCTCTTTGTCCTTTCTGTCTCTCTCTCTTTGTCTATCTCTCTTTGTTGTCTCTCTCTCTCTTTGTCTGCCTCTGTGTCTGTCTCTCTCTGTGTCTGTCTCTGTCTGTCTCTCTGTCTATCTACCTATCTATCTACCTATCTATCTACTACTATCTACCTATCTATCTATCTATCTATCTATCTATCTATCTATCTATCCCTATTCGGAATAAGCAAGATCCACCAGTTTCTTTCTGTGGATACACAACTGTACGTGACTATTCTGTCTAAAGTTAATGTTTGTAACTGTCTTTTTCAGCGTTCTGATGAATCATGATATGCTATCCAAGCTCTGTATTTTACAGACTTTTATCCCAGGACATTCATCTGGTTTCTCATGATGGGTTTGCTGTAAAGTAAGAACAAATCTGGTGACAAAACACATCACAGTCTAACCCCTCTTTCGACAAGTTTTCTATTCTCATTGCTGCTGTTTGTTTCCAGTACGTATTTCTGATTTTTCTTACATTCTTTTCCATTCATTTTAAACGTTTCTTGTATTAGATAAACATAACACATAAATTTATATCCTTGTTCAACTCATCTGATCTTATCAAATAATCTCCCAACAATCAGAATTTATGCATAGATTATTTGATTAATATGCATTACAAGTGCATATGTGCAGTTAACAAAAGGGATATTCCCACCCCCTAGAGATTGTTTTAAAAATCATGAATTTCACGAATCATCATCATCAGGTGCCTTGCCGCATGGCATTGGCGATTATGGACTTCCATCTGTTTCTATCACTTGTTGCCTCAAGCATCTCTTCCACCCTACTTGTCCCCAGTCACTCTGCAAGTCCGTCTAGTATCTTCTCCCTGGGTCTACCCGGTGCTCTCTTTCCCTCCAGCTTTCCCGTTGTGACCAGGTGTTCCAATTTCCCTTTCCTCATACAATGGCCTATAAATGTTGCCTGTCTTTTCCTAATGTTCCTTATGAATGATCTACCGTGTCTGCCTCCATCAAGACTGTCTCGTTTGTTTTCTTTGCTGTCCATGGAACTCTCAACATTCTTCTTAGAAACCACATCTCGGCTGCCTCAGTCTTGTTCTGGCTTTGCTTGTTGACTGTCCACGCCTCGCAACCGTACAACAATGTTCTACATAACATTCAAGAACTCTCTTCCTGATGTTAATTGATAGGCATTTGTTGGTAAGAATGCTTTTCATCTTCGTGAATGTTGTTTTGGCTCGGCCGATTCTGCCGGCTATTTCTGATGTGCATCTGCATCTGGTGAAATGATCGTTCCCAGGTATTTAAACTTATCAACCTGTCTCAAGGTTGTGTCGTTTGCTGTTATTTTGCATGACGGGATTTCATCTTTTTTTCTGATCACCATGACTTCAGTCTTCCTGCTGTTTAGTTCCAACCCCTCACCTTTTGCTTTCTATTTCTAGCATATTCACAAGGTTTTGTAGGTCCCTTTCACTTTCTGCAACTATCACGGTGTCATTTGCGTATTGAATGATGTTTATCATTTATCCTCCAACCTTTATCCAGGGTCTTACTCTAGGTTTCTCATGATGTTTTCCCTGTAAAGTGAAAACAGACCTGGTTACAAAACACAACCCTGTCTCATTCCTCTTTTAATGTTTTGGAAAGAGCTTTATCTTTTTTATTCTCATTGCAGCTGTTTGTTCCCAATACATATTTTGTTTTGTAGATCTTTTCCATCAATATTGAGTCTTTCTAGTTGGTTGATCAATTCTTCATGTCTTCCCCGATCGAAAGCCTTGGTATAATCAACAAAGCATACATATAAATCCTTGTTCATCTCGATGGACCTCTCTATAATAGTTCTTAGGATGTATACAGCATTAATAGTTCTTTTCCTTTCCACAAATCCACACTGTTCATCTGCTATTTCTCTTTTGATTCTATTCCTTGTCCTCATCATGATTATTCTTAACAGGATCTTGGTTACATAACTCATCAAACTGATTGTGCGATGGAGTTCGCATTCTATAGGCTCTGTCTTCTTTGGACGTGGAATGACAATTGATTTTGACATATCTTTGGAGATTTTTCCAGTATTGTAAATTTCATTTAGAAGACTGTTATTTTTTTCTATGCCGAATTCCCCCAGGTCTTCAATCATCTCTAGTAATGTTGTCTGGTCCTGGGGCTTTTCCTGGTTTCATCTTTTTCAATGCTGCTCTAAATTCATCGTTCATTATGGGTAGTCCTTCAAAGTTCTTTCTTATAATGTGTTCTTCATTTCTGTCATCTTCAAAAAGGTCTTTACTGTACTCTCCCCATCTGTCTCATATTTTGTCTTTTTTCCATGATAAGCGTACCATCTTTCGATTTAAAGCAACCAGTTGATGTGCATGTATTTTTCCTGTGGGACAATTTCTTCTATTCGTCTGTGCATACCCGCCTGAGGATCCGTTTTGTGTCGGTCTTCTATTTCTTTGCATTTTGTTTTGAGCCAAGCTTCCTTAGCTTCATTGCATCTATTCCTGATTTCTTTGTTTATCTTCCTGTATATTTCCTCGTTTCTTTTGCCTTCCCCCGTTCCTCCATCAAGCCTAAAATTTCTTTTGTCATCCAGTTCTTTTTTTTTTTGCTTTTCTACCTACTACAGGGATTTCTTCACAAGCTTTATTTATCGAATTTCTCAACTTTGTCCATTGTTCCTCACTGTCACCAACGTCTTCCAGAGCACTGAATTTGTTTTGAACATGTACATTAAATTTTTTACGTATCACTTCATCTGTCTTCAAGAGTCCAAGATTTAGTTTGATGTTGCTTTTGGTCTGTTTATTTTTCCGTAATTTCAGCCTAAATCTTCCCACCACAGGATTATGGTCACTGTTGCAGTATGCGCCTGGTAGTGTTTTTGTTGACACAAATATTGTGGTAAAATATTACTACATAGACCTTTGAGTCCATGAACCTGATAATAAAATTGATCTATCAAACTAATAGTTAAAATCTATTAAACTAATATTAAACTGCAGCAAAATTCCCTCTCTCATTGTTTTCTTTGTTTTTGTCTCTAATATGCAAACACATACAAACACACATACATACATACATACATAACATACATACATACATACATACATACATACATACATACATACATACATACATACAGATGGAAAGACCAACTGCAGTTCAAAAAGAAACAGGCACCTGTGCAACACATTTCAAGACAGCTCACGTTTTGTAGAACTTTCGCAATAAGGGTTCCCCTCAAATTGTGACGAGGATCTCTGGTTTTCCCAAAAATAATCTAACCGTGTCTGTCTAGAAGAGTCAAACTCTTCCTCGAGAGCATACTACTAGGATTTGATATGTCATTGAGTAGCTGAGGCAAAGGGCTTCCGTATCTACTAGATTATTACTTTCCTGTTTGGCTCATGCCAAGGATGAAGCTTTGATCTATGTTCCTGTCTATGTAAAGCTTTTACTACACAGGGAAACGAACGCTAGTCTCACTTGCCTCGTAGAAAGTGGTTACTTCTCATTAACTCACTAGGTATAATCTACACACAAAAAGAAAAAGAGAGAAGGAGGAACACAATAAGCAACAACACACATGCACAGTCTAGACGAGAATAATAGTAGTTCTAAAACAAATTATATTTGGTTTTGGATTCCTCCCAAACAAATCACGAATTCTGTAGGCCTATATCAACCGATTTATTTCTGATTATCAATATGCACATTTAATAAAGAACACACTAACCTCACAATCCTAACAACCTGACGAACCAAGGAACTATTACACGTACCTTGGGCAGTAACTGTTTGTCTCTAATGGGGCTGTTACGTTCTCTCTCTCCTGTCTGGCTATCTTCTCTCTCTTCTCGGCGGGTCTCTCTCCAGGTTCTCCGATCCACCTGGGTGGCCATCGAATGGGTGAATGCCTATAGTGATTGACTTTCTGGCTTTTATACAGTGCGTTTCTGTTGTTTCTGTCACAAAACCTCCATCTGTCTTTCATTGGACATCGAAATTTGAATAACTAACCTGTCTTTCATTGGACATCGAAATTTGAATAACCAAGCAATCTTTGGCACCTGGCGGCCCTGGCTGTTATTCAACCCTCTGGACTTTTCGCTTGGACGTTGGTATTTGCTGAAACCTTTAGTGTACTAGATAACCTACCCTCTATAGTTGGATAAGACCAATGTGAGCGTTAGATCCTGCTCGGTGGAAAATGTTGAGTAACCAGTTAATTCATGGATGGCGTGCTCTTCATTACGCAAACCTTACGTACCCGTGTAACGATACGGTCTGAGGGGGACTAGGTCGGTGGAAAATTTGAGTAACCAGTCCAATCATGGATGGCGTGATCTTCATTAGGCAAACCTTAATTACCCGTCTAACAATGCGGTCTGAGGGGCACCCTGTGATAATATGTCCCCTCCCCCGCAAAAAATGTCCTCATTTTTTTTTTGTAACAGTATAGGGGGAATGGGAACGTAATGAAATAAGGTACAATGCAACACATATTCTCGTACACGATTGACAGGCGATAGGAAGGTTTGAGGAATAAGGGAATTTATCAAAGAAGATTTATGGGAAATAGGATGAATCCGAACACCCATGTGCATGCTGGCGCAGCACTGTAGCAGCCGGGCTGGGCAGGTCAGTTACCAGGAAGATGTCATTCACCAGTTGTGGTAAGCAAAGTTCGGTTTACACAGTCAAGACTCTCACACGTGTACATATGTCGTATTTGCACCTCGAGAAACACCATGCACACATAGTTCATGTCCATATGACGTATGCAGAAGGACGTCCATAGAAACGTGAATGAGGGAGGTGAACTGGTTTTTCAGCAAGCAGTCAGGCTGAAGACAAAGAAGAAACGCAGACTGCCTGATGACGGAAGACGTGAAGTTGGCGATACATGTGGCAAAGAAATGTGTCTCGTATGCAAACTGTGGATGAAGCGGTGAAACCACAGTGAAGATGAAGGTGTGTGAAGGAGTCCACTTACGTTAGAGTTAAATGAATGATGGCTTCAGTTGTTGAGCTGAGATGACTGCAGCAGAGACCAGCCGCAGGACACTGGGATGATGAGCAGAAGTAGTTGCGTGGAATCATCCCAATAATAAAGACCAGTAGCTTCTTGCACAATGTGTTCTGATTCATGGGACTTTGAGGGAATGGGATGGGAAAACATAGCGTTCAAATAAAGCAATCGCTTGTCATCCATGTCAAGAACAAATGGCCTAATGAATACTTGCAAAGGAGAGAAAGGAGACACATAATTGGGGGAGAAGTGAGGTTGAATACGATACCATAAATTATAACACTATTCTAAAATAAGGATACGAAAGGTATACGCGAAGGCAAGGCATAACAATGCAAAATAATCATACAAAACATCATTCCTGATAATTGTTGGTAGAGATACAATGTATACACGGAGAAATGTTTGAAAACACACTTCAAATATGGAGAAACGCAATTTTAAAACGCGATTCAGATATGGAGGAATATTAGCATTTCATACATGGAGAATAACAGCGTAAAAACAAAATACATCATGGAGAATGCAGATTAAATCACGATTTATACATGGGGAAATATTATGAAGAAAAACCAAAAAAACCAAGGTACATACATTTGGAAATACAGCTTACATATGAAATTCACATTTGGATAAATGGAGCATGAAAAATAGAATTTCTACATGGTGAAATTCACGTTAATTACGCAACACAATACATATATTGAGAAATGTAGTTTGAAACAGAATGCATACATGGAGGAATACTCTGTGAAACAGACTTCAAATGTATAACGTCCGTAATCATGAAACAATAATTAATAAAATATGCGACGTATCTTGAAACAGAACATAAATCACTGCCAGGAAGTGATTGGGATGCGTCAAAGAGAAGCGCCACTTAAAATATCTTTAGGACGCGTGCAAGTATTATCAAAGTCCGAAAAGCAGACAAGGTTGAGGGATTCACTTATGCGTACATGCTAGTAGAAATGTCAATGAGCCTAATGGCAGGAGCACAAAAGGTACACAGGTATTACACTTCTGTTGAAGTTCGTGGCATAGGTCATTCTGGGAGATAATGCGACGAAATACTTCACGTTACCAAAGTCATTCGTAAATGTTCACGTTCATCTGATATGACGCACACAAATTATAAACACAGCCATAGTACATAAGACACATATTATGAAGGCATGATGAAGCAATAGCACATAAGGTGACGTTTCTCTTTGGCATGGTAGAGAAAACGAGTTTTGCAAGCTCGTAGATGATATCTACGCAAAAGTACGCTGACGATAATGTCAATCAGTGCAAATGTGGGGTTGGGGATATACTCTACATATATCTTTAAAGAAAAATATAACGGGAAAGAGAAAAACAACAAAAATGGTACAGTTTCAAAGTGTGAAATGATGGGTAATACTAAGGCAGGGCTGAAAATAAAAAAATTAAAGAAAAAAAAAAAGGGGGGGGGGGGAGGTTCATAGAGTGTAATCATGGACCACGGGAGTGGGGTGGTGGCGTGGGGTGGGGGGACTACTCATGCTGGAGGCAGGAATTAAAGGGATTCATTTCCTGGATCCGCCGGCTCCAGGACCGGGCGGTCTGTGGATTGGAGTGCAGAGGGGGGGGGGGGGGGGGAACTGACTATTGACTGGGTTAGGATTCCTCAGATAAAGTGACAGTATCGCCATGCTTGATCTGGAGGAAGACCGTGTAGTTCTCTATCTGTAGTTTACGTAGTGTGTACGTTTCAAATAAGGGACAATTTCTCTAACGGGGGAGAACTACTTCTTGACGGTTCGTTTTTCTTTTAGAACCGGTCGTGGCCAGTTAAGGTGAAGTTCACCCACAAATGGCGATGTAGGACAACATGTACATAAAGTTGGGGACAGGGATACAATAGTCTTAGGACACTTAACAACTGCACACAAAAACACATTCACACGTTATGTTGTACCACACACTTCCAGCATGACCTCAGAGGAATGATAATAGCACGAAGGTTTGATCTAATGTAACTGATGATAAAAATGATAAGCAAAACACATATCAATGCTTGAGTACTAACAAACGGAGTGATCTACCGCAGTAAGGTGCAATCGTCATGGCAGGCATCTCCTAACATGCTCCCAGACGAGGGAAGAATGAGAAGCTGCCTGCGAGGACGGAGCAGAAACGATGTAATTGTAACAGACAAAACACGTTAATTGTAACAGACAAACGAGTTTCTTGACAACTTCACCACAATTCAATTTCTGAGATATGATTTAAGGGGAGAGTACCTTGATCTGACACAACAACAAAGGACACAACCGATTCTTTAAACACGAAATCGGAGTTGCGCAACAAAATCAGGGAGATTGATAACCACGGTACCATGGTGACAAGAACCATTAATTGGAATTGGAAAGGTTAGTACATGGTACAAATGAAGATGAGTTAGTAGAAACGATAGAAACATTTA
>CM060314.1:47151601-47194767 GCA_030674185.1 Monoplex corrugatus | reverse complement strand
CTCTCTTCTCTGTCTCTGTCTCTGTCTCTGTCTCTCTCTGTCTCTCTCTCTGTCTCTGTCTCTTTGTCTGTCTCTGTCTCTGTCTCTCTCTCTCTGTGTCTCTCTCTCTCTCTCTCTCTCTCTCTCTCTCTCTCTCTCTCTCTCTCTCTCTCTCTCTCTCTCATGCCTTTCAATTCTGAAAGCAATGGCGACAAAAGGCATTGAAGAACAACGACATCTCAGTCAACTATACCAAGTTGTAATACTCAGTGTCATCAATTATGGACTGGGCCTCACTATGTTATCACAGACAAACCTGCTAAAACTAGAAAGAATACAAAACGAAGCAATGAGAGTGATCCTCAAACCACAAAAGACACACCCACAGAGACTATACGACACCTGCTTAACCTTCCTTTAATACAGTCGAGACACAAAATAGAACAAGTGAAGGTATTCTAAAGGGCATTGGAGAACCCAGAAAAGCCACTCCATCAGTTGGCTGAAACAGCAAAAGGCAACAGACTCCAACGTTGAAAATCATGGATGGGACATGTAGAAGACTCAACAGAACGTGTGTCAGCTGACAGAACTAAAAGGGACAAAGGAATAGGAAAAATGTCCAAACCGTTTCAAAATTATTGCAAAACCATCATACCCAAAAATCTAGAGAGACACTGTCGCGAATGGCCAGAGGGAAAACAGATGCAGAAATTCAAGTACTCATAAAGTAACTAAGTTGCAACCCCAAAGATGTAATCATATACTTGGATGGCTCAGTCACCAATAACAAAACTGGATGAGGCTTCAATGTCAAACAGAATGGGAACACCAAGCATGACGAAAATGCTAGATATGATATCACAACCTCCAGTCTAACAATGGAAATTGAGGCAGTCACACATGTACTACAATGATTAACCTCACTGGGTGATGACATAAAAAAAATCAAGCTTTCATTGTGACTGACTCGATGAATGTACTTCACGAAAAGATTTACATCTCCCTACAAAACACACAAATGAAGAACTCCTATCTGTATTCTCCAAGTATTTCACCACCAAAATACAAACTCTTCGTGACAGGCTTGACAGGACACCCTATCAACCATGCCCACCTGACCCTTCCTTCTCTGCACACCTCTTACTACTTTTACTCCAGTCTCACAAGAAGAAATTCTCAACACAATCAGATCCATGTCGTTCAAAACCTGCGAACTGGATCCTCTTCCAGGTTCTCTCTCTACTCCAACTGTCTCCCTACTCTCCTCCCATTCATCACTGACATCATCAACACTTCTCTCCAAACTGGAACTGTCCCAGATTTTTTCAAGTCTGCTATTATTCACCCTCTCCTCAAGAAATACAATTTAGACCCAAATGAACTGAAAAATTATCGGCCTATCTCTAATCTCTCTTTCTTGTCAAATCTGCTTGAAAACGTTGTCCTCAACCAACTGAACTCTCACCTGTCTGCCAACAATCTCCTCAATCCTTTCCAGTCAGCCTACCGCCAGTGCCATAGCACTGAAACTGCCCTACTACACATTCTCAACAATCTCCTCCTTGCAACTGATACTGGCAAAGTCTCTCTCCTCGCACTCCTTGATCTGTCTGCAGCCTTTGATACCATTCATCATGGTATTCTCCTTTCTAGACTCCATCATACTTTTGGCATCTCTGACACTGCTCTCTCCTGGTTCACTTCATATCTATCAAACAGAAAACAAACTGTTCTCATCAATGGCACTTACTCTCAACCTGCATACCTGACCTGTGGTGTTCCACAAGGATCTGTCCTTGGCCCTGTTCTTTTCACTCTTTACACCTCCCCCCTGTCCACCATCACCAACTCCCACTCTATAAAACACCACTTCTGTGCTGATGACACCCAACTTCAAGACAGTGACTCACCTGACAATATACAGCGCCTCTTGACTCGCACCACTGAGTGTTACTCGGACATTAAGAACTGGATGACATACAATAAACTTCAGCTTAACGACGACAAGACAGAAGCTATCCTCATTGGCACCCGCAGAAACTTTCTCAGCTCCTCCTCTTTCTCTCCCATTATGTAACACATCAGTCCCAATTTCTGATTCAGCTAAAAACCTTGGTGTCTGCATTGACTCTACCCTCTCCATGAACAACTTTGTTTCTCAAACTGCCAGATCTTGCTACTATCACCTCCATCGTATAAGCCTGATCAGGAAGTATCTCTCTGTCGAAACAACTGCAAAACTCGTTCTCTCCTTCATAATGTCTCGCATTGACTATTGCAGTTCAGTTCACTCCTGTCTGGTCTTTCTGTCTCCACAATTCACATCCTACTGCGCATTCAAAACAATGCTGCACGCCTTGTACTAAAAAAGAAAAAAGCTGACCACATATCTCCTCTCCTGGCACAACTTCACTGGCTCCCTGTATCAAAGCGCATATAGTACAAACTAGACACCATGTGCTACAAAAGCCTCAATAACGCAGCCCCCGATTACCTGTCAAGCCTACTTGAGATCTATCTTCCCTCACGTACCCTCCGTCTGCCTCCGATCCTCTGACTTTTCGCTTTCCACGCACTAAGCTCAATACCTATGGTCCACGGGCCTTCTCTGTTTCTGGTCCACTCTCCTGGAACAAACTTCCTCTCTCTGTCCGTCAGCAACCTACTTTTGTCTCCTTCAAGTCCGCTCTCAAAACTCTCCTCTGCATAAAATCCTGACCTCACTCAATCCCCTCTGCAGCCTGTCCCCACTCGGAGGGGAATCACATTGTAATATATAATTGTATATAATATGCTCTCTATAATTTTCCATTGCTTTTATTGTTTCTCTCCATTTATAGCCGTGTGTTTTGTGTGTGTGTGTGTGTGTGTGCGTGCGTGCGTGTGTGTGTGTGTGTGTGTGTGGTGTGTGTGTGTGCATGTGTGTGCATGCGTGCGTGTGTGTCTGTTTCAGCGCTTAGATTTGATTTTATCAAGATTTTGCGCTATATAAATATTGTAATTAAATATTAAAATTAAATTAAAGAAAGTGCAAAATGGAGTAGGGACCCCAGAATGGCAAAAAGCAATGAACAGTATTGACCTGAAAAATCTCATGTGGATCTACTGCTCTGGACACGCTGGTGTTATGGGAAACCAACAGGCTGATAAACTTGCAGGCAATGCCACTACAACAAAAGTTTTCCATCTGGGAAAGTCTGAGGTCCTTAGACGCTTTAAATCGTAATTCGCGAACAACATGTGAGTCATCATACCATCGAACGTCTTACCCAAAAAGGAATAGATAGAGGAAGTGGCCGGAAATCTACTATGAAAGGAAAAACAAGAGCTGTCATGAATGAGACCAACATCAGTATATTCTCGAAAGTAACACTGCACAGACTCTTACAGCATGGAATGGAAAGTGTTTGGGCATTTCCTGAAACAGATAAAGGAAAAGTGAAGAAAAGGAAAAGACAACTAGAGAACACGCAAATGCTATCAGAACGCGTATATAATACAACCAGACTAGACAGGCGCAAATTTTCTGCCAACTGGCCTTTGTCATGCGTGAATGTAAGATCATAAACAAACACCAAATACAAAAAGTAAGAGAAAAAGACTGTAACTTCCCTGCTGCTTCATCCAGTGGGAGAAAAGGACTAAAATGAAATCATAATGTGTTTGAGAGTAATGGTAAGAAATGAGGAGAGGGGAGGCAAAGATGATGTCAGATGGGAAATGAGATGAATTCTTCAATTTGAAAAGTGGTCATGCCATATTAGTAGGCCTATTTCATCCTGAAGAGGGTCCCGAAGCAGCAAAAAAACACTGGCTGACAGTTGATAGTTTCAATCTAGGAACCTGAAGGGAAAGAGTATCTGAAGCGTATAAATATTGATGTTGTCACAAAAGTATGATGGGCCATCTTGCCCGCCGCCAACAGCGCTACAAAAGGGCCTATCAGACCTAGTGTCCTTAACTGCGTTGAGTTCGCGCGCACGCTCTGACGTAAGTTCCACCCCTCTCTCCCCTCCTTGCAGTGACCAAACACTGGCCCCAACGAGATTGCTGTTAGCTACCAGACTCCCACTTGTTTAATGCAAACCACTGCAATCAGGCAAAAGACGCGCGCACACATACACACATACACACTCGCATGCATGTACACGCACCCGTACACTCATACACACACACACATAGACACACACACATGGTCACACACATACACACAAACACACACACACACACATAAACACACACACATACTCACGCACGCACACACACTTACACACATGGTCTCACACGCACACACACACATACACACACACACACACACACACACCACTCACTCATACACACACACACACAACACACACACACGCACGCGCACACGCACACGCACGCGCGCGCGCGCACACACACACCACACACACACACACACACACACACACACACACACATACATACACATGCATCGAAAAACTGATACAATCCTGAGAATTCGTTTGGCAGAAAATCGGGATCCATGTAATCACTGGATAGTCAGATCAAATCAACTCACACAGAAAGCAAGGGACGCTTTCTGTTCTGGTTTGACATGTCAGAAAACATACCACACAGGCGCATGTACCCAGAGGGAAAGAGGGGTCCCGTTTCCTCTCCCAAATGAACTGAGTGTTGGTAAGTTGCAGACAAACACGCAGGGTTAGTGGGTTAGGACATGAAGGGGCAGCAGGTCAAGATAATTAATTAAGACAGACATTGTTTTTCCAGTTCCCAAGTACTTCAAGTACGGTGGCAGATATTCCACAGCTCAACGCATGTACGGCTACATCTCGCCTGAAACTGTGACTGGAGAAATAGGGGTCAGCAAACATTTCCATTTTTTTTAAAATTCTGAGCCGGTAAAATGAAAGGCAGAAGCGATGGGGACAGATGGATTGTTACCCTGAAATGTGCTGAGAACAGCTGTTACTGGACACAAGAGTTGGGGGTAGATGCACGATAATTCAACGTAGAAGACTTTCTTTTTTCTGCATCATCTTACTCCATTTGACCCTCACCCTCAATATCTTACCTTCTATAACCCTTTGACTCCCGTACCCTGTCCAAAAGCATCCTGCATTGTCAACTATACTAGCAAAAACAAAAACTTAACCCTTTGACTCCCTCACCCTATCCACCAGCTTCCTGCAGGATGCTGGTGGATAGGTGAGGGAGTCAAAGTGTTATGTTTTTGCAGTTCGTAGGCTGAGTGCGGGAGTCAAAGGGTTAATAACGAAACAATCCCGCGTTAGCTGTTTTTTGGATCATACCCAGCTACAGAGTCTGCAAACAATTTTGATTTGTGCAACACAACACAAACCAAAAAAGAGCACTAAGCATGCTGCCCAGAACAAGTTGTCATTGTCTTTTTCAATTCACAGATTTTTTTGCAGATGTTTAAAAGAACATGTGGTGCAATGGGAGCTTTCCTAGACACCTCACAGCCTTTCAGTCTTTCAGTTCTTCTCAACGTACTGGTAACAAACCAGGAGACTATAGGTGTTCATAGTCACATTCAAGGTGTAAGCCTGACAATGTTAATATATTGTCTGACAGATGGTGGTTTTGGTCTTCTCATCAAGTAGGTTGCAAACAAAGCTATAGTGTGGTCATCAACTGGATAGGAACATAATGGCTACCTGGCTGAACCTGTCTCTCAGTGAAAAAAAAAAGCTACTTACTGCGTAGCTTTCATCGGCGATCCGGCCGACTTCTTCAGCGCAACTGCTGGGTTGAGAACTGGCTTCAGTGCACACCGCCGTGAGCGAACTCACGACAGTGCGACTGAATAAGTGAGGAGTACACCGATGGCAGGTTGTTTCGGCCCCGGTCACGGTTGAGGGTGGGGTTCCTTGCGGCGATGTAAACTGCCTCCTTTACTCCCCTCTGGAACCATCTTGCTTCTTTGTCGAGAACTTGCACACTGTCCTTTTCAAAGTGGTGTTGGGTGTGGGTCAGATGTTCTCCCACTGGAGAGGACTCACGTTTGTGCTCTTTTAATCTTTTGTTCAAGTTGCGCTCAGTTTCGCCAATATAACTATGGTCACAGTCCTGGCAGTCTATCTTGTATGTCACCCCTGATGTGTCCAATTTGTCTGTTTTGTCTTTGGGGTGGACTGACTGGCTTCTGATGGTGTTGGTGGGCTTGGCACTGATTCCCAACTTCCTGATCTTCCTGCTGAGAGCCTCAGTGACGCCGCTGACGTATGGCATGGAGACGTGCCCTCTCGAAGGGGTTGGCCATTCAGTGGAGGGGTGGGGTATGGTTTTCTTGCCCCCCGGAATATCCCAGGCCCACTTCTGGTATCCCGACACACTGAGTACTTTCTTGATGTACTGCACCTCTTCTTCTCTAGTGGTGTCGATAGAGCAGATGGTCTTTGCTCAGTGGGTGAGGGTGCGGATTACTCCAAGTTTGTGTTCCAGTGGCTGGTGACTGTCGAATTGTAAGTACTGGTCCGTGTGGGTCGGCTTTCTATAGACGGAGAAGGCGAGGCCTGTCTCCATCCGGGTGATGCGGGTATCCAACATCACGATGTTGTCGTTCTCTTCTACCTCATAGGTGAGCTTGATGGCAGGGTGTTGGTTGTTGAGATGGTTCGTGAAGTCTTCTACCACCGATCTTTTCAGTACAGTCATAGTGTCGTCCATGTAGCGGCCCCAGTAGCGTGGAGGAGTGTGGAACGACGCCAAAGCTTTCTCCTCGAGTAACGATACGGTCTGAGGGGGACTAGGTCGGTGGAAAATGTTGAGTAACCAGTCCAATCATGGATGGCGTGATCTTCATTACGCAAACCTTAATTACCCGTCTAACAATGCGGTCTGAGGGGCACCCTGTGATAGATAGCTAGGTAGACAGATAATAGACAGATAGATAGGTAGACAGGTAGATAGGTAGGTAGATAGATAGACAGGAAGGTAGACAGATAGATATAGATAGATGAACAGGTAGACGAATGGATATAGTATAGTATAGTAGGCCTCCCTCGGTCATGACTGACCATGGACAAAGTACATCCGTTCTAATGTCTAGATGGGCTGTCTGCTTGGTCCAATCAGCGTCGCCTGTGACTGTACAGACCAATGCGAGAGAGACAGTCTCTGTCGCAGCGGTCGCATGTGTATGCTGATGCTGGTCTGTTGGCTGTCATCCCTTTTCTGCGAACTCGCTTTTCTGCTGCAGCAGCTGACAGTTTGTCCTCACCAATCCACAGCTGTTTCTTGAGAGTAGTTCTCCAGCTGTTGCGGTCGTCTGCGAGGTCCTCCCAGGACTCGGTGTTGATCTCAAGCGCCTTCATGTCACGCTTGCAAACGTCTTTGTATCTCAGCTGTGGGCGGCCAATATTTCTCTGCCCTGTGGCAAGCTCACCATAAAGGATGTCTTTTGGGATGCGACCATCTTCTATGCGGCGAACGTGGCCCAACCAGCGCAGCCGACGCTGTCTCAGCATGGTATGCATGGCTGGGAGGCCAGCGCAGGTTAAGACTTCGGTGTTGGTCACCTTGTCTTGCCAGGAAATGCCAAGTATGCGCCGTAGGCTTCTCAGGTGGAAGGTATTGAGCCTTTTCTCCTGATGAGCATGCGTGGTCCACGCCTCGCTGCCATACAGCAAGGTGCTGAGGACACAGGCGTTGTATACAGCCATCTTTGTCTTTGTGGTCAGCTTGGGATTTGTCCACACCCTTTGTGTGAGGCGGCTAGTGTTGTGGCTGCCTTCCCGATCCTCTTGTCGACCTCTGTGTCAAAGGAGAGGTTATCGGTGATGGTGGACCCAAGATATGTGAATTGATGGATGGCTTCAAGCTCGTAGTCATCAATGGTGATGGCTGGTGGAGATTGCGTGTCTTGGCCCAGGACGTTTGTCTTCTTAAGACTGATGGTCAGACCAAATTCTTTGCAGGCCTGGGAGAAGCGGTCCATTAGTGACTGCAAGTCCCGCTGAGTATGGGTCACAACTGCGGCATCGTCGGCAAATAGCATGTCTCTGATGAGGGCTTCACGGACCTTTGTCTTTGCTCTGAGGCGGGCGAGGTTGAAGAGCCTGCCATCTGATCTGGTCCGCAGGTGGATCCCTTCTTGCGCTGTGCTGAACGCATGCCTCAGGAGGGAGCGAAGAAGATTCCAAAGAGGGTTGGGGCCAGGACGCAGCCTTGTTTCACACCGCTGCGTACGTCGAAGGGCTTGGAGAGGTTTCCGTTGAACTGCACCATCCCTTTCATGTTTGAGTGGAAGGACTCAATTAAGCTGTGCAGTTTGGGGGGGCAGCCGATTTTTCGGAGAGCCCTAAAAAGGCCATCTCTGCTGACTAGGTCAAAGGCCTTGGTGAGGTCAATGAATGCCACATACAGGGGCATCCGCTGTTCTCTGCACTTCTCCTGGATTTGGCGAAGGGAGAAGACCATGTCTACCGTGGATCTCTCTGCTCGAAAACCACACTGTGATTCCGGGTAGACGCGTTCAGCCAGTTTCTGCAGGCGGATTAGGAGGACCCGAGCGTAGACTGCCAACAATGCTGAGGAGCGAGATACCTCTGTAGTTGTTGCAGTCGCTCCTTTCGCCCTTGTTTTTGTACAGGGTGACGATCTTGACGTCCCTCATGTCCTGTGGTACAGCTCCCTCATTCCAACACTGACAGAGAACTGCGTGCAAAGGATGCAGAAGAGAAGTCTTGCAGTGCTTGATGAGGTCTGGGGGAAATCCGTCGTTGCCAGGTACCTTCCCTGATGCCAGGCTATCAATGGCCTTGCTGAGTTCGTCCGCAGTTGGCTCTGCGTCAAGTTCTTCCATTACCGGCATGCACTTGATGGCATCGAGGGCTAAGGGGGACACCATGTTCTGTGTGGAGTAGAGGTCGGAGTAGTGTTCCGCCCATCTTTCCATCTGTTGGCTAGGATTGCTGATTACTTCCCCAGTGGAGGATTTGAGGGGGGCGATCTTGCTCTGTGTTGGTCCCAGTGCCTTCTTGATGCCATCATACATTCTCGGATGTTGCCTCTTTCAGCAGCACTCTGTATCTCTTCGCTGAGCTCTGTCCAGTACTCGTTTGCGCAGCGCCTGGCGTTAAGCTGAACCTTACTTCTGGCAGCCCTGAGGATTTGCAGGTTCTTCTCACTGGGTGACCGCTTATACTTGGTGAGTGCGGCACGCTTGGCCTCAACAGTGGCTGTACAAATGCTGCCATTTCTCACCGCTTAGGCAGGCCTGGCTGGCTCATACATGCACCGCCTGACCTTCCCCCCCTCCCTTTCCCCAACTCTTATCTCTGGCACTGGTGCCTGCTTGCAGGTGCTGCGGCTGGAATCGCTTCTTTGTCATCTGTTATACTAACACAGTCCATGTACTTAATGTACTTAATGCGAAAGCAAGCAGTGTCCGCCTCAAACTTCTTAGGGGCAAAAGAAGTGTGCACACAATTAGACAAAAGACTGTTCTTTCGTTCTGTGCAGTCTATTTTACCGAGTGATTTGTTGTGGTGCCTGGTTTATCTACTTTTTACTGAACTTTGTGTGTTAATGTCTACACAAAAGGATTAACAGAACAAATCGGTTTGTGTGTGCGCGTGTTTTTTTCATCATTTATATATTAGGGTGGTTTCATGGTGTGCTACTAATTTAGTATGTGATTTGTTTGTGTCTATTCAAAACAGTATGGAGACAGAACATTCAAAGCAGTTGCATTTAATAAGATTACATTTATTGTGTAGAGTGTGTGGTGGGCGCTCAAAAAGAACAGCAGATCCTAGTGTAAAATTTTGCAGAAATATAGACACTGAACTACAGGCATTTCACAATATAAACCTTCGGTCAGACAGAGAAGATACTCATTCAGAAACACTCTGTAAAAAATGTCACTCCAGACTTATCAATTTGAAAAAACAAAGCTCAAGCAATCTACCTGTGACAACACTTCAAAATGCTCAAAGGGACATAGAAAACTCGGCAGCCCTGTGGGTTCCATATGTGAACAAAGAAAAGGTGGCAGACCAGTAAAACGATCAGGAAGGCCAAAACAAACAGCAGTGAAACACAGAACAAGCACTGAGAATGAAGACACAGCAGAAATCAACTTTGATTCTGATTCCTGCAACACATCCTTGTTTTTACCTCAGAGCTCATCAACTCCAGTCAAACTGACGTCATGTTCCAAAGACGCACAAACGTCACCAATCAGCCCAGCTGTGTTATCAGCAAGAGAGACTGTCCATACCCCTAGGAAGAAAACAACAGTTGATGCAGCAACGTCACCGTTTAGGACACCCCCCAAAAAACGAATCCGACGTAGCGCAGAACTATCACTGCCCCTTAATCCAGAGGAAGAATGTCACTTTACTCGTGTTGCCAAATTGAAACTCAATGCATCGTCTGACCAGTCCACTGTCAAGTGTAAAACGAAAGGCCAACCCATTGTTTTGAAAAAAATCACAATTCCACGAAAACAGTCACATGAGGCATCCTCTCCCGTGAAGAAAAAAAGAGCCAAAATGTTACAAAACATTAGACAGGGTGTATCTGGGAGTTTTCCTGATGCAAGTTTGATTCAGCAGAGCACAGAACTAAAAAAGACAACCAAAGAGAAAAGAGAGAAAATATTAAAAGCAGCTGGATTTCGCAAATCATTCATATCCAGTAAACATAGTTCGGCACTAAGAACTCAGACAGGAATGAGCTGGAACAAGTTCCGTAAACAAAGCAGGCTCATGAAAACATTGGGCATACAGGTAGAAAGTGAGAGAAAACAGAGAGTTTATCAAAACAGCCTTATGTGTGGAGAAATCAACATCACCTACAAACCGCTGGATGGAGAGCGTGTTCCTGTTGGCTATATTGGAAATAATGATCTCCCTGGCTTTGTTAGTAATGTTCTTGATCAAATGGAGGAAGAAAACCTACTGTCTTGGCACAATGAAACCATCCCTCCAGACACAATTTATGTCAAAATAGGAGGAGACCATGGGGGAGACATTTTCAAACTCATGCTTCAAATTGCAAACACTAAGGACCCAAATTCAAAATTCAACACATATATGTTAGCTGCAGTGTATGCCAAAGATTCACATCATAATTTGAAATCTGTCCTACAGCCTTATAAGAAACAGATCGAAAATCTTGAAAAACACACATGGAACGGAAAGAAAATGAAGGTTTTCTTGTTTGGTGATTATGATTTCCTACTGAAGATTTTTGGCATCTCAGGCGCCCAGTCTGTTCACCCCTGCCTTTGGTGTAAAACATCAAAAACGCAAATTCAGAAAGCTCCATCAAAACAGCCTGAAATTGAAAACAGATCTTTGAAAAACCTGAAGCATGATTTCAACAAATTCTGTTTGAAAGGGAAAAAAAAGGAAGTGGCAAAAAAATGCAACAATGTGATCCATCAGCCTTTGTTCATTACAGAACCAACTGAAGTTGCCCCACCTTACCTTCACATACTACTGGGTATTGTGAAAAAACATCACACGCTTCTGGAGAAAGAGTGCCATAGACTGGATGAAAAGATCGCTGCTAGTTTCGCTGCAGATCAAGAAAAAAATGTTGAAAATGATACTTCCTTTAGCCAGTATGTGAAAATGTTGACAGAGATAGAAAATGATGAATCAAAGAAGAGATTTCACGAAACTGAGCTCTGCTGGTTGGAAAGAGATCAGTTTAAGTCAGAAAAGGAGTACCTTGAGAAGGAAAGACAGCTCATAGACATGATCAGTGAACTAGAGGAAAACAGAGCACAAACAGACGTCTAACAAACTACCTGAATTGTCTGGTCCCGTGGCTGGAAGTTTGGATAGAATTTTAAAGGACAACAAAATTGAAGTACAAGCATACCACGGACGCAGTTTTGTTGGAAACCATTGTCATACATACCTACAAACAACACCAAGAGAAAACATTTGTCAAAGTGTCATACATACAACAGTTCAAACAACCAAGGATCCTGACCTCCTTCAACAAGCACATGACATAGCAAACAAATTTTTACAGTTGAACTCTCTCTTTTCTGAAGTTCACAGACTTGTGTCTCATACACGGTCTGTCACTGAAGCAGATATTTTGCAAGCAAACAATGCCATCAATGACTATATGGACTATTACAGAAAACAGTTCCCAGACATACAAATCACACCCAAGCAACATATTCTTGAGGCTCATTGTGTTTCCTTTCTGAGTGCATTTCATCTAGGACTGGGTCTATTCGGGGAGCAAGGAGGAGAAGAAACCCATGCCTTTATTAATGAACTCAAAGTGAGAGTAAGAGGGATCAACAACCCAGCACAAAAACTCCGAGTTCTTATGAAAGAGCACATGACCATTGTGTCACTTCGTTTACGATCACTCATGGCCAAAACACGGAGAAAAAAACAGAATTGAGAACATACACACCCCACACACACACACACACACACACACACACACACACACACACACACACACACACACACACACACACACACACACACACACACACACACACACACATACAGAGACTGAGAGAGAAAGAGAGAGAGAGAGAGAGAGAGAGAGAGATCTTCATACATACACAAACGAACTTTCGTGCAAAGAAAGAATTTAAGTGCATATCAGGATAACAGGACAAACATGATCTTTGCTCTAGTTTGACAGGAAAACAAATTTCAAACAATTGAATTATTGAAATTTTCCATGTTGTGTGTTTTCCCCATTCCACTTCAGGCCGCTCTTTATATATATACAAGAAACCTGAATTATAACTGAATGCACCTGGTCTCTCGACTTTTCACAACAAAGCCACCATGTAGGCCGTTGAGACAAGTGATCAAAGTGTTGTGGAGGGCAGTCCGGCCCGTATCTGTGTTTGCTATCTTTCCGCTGTCAGTGGAGTAATTAACGCTGGCCTGCAGGGAACCGTGGGAATAACTCGCGCCTTTGGGTGAGTGGAATGGCATGCAGACTGATAGTGTGTCACTGTGTGAGCAAACTGCATGAATGGAAAGTCACATCTTTGTGAAAATGAAGTTTAAAACTTCACATATTATTTTAATTGTGTATGTTTTATGGTTAGTACTACTTCAAACACTCATCTCATTTGACCTCTCTATGATAGTTCTTAGGATGTATATGGCATTAATAGTTCCTTTCCCTTCCACAAATCCATACTGTTCTTCTGCTATTTCTCTTTTGATTCTATTCCTCGTCCTCATCATGATTATTCTTAACAGGATTTTTGTTACATGGCTCATCAAACTGATTGTGCGATGGAGTTCGCATTCTATAGCCCCTGTCTTCTTTGGAAGTGCAATGAAAATTGATTTTGACATATCTCTGGGGATTTTTCCAGTGTCGTAAATTTCATTTAGGAGGACTGTTATTATTTCTATGCCAAATTCCTCCAGGGCTTCAATCATCTCTGTAGTAATGTTGTCTGGTCCTGGGGCTTTTCCCGGTTTCATCTTTTTCAGTGCAGCTCTAACTTCATCTTTCATTATGGGTGGTCCTTCAAAGTTCTTTTTTATAATGTGTTCTTCGTTTCTGTCATCCTCAAAAAGATCTTTAATGTACTCTCCCCATCTGTCTAATATTTTGTCTTTTTCCATGATAAGCGTGCCATCTTTCGATTTAAAGCAACCAGTTGATGTGCATGTATTTTTTTCTGTGGACAATTTCTTCAATTCGTCTGTACATACCCTGAGGATCCGTTTTGTGTCTGTCTTCCATTTCTTTGCACTTTGATTTCAGCCAAGCTTCCTTAGCTTCATTGCACCTATTCCTGATCTCCTTGTTTATCTTCCTGTAGATCTCCTCATTTCTCTTTGCCTTCCTCCTTTCCTCCATCAAGCCCAAAATTTCATTAGTCATCCAGTTCTTTTTTGCTTTTCTGTCTTCCT
The DNA here is from genome assembly GCA_030674185.1 of Monoplex corrugatus. Taxonomy (NCBI): domain Eukaryota; kingdom Metazoa; phylum Mollusca; class Gastropoda; order Littorinimorpha; family Ranellidae; genus Monoplex; species Monoplex corrugatus. Next base: position 47,180,902 of record CM060314.1, on the reverse strand, counting down.
TAGGGATTTCCTCACAAGCTTCATTTATCGAATTCCTCAACTTTGTCCATTGTTCCTCACTGTCACCAGCGTCTTCCAGAGCACTGAATTTGTTTTGAACATGTACATTAAATGTTTTACGTATCACTTCATCTGTCTTTAAGAGTCCATGTTTAATTTGATGTTGTTTTTGGTCTGTTTCCTTTTCCTCAATTTCAGTCTAAATCTTCCCACTACAGGATTGTGGTCACTGTTGCAGTCTGCGCCTGGTAGTGTTTTTGCTGACAGTAAAGAATTTCTAAATCTTTTGTTGATCAGGATGTAGTCAATCTGATTTTTGGTTTTATCTCCAGGACTCATCCAAGTCCATTTTCTTCTATTAGGCTGCTCAAACCAGATGTTTCCTACTATAAACTCATTCATCTGTGCCCATTCTACAAGTTTCTCACCCCTTTCATTTTGTGTACCAAGGCCATGAAGTCCAACTATATCCTCCACCCTATTCTGTCCCACTTTAGCATTAAAATATCCCATTATTACAGTAACTTCTTGTGATTTACATTGGACTTTGGCCATCTCTAATACTTCGTAGAAGTTGTCAATGTCTTCCTGAGTACTTGCGGATGTTGGTGCATACACCTGAATGATGTTGATATCAAATGGTTTGCCTCCCAACTTGATCAGCAAAACTCTGTCGGACACAGCCCAGTATCCCTTAACTGCTTTTGATTTGTCTTTGTCCATCATGATGCCTACTCCTCTTTCATGTGAGTTACAACCAGAGTATATCATTGTGTATTCTCCTGATGTTATTATGCCTGCCCCCTTCCATCTCACTTCCCCTAGTCCTAAAATACCAATGTTAAGTCTTTCCATCTCTGTCTTGATATTTTCTAATTTACCCTTTTGCAACAATGTTCTTATATTCCATGTTGCAACTTTGAAGTTTTTAAATCTGAGTTTAGGGTTCGCAGTAACTTGCTGACGGTCTGATGTCACCTGCGCCGCATGACGGTCCCTACCGGACGAAGCTGCTCCATAGGAGTTTATGTCCTTAGTTATGTTTAAATCTATCTGTTATCAGGTGTGTTTTTAAATCCGCTGTGTGATAAATTGGACGGAGCGGTCAACGCCAGGGGCATCTCCTTAGATTGTGTGCGCGAATGCATTAATATGTGTACTTAATTTTTTCCCCTTTTTTTTCTTTCCTGTTGAAGTATTGTGTATGTTTTGAAACGGTTATGGTATTGATAAGGCTCTACGTAGTCGGCTGGTTACAATAACGATTGATTCCTCTATCGCAAATTAATCAGTTATGACATTACATTATATGTTATATCTAATTTGATGGTGGCAAAGAGTCAAAAGGTTAAGAAAACATATTTGAAAAAAAATGTCCTGTGTCTCTGACTCATGCATCATTAACCCTTTAGGTGCCAGACAAAATTGCCATTATATTCTACCACGTCTTAAACTTGATAAAGATTTATCCAGAAAAGGCGGGCTAGTTGGTTCTTTTGATACTGCTTGTGGTCTCACCATCTGATGTCTCGAGTTCAATCCCAGACCGTTTCATTAACCCTTTGACTGCATTGTCAACAATGCTAGCAAAAGAAAAACTTGACCCTTTGATTCCCTTACACTATCCATCAGCTTCCTGCCGGGAGTCAAAGGGTTAACCATTCGCCTGTTCTCTGCCAGTCTTAATGTTTCCATCATTCTGATGCGTGTATAAAGTGTTGTTTTTGCCCACACTATGCAGGCGGTATGTCACTGCATAGTTTGCGTATTCCCTCTCTGGTAAGTGTGCATGCTGGGTGTTATCATGTCTCTGTGAGCCACCAGCCGCTGACATGACTTACAGGATCTTTAACGTGCATTTTTGATATTCTGCATGAGTATACACATAAAAGGGCTTGATGACGTCTGTTTCAGTTTTAGTTTCTCGTGTTAAACGTCTCTCCGCGCTCGGAATGAATTCCGTATGCACTAACGGCACAGGTGCCATATGATGGAGAAGATCCAGAAAGATCATGGCGCAAGGCCTGTACATAAACTCATGAGCTGAACAGGTCCTGAAGTCCCACCTAGCATTTTTTTTTTATCTTATACTAATATTGTATCAGTCTATCATTGGAACAATCTTGGTTACATGTAAATGACATCCGTATCTGTGCATCTTATCTTCAAAGAAAAGAACAGATGAATAAAACAAATAAATAATTAAAAGACCGAAACGAAACACAACTAGCCACTAAGTATAAACTTGTCTCACACCACAGAAAGCCCCAACCCTAATGTTGACCTAGGAGATGGGAAAAAATCTCCACCCTTTACCCACCAGGCGGAAGGTACCCAGACAGGATCGAACCCCAGACCTTCTGATTGAAAGTCTGATGTCTTATCCAGTCGGCTACCCCGCCTGTCATTAAGGTCCAATAAGCTTACTATTTGGCTTGACGCTCTGCTCTGTACTTAGCTAAAGAGAATAAAACGTGTGGGGGGGGGGGAGGGGGGGATTGTTAGGAGGAGAGGTGCAGGGAAGAACATATTTCATCAGTATGAAAGTGTGGGATGTACCTCTCTGAGAAAAATAAAAACACAGAAAGGCAGAAGCGTATAATGTTTTTCCATTTTAAAAAAATCTTTTCTTTTAACCATATTTCTGAAATATTGAATCAATATCACAAAAGTGCAATGAAAATAAATGAAATGTTAACCCTTTGGTCTTGCAGGAAGCTGGTGGATAGGGTAAGGGAGTCAAAGGGTTAAGTTTTTGTAGTTGTGGACAGGGTGCGGGAGTCAAAAGGGTTAAGATGGGCTGGAAGAACAGGCCAGTATTTAAATGTTGCGGGCTGGGATTGAACCTGAGATAATCAGATTTTGAGTCTTCGGCTCTATCAGATGGACCTACCAGCCCATGAGGAAGAAAGAACTGACTGTCAGCTGCCAGCTGGCAGACCTTAACACACAGGAGATGCCATGTAACTTTGAGGCCTCTTTCGATGCTAAACACTATGACAATAATATTAATTATCACTGCTAACAAAGCTATTAATCAACACGGGAAGCAACTGCGGCTTCATACTGACAGCGTTAGTTCAGTAAAAGTCGCCTCCCTTGTCGAAGCTTGCCTATTTTCTTGTGACAATATTTGCTGTTAGACATTGGAGTTTCAGATGTATTCCTTTCATTCATTCATTCATTCATTCATTCATTCTCTCTTTCTTTGTTTCTTTGTTTCTTTGTTTCTTTCTTCTTTGTTTTTTTCTTTTCGTGTTTCTTTCTTTCTATCCCTCCCTATTTTATTTCTTTTTGAGATCAAAATTTCGGGTTAAAAGTGGATCAGAACTCTAATCAATTCGTCGACAGGACAAATGAATGACTAATGAAATGACCCGTATCTTAAAAGGCCAGTACCACTTTTTGAAACTTCTGGCATTAGTGCGAATTCTGGAAAGTATCTTATTTCTATATCCCCGAGGGGATGCCGGGGGTTCTTTCAGTACAAATGGTATCCCCACATTCTGGAAATTCTGTGCTAGAAATTTCGTCTTTTCTGTCACTCTCTTTGTTTCTGCTTTGTCCCTTTGCTTTCTGTCATTTCTTCCTGTCATTTTCTGCCTTGCTGGTCCATTCACCTGTATGTGTTCGATAAAGTCTTACGTACTTTTTCTTAGGATTGATATTTGGGTACATGTATTAAGTGCATTTTTGGCTCTAGGGAGGTGAGATATGCGGAAGCAATTTTAAGCAATTTAGGCCCGTTTTTATATATGTTTTGGTGTCCTTAGGTATGCTTAAATTTGTATTCAGGTGTGTTTTTTTTTTAAATCCCCATTTGCGATAAATTGGATGGAATGGTCAACGCCAGGGGCATGTCCTTAAATTATGTGCGCGAATGCATTGATACGTATACTTAATTTTGTCCTTTTTATCTTGTTGAAATTTTGTGTTTTGAAGCGGTTATAGCCCTGATATGGCTCTACGCTGTCGGCTGGGCTTTAAACAACAATAATAACAGTAACAATAATCTAATTTCTAAGACAGTGCGCAAGACAGGACACACGGTTTCTCCATCTTTTTACATAGTAACACGCCTGTGCATATGCCAAGATTCTTCGCGCTTGGAAATTCCATATGCGCTCCTCCCGAAATCGGCCGAATAATTATCGATCAGACTTCTTAAGCCTGCGGAAATCTGTATGTGCTGTCAAGACGCTGAAATGGGAAGGGTGGAGGGGAAGAACGGGGTACTTACGATAAATCCCTCTGAAATAAATTATAAACTCCAAACGCACTCTCGTAGAGCTATAAATACAATGCACTTGCCAAGGGAAACAATTCTGCTTGTAGTGGGAATACTTACTACCAGAATCCAGGCAGCGAAAGAGTTAACTAACCATGCGTCATATCTGGGAAATTCAGTTCATTGATAAGCAAATCACGAGGGGTGGGTCCTGCAATATGCTATATTATTTACCAACAAATAAACAGTCTATTTCAATTTGCTTCAGTATACTCTGGCATTATGTAGCATTTGAATGGTCTTGTATATGTATATGCACGTTGTTTTGCCCATATTGTGCAGGCAGTATGTTGCTGCACAGTCTGCATACTCATGCATGCCGGGGGTTTACATGTTTCCATAAGTCACTGACATGATTTACAGAATCTTTAACCCTTTCATTCCTGCACTCTGTCCTCCAGCTTCCTGCAGGACACTGTTGGATAGAGTGAGGGAATGAAAGGGTTAAGTTTTTGCTTTGCTGTCTTGGCTGACAGTGCAGGATGTTGGCAGGTAGGGTGGGGGAGTCAGAAGAATTAATGTGCTTATTGAATATTCTGTTTGTGTGCAAACATGAAGGGAGTTTAGGCACTGGCAGGTCTGCACAACTGTCAGGCTGGGAGATTGGAAATATCTCCATCCTGTATTATCTGGGCAGGATCGAACCCAAGATCTTTCTGTTGGAGTTTCAATGTTTACCCACTTGTCTATCCCCCCGTGGGATGCTGGGGGCTCTTTCAGTATATATAGTGTCTTCACCTTCTGGAAATTCTGTGCTAGAAATTTCCTCTTTTCTGTCACTCTCTTTGTTTCTGTCTTCTTCTTTTGCTTCCTGTCATTTCTTCCTATCGTTTTCTGCCTTGCTGGTCCATTCACCTGTATGTGTTCGATAAAGTCTTACGTACTTTCTCTTTGGATTGATAATTGGGTGCATGTATTAAGTGCATTTTTTTGGCCCTAAGGAAATTTGATGCGCAGAAGCAGTTTTAGATAATTTATGCCATTTTCATATATGTTTTAGTGTCCTTAGTTATGTGTACATTTGTATTCAGGTTGGGGTTTTTTAAATCCTTTGGTGATGAATTGGACGGAGTGGTCTGTGCCAGGGGCATTGCTTTAGATTACGTGAGCAAATGCATTGATATGTGTACTTAATTTTCTTTTCGAGATTTTTTCCCCAGCTGTATGTTGTATAAGTTTTGAAGCGGTTGTAGCCCTGATACGGCTCTGCGCAGTTGGCTGGGCTTTAATGATAAGAATAAGAACCCACTTGAGTACTGCATCCATCTAATTTTAGTTTGAATTTCTCAGATAAAACAGTGTAGGCCTGTTTTCAGGTATTACTATATGTACCATCCTCGCAACACTCAGCGCTGGATCAGGAAGCAGAACCGGGTAGGGCAAGCCATGGGATTCATGGATTCCGATTCCGACTCCGACCCAACAGCGCAGAAGCAGTCAGGACGGAGGAGCCGACGGAGACAGACGAAAAGATTTTCCTGAACGAAGTTCTGTTGGGCCTGTCGCTGTGGATGGACCGCATGTTCGACGGCGCAAAGTGCGCCTCGAGTACTGGCCTGAAATGGCGATGTAGTGGTTGGTGGTGGTGGTGGTGATGTTTAGTATTTTTGTTTGTTATGATGATGTTGATGATTTTAATTTGTGGTGGAGATGTTGTATATAGGATAGTCATTGTGACTTTGATAAGGGTCAGTTGGAAGGAAAGGAACATGAAGTCTTATTGTAGATGTGCTGACAGTATTCATGAAGTCAGGGTTGTTTTGTTTGTTTGTTTGTTTGTTTGTTTGTTTGTTTGTTTGTTTTATTGGTTTTTTTGTGGGTTTTTTTTTTTTTTTTTTTTTTTGGTCAAAGCTAGTTGAAAGAACCATAGACTCGGGATATGACGTCTTGAGTTGAATCCCATACTGCAACATAAAAAACGGCCTATCTACTACCCATCTTAACCCAATGACTTTGCACCCTACCCACCAAATACAAGTGGTTAAACTTTTTGCTGGTGGTGGATAGGGTGTGAGAGTCAAAGGGTTAAGTTATCAGTGATATCATTTTTAGGTAAAAATGTCAGTGATTCACGTTTTCAGTATTGCTGACACTACTTATTTCTGTGAAGTACATTTAAATATGTCAGGGACACCATCTCAGTAAATCTAAACGTTGAAAATGTTTTAGTTTTATATATATCACAAGTACACTCAGTAGTCATGTATGTACCTTTTTTTGTTTGTTTGGTTTGTTTTTGGTTTTTTTTTGTTTGTTTTTTGTTTGTTTATTGTCAGTATTTTATTCAAATGTTTTTCTTGGAAGCATGTATGCACATTATTTTGTTTATTTTGTCTGCACTGTGCATGCGGTATGTTGCTGCACAGTCTTCGGTGGACGTGCATGCTGAGTGTTTTCATGTTTCCCTAAGCCACTGACTACTTGCAGGATCTTTAACGTGCATGATTGATGTTCTGCATAAGTATGTACACAAAGGGGGGGGGGATACACTAACATGTCTGTACACATGTTGACCTGGGAGATGGGAAAAAATGTCCACCCTTTACCCACCAGGCGGGAGGTACCCAGGCAGGATCGAACCCCGACCTTCTGATTGAAAGTTTAATGTCTTAACCTACTTCACTATCACGTCTGTCATCACACATTTTTGTCTTGCTCTTTTGTGACAATTAAGTCTATTCATTATCTATACAACTTGGTTGTACTGATTTTGTCTATTTAAAAAAGTTACGGGAAAGTTTTAATGCATTTTTCATAACGGTGTTATTGCATACTGTTCACTTCGACAGCCAGCTGAAAATGATGGATACCTTAGCATTATCTGACACATATATTGTTAGCGGTAAAGATCAACTGCCACTTCATAATGTCTTTACCAGTTAGACTTAGTCATGAAACTTCTAGTCATCTAGTCATCATAAGCATTCAAAATATAGACAGCTGTATGTACCATGAGTATCTCTCTCTCTCTCTCTCTCTCTCTCTCTCTCTCTCTCTCTCTCTCTCTCTCTCTGTCTTTTCTATTTCCTCTTTTTCAGAGAAAAGAGATTGTTTCATATCAACTAGAGAGGATGTGTATGCGTCTGTGAGAAAACTGTGTGAAGAAGATTTTTTTTCTGCTCTTTATTGAGATGGATCTTGACCAAAGTTTGGTCAGTGGTATGAACTGTTGAGTAGTCACAGAAACGTTTTGGAGGAAATACTCCAATGTCAAAGTCTCACTGACCAGAAAAGTGCTTAAATCTAGAATTTTTCAAGGAGTAGGTATGTGAGCTGTACTTTCTCAGAATAGAAAATTCAACCCTTTCGACTCCCTCACACTCTATCCACCAACTTTCTGCAGGAAGCTGGTGGATAGGATGAAAGAGTCAAAGGGTTATATTATTTTGCTGGTGGTTGGTAGGATGCAGGAGTCAAAGGGTTAAAGTCTGTTCTCTCTGTGTTGTAACAGTCTACCACTGTCCTCGATGCACGTCGAGTTTTACTTCAAAGTTTCTTTAAGGTCACTGTGACCTTGGGAAATACTACAAAATACGGATTTTCACTTCGTAGTGCAATTCTTGTGTTGAGTGACGTGTACAATACATACGTCAAAATGCAGTTATGAAATGAGGAAGGTTTTGGGTTTGGTGATCAGTGTATGATGCAGAACTGTTTTTAGTCCTTTTGACTTCCTCACCCTATTCACCAACTACAAAAACTTTACCTTTTGACGCCCTCACCCAGAAAGCTGGTGGATAGGGTGAGAGAGACAATAGGTTAAGTTTTTGCTTTGCTAGCATGGTAGGCAATGTGGAATGCTATTGGATAGGGTTGGGAGTCATTCAAAGGGTCAAAGTAATGTGAAACATTTGTATCTGGTTGAAAACATTTTTTTGAAGAACTGTTACAGTGAAATGCTGAAATAATGGAACGATGCAATGAAAGATCTGATTTGTGTTTATTGGTGGTCTTTTTTTGTTTTTGTGTTGGTGTTTGTGCTCAAGTTATCTTGAACTCCTTTTGCATTTTGTCATATGATGCAAGTTCTATGTTTGCCATGGTGATGCATATTTTTGAAAAGATTTTGTGTATTTATGATGTTTTTCTATCATAATGAAATATGTCATGAAATGTCATATAATACATTTTTTTTCTTTGAGACACTGTGAGATTTCAGCCACAGCTTTGCAGTCAAGACTAAAAATGTTTGGATCACAAAGGCTTTCACCGACAGACAAGTCAGAGGAAAAGAAAAAAAATACACAAAGAATGAAAGAGAAGAAAGCTTCGAACTACTAACTACTAGCGATGCTATAGCTCATCGTAACCATTAAAACTGACTAAAAAAAAAGAAACAGGGATGTCTCGAAGCGAAGCGAGAAGTGGTTTTCTTCTCGTGGACGACGATTGGCTGCGTTGGGTGACGTCATCTGCAAAGCTTCTACCGTCTTCCTGTTGACCCCTCGTTACAAGAGTGGTTGACGGCGGACAGGAAGCTGCCTACTGCTCCGTTTTCACTGTCAGGGTAGCCTGCTCCTGTGGATGTACAAGCAAGCACATAATAGAATTCTCCGCCTGTGGATATACAAGCATATGAAGATTCCGGTATACAAATAAGACATAAAAATTCTTCTCCCGTGGATATACAAATAAGCACATAATAAATTCTTCTCCTGTGGATATACAAATAAGCACATAATAAAATTCTTCTCCTGTGGATATACAAATAAGCACATAATAAAATTCTTCTCCTGTGGATATACAAATAAGCACATAATAAAATTCTTCTCCTGTGGATATACAAATAAGCACATAATAAAATTCTTCTCCTGTGGATATACAAATAAGCACAAAATAGAATTTTTCTCCTGTGGATATACACCTGTCACCTGTCACCTGTCGGCGTCACCGGGAACAGTGTTGGCCGCTGCACATGATGTCCTCACAAGTTGCCTCCAGCACTTCGATCTTGGCTAAGTCTGACCACCTCCTGGAGTTTCCTGCCACTGATGTTTGTGATGTTTCTAGCAAGTGATGCAGGTGGCCGTCCTCTGTTTCTCTTTCCTTCCACTTTACCTTGGAGGACAGTGGACATCAAGTCTGTTCTCTCATTACGGATTGCGTGTCCAACATATTTCAGTCTCCTCCGTTGTATGAGTACTAGGAGCTTGCGTGTAGTACCCAACTCATTCAGTATGCTTTCATTTGAGCGCCTATCCGTCCATTTGACCCTCAGCAGTCTTCGGTAAAACCACAGCTCTGCTGCTTCCACTCGTCTTTCATCCTCTTTCTTCATTGTCCATGCCTCGCAGCCGTATAACATCACTGGCCAGAAAGACATTTTAAGAGTTTTATCTTAAGGTCTGCTGTTATGCTGTGGTCTTTCCAAATATTGTTCAATTGAACCATACTGTTCTTGGCCATTCCAATTCTCATCTTTATGTCTTTTGAACATGTTCCATCGTGTGTCTTGACTGAACCTAAATATTTAAAGTCCTTGACATTTTCTAGAGGGACTTGGTTTAGCATGATCTGGTCCTGTCTAGTGTTATATTTGCCTGCAACATGCATAACCTTTGTCTTCTTTGAATTTAAGTCCAGCCCAGCTGCCTTTCCAACCCGGTCTACCCTTGCTTAGGATCCTCCTAGAGCCTGTAATGTTGTCTGCCAGTAATCCTGTGTCATCTGCGTAGCGTAAATTTGACAGGTTTCTACCACCAATATTTACTCCCATGTCTTCTATGTCTGCTTCTCTCATGATATGTTCAGTGTATATGCTGAAGAGATGTGGAGACAGGATGCAACCTTGCCTTACCCCTTTGGTGATGTTAAAAAATTTGCAGTTTTGATTATTCCATCTGATTGTTGCTTTTTGATCATTATATAATGAAGCTATGAGGGAAACCAGATGTCTTGGAAAACCCATTTTGATCATGAAGTGGAAAAGACTTTGGTGAATCACGCTATCAAACGCTTTGCTGTAGTCAATGAAAACGATGAACATCTCTTGGTCTGTGTTTCTAATCTTTTCTATCAATATCTGGAGTACAAACAGCATATCTACTGTTCCCCTGTTTTTCCTATAGCCTGCCTGACAGTCGGATAGCTCTTCCTCTACTTTTGGCTTTAACCTGTTTAAAATTATTATCAGCAGTATTTTACTGGCATGACTGATCAGTGCAATTGTTCTATAATTGTTGCAGTCTTTGACATTTCCACTCTTATGTAACATGACAAATTCTTGGAGCTTCCAGTCTGTAGGCCATTGACAAGTCTTCCATATCTTGCAGCATAAGTGATGCATTACTTTGAGTCCACCATCACCTGAGTGTTTCAACAACTCTCCAGGAATATTGTCAAGACCAGGAGACTTTCTGCATTTTAGATCTTTAATGGCAGATTCAACTTCGCTGAGCAGAGGTTCAGGTTCCATATCTCCAGGGGTCAATTCCAAATTTGGCTCTAAATTATTTTCATGGCTGTCAGGCTTGCCAAAAAGTGATGTGCCATATTCGTTCCACCTATCCAAGACATCATCTGGTTCAGTCAGTGGATATACAAATGAGCACAAAATAGAATTCTTCTCCTGTGGATATACAAATGAGCACAAAATAGAATCTTTCTCCTTTGCATATACAAAGAAGCACAACATAGAATCCTTCTCCTGTGGACACACAAATAAGCACAAATAGAATCCTTCTCCTGTGGATATACAAATAAGCACAAAATAGACTCCTTGTCCTGTGGACACACAAATAAGCGATAAGCACAAAATAGAATCCTTCTCCTGTGGACATACAAATAAGCACAAATAGAATCCTTCTCCTGTGGATATGCAAATGAGAACAAAACTGAATGAGAAGTGCAAAGTGCATTTCACATGATGCAATACACGTGAAAGCAATCAGTTTATAATTTGAATCTAGAATTCATATTCATCATCATCGTGTGCCCTGCTGCATGGCTTTGGCGATCATGGCCCTCCACACGAATCTATCCCTTGTCGTTGCAAGTACATCTTCCACCCTCTCTGTCCTCAGCCACCCTGCAAGTCTTCCCAATATTTTTTCTCTGGGTCTACCTGATGTTGTCGTTTGGCTGGCCATGAGTGAACTTGGGAACATACGATGGTGGTTTCCCGTTGCCTTCCATCGGTTTGTGTACGGACTCTCCGCTAGCCTTTGTCGTTCCCACGACAACCTACAAGGCAGTAGGGTGATTTTCTGTCAGTGTTTACTCCCTTAGCCTTATTCTCTCCCGAGATAACCACAAGGTAGTGGTGCTATTTACCCATAACTGGTGAAAAATCTAGAATTACATTGTGAAAAAACAGCAACGATAATAACAATATCAAAAAAGATATGTTCTTTAAATCAAAATTGTACTCTCTAGTGTATTTTAAAGAAATATTTAAAATTCAAATTTCCGAGGTGAAATTTACAGGAAACATCATAGTCTAAGTTCAGAACGACTTTTTTAAATTTTAAAGTAATACAAAACAGTAGAAGTATTTCATGTCCATTATCAAATTTTGTATTACCTGGCATATTTTGTGTGTATGTGTGCTATACATATGTTTCTTTAAAATACATTTCTGACGAAGAAAACATAAAAGACTTTAAAATCTTAATGTCGAATTAGTATTTTGAAATCAAAATAGGTCAGCTGTGAACCAAAGCATTTTTTACATTCAGTATCAGATTTTGATGTATGATGTGTTTTTCTTTATGTTTAGTGCACATTTAAATGCTCTGTGCAATTTCCCATGAGTCATTTGTCCACTTCATAAGGTTTGGAGCATCTCACTGAAAACAAAACGTGAAACACTGTAGGATATCATAACATTAAAAATGTAATGAACTCACAAGGTAAACTTTATGAATTTCCATTAGAATCATCTGTCATTTCTAAAACCGATATCAGATTTAATGTTGAACGATATCAGTTGAACATTGATCTTTTGTACAAAATACAATTTATCAGACATCATCACATTAATTAATGCCATACTGTATGAAAGGTGGTCAAAGATCTCAAATGTGCTTATTAAGTGACCAAGTTGATTCGTTTCATTCTAGTGGATTCCATACTAACAATACACATTCTCAACAAAAGTTCTCTCTCTTCTCTGAACTGTGGCGAAACTGTGGAGCATGCCTGGAGACGTGACTGGTCCTGTCTGGCGTGAACATTTTGAGTACTATTCGCTGAGTATTTTCTCCTTCGTTTTGCCTGTTTGTGTAGTGAACACTGAGGGCGAAAGACCTCGCTGTTGGAAATCGATGACAGCGACACACATGATTAGGTTAGCTTATTTAGGATATCTTATAACCCCAAATAAGCCATGGAGAATAAGAACAAATAAACAAAACCCAAACGAAATCATGAACGTGACCAATTTCAGTCCAACAACAAATGAAAACAACAACAATGACAACAGTGACAATTACTAATACTACAACGACTACTACTACTACTACTACTATTTTTACTACTACTACTAATCATTACTACCACTACTGCTACTGCTACCACTATCACCATTACTTATACGGCTGGTGAAAGATATATAAAAGCACAAACCTCACCGCTTTCGTCTATCAGCTTGAACTGACCGTCTTGTTCCCAGGAGAACAAGTCAAGGATGATCTCGTTGTCAGACGTCGCCTTGGATTTAGCTCCCTTGGAAAACAGCTGCACGTCAGAGAAATTGCATAAATTCAAAATCATGTTCGTTGGGAATCAGTTGGGAGGCAGATGAGTCTGGATTCTGTCGTGCAAAAGAACACTTTTTGTTGTTGTTGTTGTTGTTTTTGGTTGTTGTTTTTCTTTTACATTATATTAAGCATACACCAGTTTTCACTCTCCTCTCTCGAGACTTTGCTTTCTTCACAAATATACGGAATGACTAGTCTCCGTTAGCGCAACGGACCAACGACTGGAAGGTTGTGTGTGTGTTATTTAGCCCCATCAGTCTTGTCAAAGCCATTGTGGGAATTTTTCGGCCCAGACCGTCTCCTACCCAGAAAAAAAGTCTGCTACGGACTCACTGGAAAGACTGGGACCAGCACAGTGATATTTTATCCCACTTCACGGGATGCGTCATTAAAGGTCCTGCTTATATGTCCTGACCAGCGCTGCAGGTGTTTTCTGTCATCACATTGTTCACAATTGCTTGATAATCATTCAGCAAAGAAAAGGATATCATTTGTGAAGCAAATTAATTTTTAAAAAAACAATGTTGACATGTGCTTAGATCTTGACGTTCATTTTTAAACTTCCAGTGTGTAAAATATCATTATGTATATTCTGTATGCTATAGGGAATTCAAAAGTCAGCGTTGTCTTTTCATATGTGTATATATTTTTTGTTGTTGTCGTTTTTCGTTGCCACATTGTGTGTTATATGTTCGTTTGTTGTGAAGCAAAAGGTGAATAAAAAAAGTTTAAATAAAAGATAGGAAAAGCAGAAGCCAGCACACACACACACAACACACCACACACACCACACACCACACACACCACACCCCACACCACACACAACACACACACACACACACACACATACACACACACACACATACATACACACTACATACACACACACACACACAAACACACACACAAACAAAACAACGACAACAAACAACCACTCCCACACCCTCACTCAGCCACCCTAACAAGCGTCCAAATATTCTCTCCCACCCTCTGTTCTCGTTTCCCCTGCAGTCCTGTTCCAATATTTTTCCCCTGTCTACCTCTGGTTTTCTTTTCCTCACTTTCCTTTCATGACCAATGTGCTCTATTGCCTTCCATCCAAGACTGGCTCAGTTTTTTTCCTTTTCCATAACTCTTCAACATTCTTCTTGTCTTTGCTGCCTCAATTTTGTTCGTTTTTTTCCGTGCCAAATGGAACTCTAAAACTTTTTTAAAAATACTCGAGTGATCAATCTAGAATTCACGGAGACAAAAAGGGACGCTGACTAAAGTGATGATACATTATATAGAATAACAACAACATACCAGGGGGGTGATGTGATTGATCATTACATAGATAACAACAACATACCAGGGGTGTGTGTTGATCATACTATAAGTATAACAACAACATACTAGGGGGGTGATGTTGATCATTACTATAGAGTAACAACAACATACAGGGGTGTGTGTGTGATGATGATCATTATCATAGAATAACAACAACATACAGAGGGGGTGGATGATTGATCATTACATAGATAACAACAACATACCAGGGGGGGGGGGTGATGTTGATCATTACTATAGAGTAAGTAACAACAACATACCAGGGGGGGTGATGTTGATCATTACTATAGAGTAAGTAACAAACAACATACCAGGGGTGGTGTGTGTGGTGTTGATCATTACTATAGAGTAAGTAACAACAACAACATACCAGAGGTGTGTGTGTGTGGTGTTGATCATTACTATAGAGTAAGTAACAACAACATACCAGAGGTGTGTGTGTGTGGTGTTGATCATTACTATAGAGTAAGTAACAACAACAACATACCAGGGGTGTGTGTGTGTGGTGTTGATCATTACTATAGAGTAAGTAACAACAACAACATACCAGGGGTGTGGTGTGTGATGTTGATCATTACTATAGAGTAAGTAACAACAACATACCAGGGGTGTGTGTGTGTGGTGTTGATCATTACTATAGAGTAAGTAACAACAACAACATACCAGGGGTGTGTGTGTGATGTTGATCATTACTATAGAGTAAGTAACAACAACATACCTTCAGGGTCTGGCCAGGCCCCAGCTCCTTGTCACCCAGGTCGGCTGCATACACCTGTTTACCGTTCACCTCCTTGATCACTCTCCAGCCCTTCAGGGACTGCGTCTGTGCAACAAACAAAGACATCATCATCAGCATCAGCATCATCGTCGTCGTCGTTGTCAGTATCAACATCATCATTATTATCATTGTCGTCTTCGTCATCGTCGTCGTCGCCGTCATCATCGTCGTCGTCGTCGTCATCACCACCACCATCATCATCATCATCATCATTGTCATCATCACCACCACCGTCACCACCAGCAGCATCAAACTACTACGTTTGCTACCATCACCATCACCAACACCATCACCACTACTCCTATTGTTACATCATGGGGTTTTGACATTTTATGTCCATTTCAAACGAAATCATATCAACAAAGGGACAATTTTCTGAAACAGACAGGTGAGCGAACTATCAGTGTATTTGGCAGAAATAACTAGCAATGGCAGAAAAGATGAAGAGAGAGAGAGAAAGAGAGTGACATACATACATACATACATACAATCATACAGAGATAATACATACATACATACATATATACATACATACATACATAATTACATACACAAATGCATGTATACGCATATGTACATATGTATATATATATACATATATATGTTTGTTTGTATGTATGTATGTATGTATGTATGTACAGGGAGAGACAGAGAGATACAGAGAAAGAGATAGGGAAAGAGAGAGAGAGCGAAATGAGAGAGAATGAAAAAGAGAGACAGAGAGAAAAAGACATACAGACAGACAGACAGACAGACAGACAGAGACAGAGAGAGAGACTGACAGGGAGAGCTGGAGAGACACAGAGAGACAGGGAAAGAGAGAGAGAGACAGAGAGAGAGAGAGAGAGAGAGAGAGAGAGAGAGAGGAGAGAGAGAGAGAGAGAGAGAGAGAAAGGAGGGAATGAAAAAAAGAAAAATAGGCCAGTTTGTGTTTGACGAACTTGGCGTTACCTTTTCTACCGAAGATACTCATCATCAATGATTTAGCAATCTTGCGGTCAGTTTGTGTTAGAAATATTCAATCAAGACTGAACACTTAACAATACAAAAGATAGAGATCACTTCTATGGCTGACCTTAGCCTGTGTGACTGGGTTGGTGTTCTCTAGGGTGACCGTGTCACCTGACGTGTCCACGCCTTGAAAGCTAATGGCGCCTGTGCTGGACCTCTGCACCGTGATGCGGGCAGTGGTAGATAAGCTCAGATCTGAAGAAAAGAGAGAGAGAAAATGTCTTAAGGTGCCACGAACCACATCTAGCCGATTACATAGAGCCATATAAGGGTTATAACCAGTTCATTACATACAGAATACTTCAACAGGAAAAAAAAAAAAAAAAAGAAAACTAAGTACATATACTGACAAAATCCAATGCAAGCGTGACTGCAAACAGGAACCAGAAAAAAAACACGAAGAAAAGAATCAGAACGAACGCATATTTAATACAACCAGACACGACAGGCGCTTGACAAAGGCCAGTCGGCCGAAATTTTGCGCCTGTTTTGTCTGGTTGTATCAAATACGTGTTCTGATTCTTTTTTTTTTTCTTTCGGTTTTTATTCTTTTTTGTTTTGTTTTGTTTTGTTTTGTTTTGTTTTGTTTTGTTTTGTTTTGTATTTTCCCCCTGGTTTCCATTATTCTGATAGTTAAACTGTAGGTAGTGTACATGCAGCACAACAATCGTGATCAGTGTAAAGCTACTATTCACCTTATACAGCAAACGGACCCACGAAGAAGGATACGCGCGGGCCCGCCCCTACAAGAACTAAGAAAGGCCGCATTCAACTGAGATCTACACCTTACTGTTATTTTTGTTTAGAGCCCAGCCGACTGCGTACAGCCATATCAGGGCTATAACCAGTTCAAAACATATACAATACTTCAACAGGAAAAAAAAAGAAAAGAAAATTCAGTACATACATCAATGCATTCGCGCACATAATCTCAGGAGATGCCCCTGGCGTTGACCACTCCGTCCAATTTATCGCATAGGGGATTTAAAAAAAACATACCTGAATACAAATTTAAACATAACTAAGGACACTAAAACATATCTAAAAACAGTCATGAATGACCAAAAATCGCTTCCGCATATCTCATTTGCCGAGAGCCAAAAAATTCACATAACACATGTACTCAATTATCAACCTTAAGAGAAACAACGTAACACTTTATCGAACACATACAGGTGAATGGACCAGCAAGGCAGAAAATGATAGGAAGAAATGACAGAAAGCAAAGAAGGAAGAAGGAAACGAAGAGAGTGACAGGAACGAGGACATCCCTAGCACATAATTTCCAGTAGGTGGGGATACTATTTATACTGAAAGAGTCCCCGGCATCCCCATGGGGTTGGGGGGGGGGGGGGAAGATCTATACCTTTCAATGTTTAATGTTAGGTAAGCTTGTTTACGAGATCCTATAATCCCAAAAGGGGACATGGAGGATAACAGCAAATTAACAAAACCCAAAAGAAATCATGAAATAACGGTCAGCCAAAAGAATTTACAAAACTCCAACTGAAAATAATTCGTTTGAAAACATCTTACGAAAGGAGAGGCATATGTTCAGAATATAACTATACAGTTCTAGAAATGTTGATAAATTTTGCAAATTTTAATACGTTTTTTTTTTCCCTTCCAGAAATAAAGTAACACAATAGAAACACTGATTAAACTGCCAGACATTTTCTTGGAATAAACTTCAGTAATCGTGGAATTAAGGGCATTCGAAAATAACGTGAAACTCATCGTCTATGGCACTGTCATCATAAAACGTATATAGTCTGCACACAGACAGGCTGACAGACAGACAGACATAGACACAGACACAAACACGCGCGCACACACACACACACACACACACACACACACACACACACACGCACACACACACACACACACATACACACACACACACACATACAACACACACACACACACACACACACACACAACACACACACACACACACACACACACACCACACACACAACACACACACACACACACACACACACACAACACAAAGGTCGAGAAATCGAGACAGCGTGTGAAGTGCAGTGATGGCAGAGATAAAAAAAAAAAGTCAATAGTCGTTTAATTTCCATGAGTGGTCTCCGCCACAATTTTTATATTTCCCCACGGACAGAGCCATCCATTAATCGGCTACCCAAACTGAAACATGCCCGCCTCTCCATCTCCAGTCTTTCTCATCCCCCATCCCCCATCCCCCACCCCCCACCTCCATCCCCAACACTGACGTCACATTTCTCACCGGTCCATCAATCAAAAAGAGCGGCGTGTTCGCCTGCGCACTCATTATTGAATCAGAAAGAGAAAGGGACTGACAAAGAAAGAAAGAAAGAACGAACGAAAAACGTGTTGAGACAACTTGATCAATTCTAAAGATAAAAGCAGTTACTCTATTTCAACGTACAGAAAAGAAAAAGGAAAAGAAAGAAACAACATAAAAGAAAGAAAGAAAGAAAGAAAAACATGTTGAGACAACTTGATAACTTGGAGAGATAAAAGCAGTTGTTCCAAGGCAGAAACAGGCTCTGTCTGTCTCTGTCTCTCTGTCTCTGACTGTCTGTCTGTCTTTCTCTCTGTCTCTCTGTCTCTGACTGTCTGTCTGTCTGTTTCTCTCTCTCTCTCTCTCTCTCTCTCTCTCTCTCTCTCTCTCTCTCTCTCTCTTTCTCTCATTCTCTTTCTCTCCCAGAATATTTCTAAAAACACAACAGGAAGACCGTAGTGTGTTGTTTTATCACACAGTGCTTTTAAAGGCCAGCAGTATAGTAAACTGAACTCATCCTCCACACTATCTACACAATGGCAACAGCTGGAAAAAGGAAATGATATTCTATTATCATTATTAATTATTACTATGTTTATTGGCGTTTTAAAGCCCAGTCGATTGTGCAGAGCCTTATCAGGACTGTAACCATCTCAAAACATACGCGACACTGCACGGATCCTGAAAACAACAACAACAACAACTTCAAAACATAACACCAGGAAAAGACAATGAAGCGCACATATGGATGCATTCACATAGATAGTCTAAGAATATGCCCCTGACCAGTCGCCGTGATGTAGTGGTTAACGCAACGGACCAGTGACTGGAAGAATGTGGGTTCGAATCCCCTCCAATCCCATCAAAAATCAGTGTGGGATTTTTCGGCTCTAACCGGCTCCTACCCAGAGTTGGGCGTGCTATGGGCTCATTGGGAAGACTTGGGACCACACAGTCGAGTCTCATCCACTTCACGGATGCGCCATTGAAGGAGCATTGTGATAATCATCCTCAAAGACATCATCATCACTGCATCGTAAAAAAAAGTGTGCCAGCTTCTGTGGCCATTAAGGTGGCGCAAAAAAATGGGACCAAAAAAAAAAAAAAGACAATGCCCTGGCGTTGACCCTTCGGCCCAGTTTACCAGAAGCAGCTTTAGAAAAAACAACAACACTGAACACAAAATGATATGTCTAAAGAGAAGTGATTACACTAAAACGTGTATAAAAACAGGCCTAAATTACCTAAAATTGCTTCTGCACATCACATTTCCTCAGGGGCAAAAATGATTGCAATCAAATAGAAACATACGTAAGGACACCAAAACATAAAAACGGGCCTAAATTACCTAAAATTGCTTTCGCATATCTCATTTCCCTAGAGCCAAAAATTCACTTTATACATGTACCCAATCATCAATCCTAGTAGAAAATACGTAAAACTTTATAGAATACATACAGGTGAATAGACCAGCAAGACAAAATGTTGGGAGGAAGAGAGGACAGACTTCAGATTTCGGACTTCAGATTTCAGAACAACAGTAGATAACAACAACGCAAAATAATTAAAACAGCAGTAGACAGCAAAATCGCAAAGGAATTAAAACTGTATTTAAACAGCAGTAGAACACGCAAGAATTAAAACGCGTAATAAACACTGCAAAGATTAAACGTTAAAACAGCAGTAGATAACAACACTGCAAAAGAATTAAAACTGTATTAAAACAGCAGTAGATAACAACACTGCAAAAGAATTAAAACTGTATTAAAACAGCAGTAGATAACAACACTGCAAAAGAATTAAAACTGTATTGAAACAGCAGAGTAGATAATAATACCGCAAAAGATTTAAAATGTATTAAAACAGCAGTAGATAATAACACCGCAAGAGAATTAAACTGTGTTAAAACAGCAGTAGATAATAAAAGAATTAAAAGAACAAGAAATATAACACAGCAAAGGAATTACAGTTATTGTTTTTTTAAGCCCAGCCGACTGCATAGACCCACATCAGGGCTACAACCGTTTCAAAACATACACAATACTTCAACAGGCAAAGAAAAGTAAGCACACACACGTCAATGCATTCGCGCACATTATGTAATGGTATGCCCCTGGCGTTGCCCATACACTCCAGTATATCACCGGAGGGTTTAAAAAAAACTAAACCTGAATACAAATGTGGACATAACGTAGGACACTAAAACGTGTATAAAAACCTGGCCTGAATTACCTGCAAGTCCCATTTCCTTATAGCCAAAATGCACTGAATACACGTGCCTAATTATCAATCCTAGTAGAACGTACGTAAGACTTTATAGAACACATACAAATGGACCAGCAAGGCAGAAAATGATAGGAACAGACGACATCAAAGGAGTAAGGCAGAAACAAAGAGAGTGACAGAAAAGAGGAAATTTCTAGCATAGAATTTCCAGATGGTGGCGATAATATTTATACTGAAAGAACCCCGGTATCCCCACGGGGGTAGTAAAAGAATTAATGCTACATTAAAACAGCAGTAAATATAACAGGACAAAAGAATCAATGCTGTATTACAACAGCCATAGGTACGATGCCACCAAAGAATTAAAACCTAAATTAAGTGGACAAAAGGCACATAAGGTCAGCCATTTGATCGTGAATATCTGGAAATGACTGCTCATGATATTTCTAATATTTGTGTGTGTGTGTGTGTGTGTGTGTGTGTGTGTGTGTGTGTGTGTGTGTGTGTGTGTGTGTGTGTGTTGTGTTTGTGTGTGTGTATGATTGTATGTGTGTATTGTGTATTGTGTGCCTTGTGGGTGTGTGTGTGTGTGTGTGTGTGTGTGTGTGTGTGTGTGTGTGTGTGTGTGTGTGTGTGTGTGTATTGCACATTCCCACATTAAAATTGGGGGGGGGGGGGATCATCGCACTCAGGGAGGTTACCTTTGTGCTCACCTTTTTTTGTTTTGTTTGTTTTTTTGTCCCGTTTTCTACACCACAGTTTTTACAATGCGATGATAATGATGTCGATGAGGATGATAATCATGATGCTATGGAGTTCCATCTGGGATTGAGACTGTGTGACAGGGCTGTACTCAACGCTTACTATCATAATGTATCCTTGCGTCAACCAGCCCCAGAGATACAGACACCTGCGGGGCTGCTCAGATGATTTGAGCAACACCCTCAATGACGCATCCGTGAGGTGGATGAGACTTGACCATGTGGTTCGTCTTCTGAATGAGCCCATAGCATACCCAACTCTGGTAGGAGCCGGTTATGCATTAGAGTCCAAACATCCCACAGTGATTTTTGAAGGGACTGATGGAGATTCGAACCCACAACCTTCCAGCCAGTCGTCCGATGCGTTAACCACTACACCACGGCGACTGGTTAACTTTCAAGTTTTGAAGATTTGACAAAATTACCGAGAAGCGCCATGACTGAGATGGTGTATGGTGGTGAAACGGGATGATATCCAATTTCAGTGCTGGTCAATTCTAAACTGATTCATTTGTGGTGCAGCCTTAGTCTGGAAGGGAGCTTTGCAAACCAGTAGTAAAAGCATATTATATCGAAATTTCAAAACCGAATTTGCAATAGAAAAAGCTGCCAGATATTTGTGTTTAATCTGAATATATATGTTTAATGTTTGTGTTCAATCTGAAGCTTATGACATTTGCATCGAAATTTGTTCAGTTTGAAGCTTATGACATCTGCATCGAAATTTTGATTACATTTCGAAGCAGATATCATAAGCTTCAGATTGAATTCGGTTGGCGAAAAGGGGTTAACGGAGAAAGTAGGATATGTAAGTTTTGTGATGACAATGCCTTAGGCGATGAGCTTCACTTTATTTTCGAATGTTGTAAATTCTATGATGACCGTCAGAAGTGTATTCCACAAAAATATCTGTCAGTCAAATCAATGTTCTCATTGTGTAACTTTATTTCGGGAAGGGGGAAAAAGACAAACTGAAATTAGCAATAGTTATCAAATTTTCTAAAACTGAGTTGTTCTCTTTTGAACACTAAGGTGTTCTATTTTAAGAGAATTTCAAATGAATGTTTTCTGTTGCACTAAGTTCTTTCTGCTTCATATCTATATGACAATCCCAATAGATTTTCTTTTTTTCTGTTATCATCCATGCCCCTATTGTGGTTAAAAGATCTGTTATATAATGATGTTCTTATGTAGTAACAAAAGACTAGACGTTCAGTTCGATTTTTCCTTTCAAACTGAAGAGAAAAGTCAAGGCCTGAACCAGAAACGAACCCTGGAACCTCGAGTTTTGTTTTTTGTTTGTTTGTTTGTTTGTTGTTGTTGGGTTTTTTTGTGTGTCTGTGTCTTGTGTGTATGTGTGTGTTGTGTGTGTGTGTGTGTGTGTGTGTGTGTGTGTGTGTGTGTGTGTGTGTGTGTGTGTGTGTGTGTGTGTGTGGAGATCAGATTTTCCCAGTGCGTGTTTGCTCTGTAGAATGGGAGGGAATCTTAACTCTCTCTTTTAATTAATGTACCTTACATGGACACAGATGGGGCATGCATTATACTATTTATTGCACTCTCTCTCTCTCTCTCTCTCTCTCTCTCTCTCTCTCTCTCTCTCTCTCTCTCTCTCTCTCTCTCTCTCTCGTCTTTGGCGGTGTATTTATAGTGGACTCTTCCCTTTGTTTCCTTTTGTCTCCTTTCCTTTTTCTTTCATGGGCTGCTCTGGGATCTGATTCTGCATCTGGAGTCTGGGTCCCACTTTGCTTCTGCAATGGGATGTGTTGGGTCTTTTTTTGTCCCCCTTCTGTGTGTTCTTGATGTTTCTGGTTCACCCTTTTCGTGGGCTGTCTGTTGGTTTCGGTGAATGTTGTTTCGGGGGATGTGTGGTCAGTAACTGCGCGCTGGTCATTCAAGCTTTCCATACATTCATTCATATTTTTAGGTTAGTATGTACATCATTCGAACTTAGATAACATTCATTCATTTACTACTCATTTTCACGGCCAGATTCCCGTTATCAACATGTCTCCTTTTATTACTTTCTTTTTGGTTTTAGTATTATTCATCAGCATGCGTATTTTGATATGACGCGTCGTATAAGAACGTTAGTAATGTAGTAATAAATGTTGTTATGATGATATCACACAAACAATTACGGTAACCGCCATCATAGCAACAATATTTACGATACAGGGAATACTGAAAAACAATCATCAACATCATCTGTGTTATTTCTTCTCTCTCTCTCTCTCTCCTCTCTCTCTCTCTCTCTCTCTCTCTCTCTCTCTCTCTCTCTCTCCTCTCTCTCTCTCTCTCTCTCTCTCTCTCTCTTTGTTTTTCCCCATGTCCATATTTTTTTTCTTATTTAGGGTCAGCATTTATTTCAGGCATAAGCCGGTTTGTGTTCTCAGCGAGAATTCTTTTTCTCAGATTAATTCCCAGATTTTAAATCTTGTTCCATATCTGAATTTACTTATACAGAGTTTTGCTATTGTTAACATGTGATTGACCTTGCGTCTTTCTTCCTCACTCGTATTTTTATCATGATATCCAAGTAAGGCTATTGATTGGTTCATTGAAATGTCTTTACTGATTGTGGTCTTTATTGTAGACTCTACTAGTTTCCATACATGTTAGCTTTCAGGACATGTAAAGAAAAAGTACTCGAGCGTGGAACTTCGAGTTTAGTTATTGGCAGGCGAACGTCTGAACCATACTGCCATTCTTCTCCCTGTATTGATTTGACAAAACAATGACAGGAGTCTCAGAATCTGTAGCTCTATAGTATTTGCATTGATGAGAGATTCCACATTCTTTTCGTTTGCCTGTGTGGAAGTGTAGTTGTGTGATTTGTCATTATCCATACCCGTGTTCACTCACGAGCACCCCCCCCCCCTTTTGGGATACCGGGGGCTCTTTCAGTATAAATAGTATCCCCACCTTCTGGAAATTCTGTGCTAAAAGTTTCCTCTTTCCTGTCACTCTCTTTGTTTCGTTCTTCCTCCTTTGCTTTCTGTCATTTCTTCATATCATTTTCTGACTTGCTGGTCCATTCACCTGTATGTGTTCGATAAAGTCTTAAATACTTTCTCTTAGGATTGATTATTGGGTACATGTGTTGAGTGCATTTTTGGCTCCAGGGATATGAGATATGCGGAAGCAATTTTAGGTAATTTAGGCCCGTTTTTATATATCTATTAGTGTCCTTAGTTAAGTTTAAATGTGTATTGACAGGATGGTCAACGCCAGGGGCATCTCCTCGGGTTGTGTGCGTGGGTGCACTGGTGTGTGTATACTTAATCTTTTTTCTTTCTTTTTTTTTTCTCCTGTTGAAGAGTTGTGTATGTTTTGAACTGGTTATAGCCCTGATATGGCTCCACAGACTCGGCTGGGCTTTAAGTAAATTAACAAATAATAACTCACGAGCATGGTGTGAATTGCTACAGAGAGTGTACAATATCAATGTCTGCAACGCTAACGTATACATATGTGTATCTACAGCAGTAAACAGAAAAGTCACAAAGTGAAATGAAACACGAATTGTATTAAGGAAACATTTTTTTCAGTATGGGTACTAGCATGCACAACACTTTATCACCAAACGGATTTTCTTTTTTTATTATTTATAATGGACCTGTTCAGGCATTGAGGGTGACTCATTCCAACAGCTGCTGCAGGAGAGAACAAGAACAAACACATGTTTTCCTTTATCGAGGGTACAAACATAGGTACTGTGACGGATGTGCTGCATATATTTTCATAGTGCTGTTTTTGCATTTTCGTTATTGTGTAGGGTTTTAGCTCATTTTGCTTTTGTGGATTGGAGCACCCAGTGTTGTTTTTCGGTGTCTTTATTCTCATTGGTTGAAATGGGAAATGTTTTGGGAATGACTGTGAAGTTGAAGCGTGGAGTGCATGAAGCGTGGAATGCGTCGAGCGTGGAGTGTGTGTTGAAAAAACCTGTGAACTTAATTTAAATTCAGTTCTACAGAGATTTCCAGGTTGAGCGGTCGCGTTTCCTTGCTGCCTGACGAGAACTAACAAAAATCTGTTTGTCGTAAGCTGCTAATATGTTAGCAGCTTTTGACGTGGGGAGCTGTCTGGTCTGATTGGTTCACGAGGGAGCCACATACGTACTTGACTATGGTTTGAGGGGTGGATACCTGATTTAGTCCCTGGTCCTAAGCTGTTAGGACTCTGCTACATATACCTGGGCGTTTCCGACTAATGACGCCACTGTGATTTGTCCTGCTTCCCAGGATTGTGTGGTAACAATGTATTTATATTATAGAGCGATGAACTGAATCCTGAACAATGATTTCGATGCTGTGAAACGAACTGTCCGTGAAGTGTTGATGCAGTGAAAGATTCCCTGTGAAAGGACTGTTTGGGACGGAAACCTATCTGATCTGAAGAGATTACCTTCTATTGAACAGTGGACGTTGAACATTTATCTCTGTCTTATGTGTTTGTTGATCTGGCTGGATAAAAATGAATTGAGGATATTTGATTAATTATAAACATTGAAATACACCGTTTTGTTTGCAGAAGTTGTTGAAGTGACTGAATGGAAGGTTGTGTGTGATTGGGGAAAACACATAGAACACGCACATACACACACACACAGTTTACATAATATTTCTAGTCGACTCTCATTCTCATATCAGTCACTCATAACCCAACTTCTGTAACACTGGTGACCCCGAAGTGAAAAATGAACTGAGGATATCTGATTAATTGTAAACATTGAAATACACCGTTTAGTGTTACAGAAGTTAGGTTATCAGTGACTGATAACCAATGAGAATAAAGACACCGAAAACAACACTGGGTGCTCCAATCCACAAAAGCAAAATGAGCCAAAACCCTACACAACAACGAAAATGCAAAAACAGCACTGTGAAAATATATGCAGCACATCCGTCACAAGTACATTAATGTTGTAGTGCGTATAGCGACCCGCTGCCTTTGTCCACGGAGGATCTGCTCTAATACAAACACACAAATACAATGTGATGCTCACAGGGACTCTACGTTTGATACGAATGAACTATGGCAAGCATGAAAACGTAAAAAAAAAATTTTTTTAAACTGGAATATCCTTGCTAACGATAAGAACTAGACATCTGTACAGCGTCTTTCATGAAGCGCAGAACGCTTTACAATTCTCAACTTATCAAATCATATGGATGTGTACACACGTGCACACATACACACACACACACACACACACACACACACACACACACAACACACACACACACACACACACACACACACACGCACACAAACGAACAAACAAACAAACAAACAAACACGCACACTGGGCTGCACACACACCCGCACGCATGCACATGATAAAGAGAGTGAGATTGAGAAATAGTGAGAGGGAAAGAGAAAGAAATAGGGAGAGAGAGAGGGGGAGAGAGAGAGACAGTACAGACAGAAGGATAAGAAAAGTTTCAACTGAAGCTTCCTCAAGGTCACACTGACATCGAGAAGTGCAAAAAACAGGATTTTTCTGTGACGACCTTGGTATAAAAAGGGGAGATTGTCACAATGGCTTGCCCGTCCTGTTCTAATTTTGGTATTTCACCCACGCAGTCTCCATCGCGCGCTCGGAGTGAATTAGCTTCACGTGAACGAATTCGTACAACAGGAGAAAATTATATTCCTGCCCTAGCGTTGTTCTGTTGGGGAATAAATATATAATCGAACGGTGGAAAGCGTGCATTTATCACAGAAGATTTTTTTTTTTTTTTGATGAAAACGAGATAAATGTATAGAGCAGTTAACAATGGCCTTAGGCTGGCAATAGCAGGCAAGAGAGAGAGAGAGAGAGAAAGAAAGAGAGAGAGAGAAATGGAGAGAGATGGAGAGAGAGCGAGAGAGAGAGAGAAGGAGAGAGAGAGACATAGTACAGAGAAATATAGTACAGAGAGAGAGGGAGGGAGGAGAGAGAGAGGGAAGGAGGAGAGAAGAGAGTATAGACAGAAGAAGGAGAAGAAACGAGACAGAGAGAAGGGGATGGGATTGCCTGTGCAAAACGTGCCCGCCGCAGAGCAGAGCGCCGTTGGCGCAAATCCAAACTCACTGTACATTGGCAACTTTTCCAAGCCTCTAAAACAAAAGTATCCACCCTCATTGCATCTGCAAAAACAAGCTATTTCCAAACCAAAATCCTGAATGCCTCTTCTTCAAAAGAACTCTTTACAACCATGAATCATCTCCTTGGCACACGAAAAGATTTACCTCTCCCAACAAAATACACGAATGAAGAACTCCCATCTGTATTCTCCAAGTATTTCACCACCAAAATACAAACTCTTCGTGACAGGCTTGACAGGACACCCTGTCAACCATGCCCACCTGATCCTTCCTTCTCTGGCACACCTCTTACTACTTTTACCCCAGTCTCACAAGAAGAAATTCTCAACACAATCAGATCCATGTCGTTCAAAACCTGCGAACTGGATCCTCTTCCAGGTTCTCTGTACTCTGACTGTCTCCCTACGCTCCTCCCATTCATCACTGACATCATCAACATTTCTCTCCAAACTGGAACTGTCCCAGATTCTTTCAAGTCTGCTATTGTTCACCCTCTCCTCAAGAAACACAATTTAGACCCAAATGAACTGAAAAATTACCGGCCTATCTCTAATCTCTCTTTCTTGTCAAAACTACTTGAAAAAGTTGTCCTCAACCAACTGAACTCTCACCTGTCTGCCAACAATCTCCTCAATCCTTTTCAGTCAGCCTACCGCCAGTGCCATAGCACTGAAACTGCCTTGCTACACATTCTCAACAATCTCCTCCTTGCAACTGATACTGGCAAAGTCTCTCTCCTCACACTCCTTGATCTGTCTGCAGCCTTTGATACCATTCATCATGGTATTCTCCTTTCTAGACTTCATCATACTTTTGGCATCTCTGACATTGCTCTCTCCTGGTTCACTTCATATCTATCAAACAGAAAACAAACTGTTCTCATCAATGGCACTTACTCTCAACCTGCATACCTGACCTGTGGTGTTCCACAAGGATCTGTCCTTGGCCCTGTTCTTTTCACTCTTTACACCTCCCCCCCCCCCCTGTCCACCATCATCAATTCCCACTCTATAAAACACCACTTCTATGCTGATGACACCCAACTTCAAGACAGTGACACACCTGACAATATACAGCGCCTCCTGACTCGCACCACTGAGTGTTACTCGGATATTAAAAATTGGATGACATACAACAAACTTCAGCTAAATGATGACAAGACAGAAGCTATCCTCATTGGCACCGTCAGAAACTTTCTCAGCTGCCTCCTCTTTCTCTCCCATTATGTAACACATCAGTCCCAATTTCTGATTCAGCTAAAAACCTTGGTGTCTGCATTGACTCTACTCTCTCCATGAACAACTTTGTTTCTCAAACTGCCAGATCTTGCTACTATCACCTCCATTGTATAAGCCTGATCAGGAAGTATCTCTCTGTCGAAACAACTGCAAAACTCGTTCTCTCCTTCATAATGTCTCGCATTGACTATTGCAATTCACTCCTGTCCGGTCTTCCTGCCTCCACCACTCACATCCTACAGCGCATTCAAAACAATGCTGCACGCCTTGTACTCAAAAAGAAAAAAGCTGACCACATATCTCCTTTCCTGGCACAACTTCACTGGCTCCCTGTATCAAAGCGCATACAGTACAAACTAGACACCATGTGCTACAAAAGCCTCAATAACGCAGCCTCCGATTACCTGTCAAGCCTACTTGAGATCTATGTTCCCTCACGTACCTTCCGCTCTGCCTCCGATCCTCTGACTTTTCGTTTTCCACGCACTAAGCTCAATACCTATGGTCCACGAGCCTTCTCTGTTTCTGGTCCGCTCTCCTGGAACAAACTTCCTCTCTCAGTCCGTCAGCAACCTACTTTTGTCTCCTTCAAGTCCGCTC
>CM060314.1:47136601-47144101 GCA_030674185.1 Monoplex corrugatus | reverse complement strand
TGGCGTTGGCGATCCTGGACTCCCATCTGTCTCTGTCTCTTGTTGCCTCAAGCATCTCTTCCACCCTCCTTGTCCTCAGCCACTCTGCAAGTCCGTCTAATATCTTCTCCCTGGATCTACCTGGTACTCTCTTTCCCTCCAGCTTTCCCGTTGTGACCAGGTGCTCCAATGCCCCTTTCCTCATAAAATGGCCTATGAACGTTGCCTGTCTTTGCCTGTCTTTTCCTAATCTTCCTTGTGAATGATCTACTTGTGTCTGCCTCCATCAAGACTGTCTCGTTTGTTTTCTTTGCTGTCCATGGAACTCTCAACATTCTTTTTAGAAACCACATCTCGGCAGCCTTAATCTTGTTCTGGCTTTGCTTGTTGACTGTCCATGCCTCACAAACGTATAACATTATTGGTTCTACATAACATTCAAGAACTCTCTTCCTGATGTTAATTGATAGGCATTTGTTTGTAAGGATGCTCTTCATCTTTTGAATGCCGTTTTGGTTTGGCCGATTCTGCTGGCTATTTCTGATGTGCGTCTGCCGTCTGGTGAAATGATCGTTTCCAGGTATTCAAATTTATCAACCTGTCTCAAGGTTTGCCGTTTGCTGTTATTTTGCATGAGGGGATTTCATGTTTTTTACTGATCACCATGACTTCAGTCTTCCTGCTGTTTAGTTCCAAGCCCACACACACAAAAACATCTGTCACTGCATACGTGCATATTCTTACCGATGACTTTTTCACGGGTCACACCGGTGACATACATAACAACACTATGACTGTACATCTTGCCCTGCAGATGGTTTTACGCTGGGCTACAGAAATTCCCAAGAAGATGAAAAGCATTCTTACCAACAAATGCCTGTGAGTTCTTGAATGTTATGTAGAACCAATGATGTTATGCGGTTGTGAGGCGTGGACAGTCAACAAGCAAAGCCAGAATAAGATTGAGGCAGCTGAGATGTGGTTTCTAAAAAGAATGTTAGAGTTCCATGGACAGCAAAGAAAACAAACGAGACAGTCTTGATGGAGGCAGACACAAGTAGATCACTCATAAGCAAGATTAGGAAAAGACAGGCAACATTCATAGGCCATTTTATGAGGAAAGGGGAATCAGAGCACCTGGTCACAACGGGAAAGCTGGAGGGAAAGACAGCACCAGGTAGATCCAGGGAGAAAATACTAGACGGACTTGCAGAGTGGCTGAAGACAAGGAGGGTGGAAGAGATCAATACATTTCTTGCCTAAATTAGCGTACAAACAGATCAGTTAGCAAAACAAACTCTACTCGTCATGCGTCAGGTATATATACATACATATACATACATATATATATATACATATATATATATGTATATGTATATATATATATATGATATATATATACATATATATGTAATGTATATATATATATACGTAGACGACACCATGACTATCCTCCCCCAGCAACTGGTCGAACAGTTCACAGAACATCTGAACAACCAACACCCAGCCATCAAATTCACGAGGGAAGTGGAACAGAACAACTCCATAGCCATGCTGGACACCCTCATCACCAGAACTGATGGCATTCTATCCTTCTCGGTCTACCGTAAACCAACTCATACGGACCAATATTTACAGTTCGACAGCCACCAGCCCCTTGAACACAAACTGGGAGTGATTCGAACCCTTACCCACAGAGCTAACACCATATGCAGTACCCAAGAGGCAAAAGACAAGGAGACAAACCACCTGAAAAAAGTGCTCACCATCTCGGGCTACAAAAAGTGGGCCTGGAACAGCCCGGGAGGCAGGAAATCCAACACCGCATCCCAACAGCCAGTGAAACAACACCAGCGCAAGGGACACATCACCATCCCATACGTAGGAGGTGTGAGTGACGCTCTGTCCAGAAAGATCAGAAAACTGGGGGTGGCTGTACATTCCAAACCTTCCAACACCATACGCAGCCAGCTGGTCACCCCCAAGGACAAAACCAGCAAACTCGACAAAGCTGGCATTATATACAGAATAGACTGCCAGGACTGTAACCAACATTATGTCGGTGAAACTGAACGCCCCCTTCAGAAGAGACTAACAGAACACAAGAGGGACTCTTCTCCAGTAGGAGCTCACCTACACGCCGAAAAACATCAATTCAGTGCGGACAATGTCAACATCCTGGACAGAGAAAATAAGTGGTTCCAGCGAGGAGTCAAGGAGGCCATCTACATCGCAGCCACCAACCCCCCGCTCAACAGGGACCGGGGCCGTTACACCCTGCCCCCGGTGTACCATTCTCTGATTCGATCTCGTGAGCTGGGTTCATCCCATGTTCGCGAGATCTGAGTAGAGATTCACGCAGACAGCATTAGAGAGCTGACGAAGATGGCGAGAACGCCATCGAAAGCTACGGAACTGTGAGTAGCGATTTTTACACTGTTGGGAGACCTTGTTCTTCAAAATTGGTAGCATTATATATATATATCAATGTATATATGAATATATATATATGAGTATATATATATGTGTGTGTGTGTGTTGTGTGTGTGTGTGTGTGTGTGTGTGTGTGTGTGTGTGTGTGTGTGTGTGTGTGTGTGTGTGTGTGTGTGTGTGTGTGTGTGTGTGTGTGTGGTGTGTGTGTGTGTGTGTTTCGTCTGCACTGTGCAGGAGATCGAATGCGTAGAAATGAATTACTAAAATGTGTAAATTAAGATTCCTGTAATTTACCTGCGTCTAATACATGAACTAATACATTGTAATGATTCGTGGAAAACTTTCATGACATCAACACATGACATCAACACCATGGTGTTGGCACAAAAGTTGAAGTTCGAGCAAGCCGACATGGAAGGACGCCTTCCAGAAATCCTCATTGCATCTACCCCCATAAAAGACTTTCAAAGGGACTTAGTAAGAAAACTGAAGGGCTACAAACTGGAAGAATCTTCACTGATGGATCAAAGTCTGATGAAGGTGTTGCTGCTGCGGTCTTCTGTTCCGTTGTTCCCAATCGTTCATTTTCAAAACATATTCTGTCGACAGCTCCATTTATACTGCTGAATTGACTGCTTTGGTTTTAGTACTAAAAATGGTGCCCCAATCCAGGCATAAAGATTTTCTCATTTTTTCTGACTACTTTCTGCTTTGCAGGCATTTGCAGGCTGAATCATTAGTCACCCGGAGCATCTGAATTTCTTTGAACTGTTTTTTTACTCTTACACGTTTAAACAATGTAGATCAATGGTGTCAAGGTACTACATTGGCAATCATCCCCACCAAAGCACAGGTACTGTACTGCACCCTTGACAACAAAGCAGTGATTTAAAACTTTCCCCCAGTTACATTCAGAGAAACCAATATAATAATAATAATAATAATTACAATATTTATATAGCGCAAAATCTTGATAAAATCAAATCTAAGCGCTGAAGCAGACACACACGCACGCACGCACGCACGCACGCACACACACGCACGCACGCACGCACACACACACACACACACACACACGCATGGCTATAAATGGGGAGAAAGAATAAAAGCAATAAAAGCAAGAATAAAAGCAATGGAAAATTATAGAGAGCATAGCATTTACAATTATATATTATAACCGTATGATTCCCCTCCGAGCGGAGACAGGCTGCAGAGGGGGGGGGGGTTGAGTGAGGTTAGGATTTTATGCGGAGGAGAAAAGGTGAGTTTTGAGAGCGGACTTGAAGGAGACAAAAGTAGGTTGCTGACGGACTGAGAGAGGAAGTTTGTTCCAGGAGAGTGGACCAGAAACAGAGAAGACTTGTGGACCATAGGTATTGAGCTTAGTGCGTGGAAAGCGAAAAGTCAGAGGATCGGAGGCAGAGCGGAGGGTACGTGAGGGAAGATAGATCTCAAGTAGGCTTGACAGGTAATCGGGGCTGCGTTATTGAGGCTTTTGTAGCACATGGTGTCTAGTTTGTACTGTATGCGCTTTGATACAGGGAGCCAATGAAGTTGTGCCAGGAGAGGAGATATGTGGTCAGCTTTTTTCTTTTTGAGTACAAGGCGTACAGTATTGTTTTGAATGCGCTGTAGGATGTGAATGGTGGAGGCAGGAAGACCAGACAGGAGTGAATTGCAATAGTCAATGCGAGACATTATGAAGGAGAGAACGAGTTTTGCAGTTGTTTCGACAGAGAGATACTTCCTGATCAGCCTTATACGATGGAGATGATAGTAGCAAGATCTGGCAGTTTGAGAAACAAAGTTGTTCATGAAAAGGGTAGAGTCAATGCAGACACCAAGGTTTTTAGCTGAATCAGAAATTGGGACTGATGTGTTACATAATGGGAGAGAAAGAGGAGGCAGCTGAGAAAGTTTCTGACGGGTGCCAATGAGGATAGCTTCTGTCTTGTCGTCATTAAGCTGAAGTTTGTTGAACGTCATCCAGTTCTTAATGTCCGAGTAACACTCAGTGGTGCGAGTCAACAGGCGCTGTATATTATCAGGTGAGTCACTGTCTTGAAGTTGGGTGTCATCAGCATAGAAGTGGTGTTTTATAGAGTGGGAGTTGATGATGGTGGACAAGGGGGAGGTGTAAAGAGTGAAAAGAACAGGGCCAAGGACAGATCCTTGTGGAACACCACAGGTCAGGTATGCAGGTTGAGAGTAAGTGCCATTGATGAGAACAGTTTGTTTTCTGTTTGATAAATACGAAGTGAAAAAGGAGAGAGCAATGTCAGAGATGCCAAAAGTATGATGAAGTCTAGAAAGGAGAATACCACGGTCAATGGTATCAAAGGCTGCAGACAGATCAAGGAGTGTGAGGAGAGAGACTTTGCCAGTATCAGTTGCAAGGAGGAGATTGTTGAGAATGTGTAGTAGGGCAGTTTCAGTGCTATGGCACTGGTGGTAGGCTGACTGGAAAGGATTGAGGAGATTGTTGGCAGACAGGTGAGAGTTCAGCTGGTTG
This sequence comes from Monoplex corrugatus, assembly GCA_030674185.1. Lineage (NCBI taxonomy): Eukaryota > Metazoa > Mollusca > Gastropoda > Littorinimorpha > Ranellidae > Monoplex > Monoplex corrugatus. The sequence continues at coordinate 47,139,177 of CM060314.1, read as the reverse complement.
AGGACGACTTTTTCAAGCAGTTTTGACAAGAAAGAGAGATTAGAGATAGGCCAGTAATTTTTCAGTTCATTTGGGTCTAAATTGTGTTTCTTGAGGAGAGGGTGAACAATAGCAGACTTGAAAGAATCTGGGACAGTTCCAGTTTGAAGAGAAGTGTTGATGATGTCAGTGATGAATGGGAGGAGAGTAGGGAGACAGTCGGAGTAGAGAGAACCTGGAAGAGGATCCAGTTCGCAGGTTTTGAACGACATGGATCTGATTGTGTTGAAAATTTCTTCTTGTGAGACTGGGGTAAAAGTAGTAAGAGGTGTGCCAGAGAAAAAAGGGTCAGGTGGGCATGGTTGACAGGGTGTCCTGTCAAGCCTGTCACGAAGAGTTTGTATTTTGGTGGTGAAATACTTGGAGAATACAGATGGGAGTTCTTCATTTGTATGTTTTGTTGGGAGAGGTAAATCTTTTCGTGTGCCAAGGAGATGATTCATGGTTGTAAAGAGTTCTTTTGAAGAAGAGGCATTCAGGATTTTGGTTTGGAAATAGCTTGTTTTTGCTGATGCAATGAGGGTGGATACTTTTGTTTTAGAGGCTTGGAAAAGTTGCCTGTGTACAGTGAGTTTGGATTTGCGCCAACGGCGCTCTGCTCTGCGGCGGGCACGTTTTGCACAGGCAATCTCATGAGTGAGCCAGGGGGTAGGGGGGCGGTCAGGTAAAAGACGGGTTGTGGCTGGAGCATGAGTGTCCAGAAGATGGTGGAGAGTAGTATAGAATTCATCGGCAAGGTTATGTGACTTTTCAGAAAGGAGACGGGAGGTATCAGATGAAAATGTGGAGAGGTCGATAGATTTGAGATTGCGTCGATTCACTGTGCGCATGGTACGGGAAGGAGGAGAAATGTCGAGAGAACAGAGAATTGCAGAGTGGTCAGATGGAAGGGCTGAAGTTAGACGGGTAGAAAGAACTAAGCAGTTGTCAGTAGCGGAATTGTGGTGATCACGAGAAATGATCCAGTCAAGAATGTGACCTTTTTGATGGGTTGGTTCAGAAATGTGTTGAGTCATATTGTGATTGGACAGAGAGTTGATGATATGTCTTGTGTCATAATGGTGAGTGTTGTCATAGTGGACATTGATGTCACCTAGAATGATGAGATTTCCAGGTAAGAGGCAGTAATGGTCAAGCAATTGGTCAAAGTCAGAGAGAAACGTGGATGTGGTGAGTTTGTTGTCAGAGCTAGGTGGGGGTTGATAGACACAGGAGAAGGTGATGGGATGAGGGGTGGATTGGAAGGATACTTCAACGTGCTCGAAAGAAGGATGGGAGAAAGGCAGAGACTGCGAGAAAGATAGGCGGGAATGGAGTGAGTCGTTGTAGAGGATGGCGATACCGCCACCTCGGGATGAGCGATGGAAAGAAGCAAGCCTGTAACCACTCGGAGTGAGGCTAGCATGTATAGGTTCGTGACCAAAGGGGTTAAGCCATGTCTCTGTGATAAAAGCAATGTCAACATGCTCATCTGCGATAAAATCAGCAATGACTTCGGCTTTGCCATCCTTGCATGTTGACTGAGCATTAAAAAGGCATAATTTTAGTTTATCACAGTCATATGGTGGTGGCCGGGGTGGCGACGAAGGCGGCACCGACGGGACAGAAGGTGAAGGCGGCACCGGCGGGACAGAAGGTGAAGGCGGCACCAGCGGGACAGAAGGTGAAGGCGGTACTATCCGGACAGAAGGCGAAGGCGAAGACGGCAGACGAGGAGACGAAGTTTGCAGCAGCGAGGTCGAGGGCAGGGGCAGTGGAGGAGACGAAGAAGCAGGAGACGAAAAGTGGCGTCGGGCAGGAGGCAGGTTGTGCCAAAGACGGTGGAGACGTCCACCACGACAGGATCGCGCAGTGCGGGGCTTAGGACACAGCCCCAGAGTTCGTATTCGCTGGTAGACGCCTCCACCGAGGTAGAACTTGCTGTGTTTAAAAAGTGTCAGTCCAATTTGTTTTATAAAAGACGGGTCCATAATTGCGAGCCAGTCAGGAGAGGAAGATACTTGCAGGTTGGTGTGTGGGTTGGTCAGTTCACAACACTTAAATCCAGAGAACACAAAGGTTTGGAAGCTGTAGCGTTGGGCGAACACAGTAGGCTAAGATGTAAACACAGTTCACAGAATAAAATGTCCGACTTGAGCGGCTGAATTAAAATGATGAAAAGTAGGTATAAAAACTTTAAAATCAGATTATCTGGTAAAATATTCAAAATTTTTAAAAAATATTTACATCACCGTGTGTCAGGATTTCAAAGCAACAAACTGATACAAAATTCAATGCATAAAACCAAATAGAACCACGATAAAATCACTGTAAAACACCACACACACTTTTGCTGCCTGCGGGCGCGACATCTACTCACACACAATATAAACCAGACAAACAACTTACGCAACCTTGGCATCAGTTTATATGCTAATCTTCAGAAAACTTGTGGAAACAACTACAGTCAAATGTAAAAAAAAGGCTTTTCAATCCTGAAAACTGTGGTGGCTAGAGACATTGAGCACTGTCATCTCTTACAGCTGTACCAAGCTGTA
>CM060314.1:46996601-47131601 GCA_030674185.1 Monoplex corrugatus | reverse complement strand
AAATCGGTTTTAATAAACTGGTAAAAAAATTTCCATCAGGTATTCTATAATTATCAATGTTCAACGTGTTATGACTTTTTTTATATTTTTTTCGTTTTTCTCTTGTTTTTGGTTTGGTTTTGGTTGGTTTTGGTTTGGTTTGGTTTGGTGTTTGGTTTGGTTTTGGTGGGGGGGGGGTTCTTCTTCTTTTTTTTTTCTTCTTCTTCTTCTTTCAACTGAAATTTTTGGTTTTGTGTTCATATGAAATATACCAATCCACTGGCCAACCCTTAACCTGAATACAAAAACATAGTGAACATCTCTCTCACTCTCTCTCTCACTCTGTCTCTCTCTTTTCTCTCTCTCTCTCTCTCTCTCTCTCTCTCTCTCTCTCTCTCTCTTCCCTTCCTGGATGTTTGTGCGAGGAACGAGATGATCTACGGTAAAATGGCGTTTGTAGTCAAATTCCGTTCTGGTTCATTCCAAAATGTTTCAGCTTTTATGCAGTCCTGTGTCACATGAACGTTCTGAGATATATTGCACAAAACCAGTATAAACTTAAGACTAAGGGAGTAAATCCTGACAGAAAATCACTCCTACTGGCTTGTGGGTAGTCGTGGGAATGACAAAGGCTAGCGGAGAGTCCGCACAAAAACCGATGGAAGGACAACGGGAAACCACCATCCTATCCTCCAACGTATCATGGCCAGCCGAAAGAAGGATCTAAGAATAATGAGGAATATGTATTGGGAACAAACAGCAGCAATGAGAGTAGAAAACTATATAAGTTCTTTCCAAAATATCGAAAGAGGAGTTAGGCAGGGATGTCTTCTGTCACCAGATTAAAGTTTGTTTTAACTTTACAGCAAAACCATCATGAGAAGTATAGAAGAGTGCCCTGGGATAAAGGTTGGAGGAAAAAATGATAAACAACATTCGTTATGCACAGTTCTAATTGCAGAAAATGATAAGACCTAAAAAATCTTGTGAACATAATAAAAATAAGAAGCAGAAATCAATGGCTGGAGCTTAATAGCAAGAAACTGAAGTCATGGTTATCAGTTAAAAACAAGAAATCCCCTCATACAAAATAACAGCTAATGGCAAAACACTGAGACAAGTTGATAAGTTTAAATACATGTACTTGGAAACAGTCATCTCACCAGACTGCAAATGCACATCAGATATAGTTAGCAAAATCAGCCAAGCTAAAGCAGCATTCAAGAAAATAAAAAGTGTTCTTGCTAACAAATGCCTATCAATTAACATCAGGAAGAGAATTCTTCAGTATGATATAGAACCGATACTGTTGTACGGATGTGAACCGTGGATATTCAACACATCATCATCATCATCATCATCAGGTGCCCTGCCGCATGGCGTTGGCGACCATGGACTTCCAACCATCTCTATCTCTCGTTGCCCCAGCATTCCCCCACCCTCCTCATCCCCAGCCACACTGCAAGTCCGTCCAGCATTGTCTCCCTGGGTCTACCTGGTGCTCTCTTTCCATCCAGCTTTCCCGTTGTGACCAGGTGCTCCAAATCCCCTTTCCTCATAAAATGGCCTATCAATGTTGCTTGTCTTTTCCTAATTTGCCTTATGAGGGATCTACTTGTGTCTGCCTCCATCAAGACTGTCTCGTTTGTTTTCTTTGCTGTCCATGGAACTCTCAACATTCTTCTGAGAAACCACATCTCGGCTGCTTCGATCTTGCTCTGGTTTTGTTTGCTGACTGTCCACGCCTCGCATCCGTACAATAGTGTTGGTTCTATATAACATTCAAGGACTCTCTTTCTGATGTTAATTGATAGGCATTTGTTGGTAAGAATGCTTGTCATCTTCTTGAATGCTGTTTTGGCTTGGCCGATTCTGCCAGCTATTTCCGATGTGCATCTGCTGTCTGATGAAATGACCGTTCCCAGGTATTTGAACTTATTAACCTGTGTCAAGGTTGTGCCATTTGCTGTTATTTTGCATGAGGGGATTTCATATTTTTTACTGATCACCATGACTTCAGTCTTCCTGCTGTTTAGTTCCTACCCTTACCTTTGCTTTCTATTTCAGTATATTCACAAGGTTTTGCAGGTCCCTTTCATTTTCTGCAATTAGCACAGTGTCATCTGCGTACCGAATGTTGTTTATCATTTTCCCTCCAACCTTTAATCCAGGGTCTTCTTCTAGGTTTCTCATGATGTTTTCGCTATATAATGAAAACAGATCTGGTGACAAAACACAACCCTGTCTGACTCCTCTTTTGATGTTTTGAAAAGAGCTTATATTGTTTTCTATTCTCATTGCAGCTGTTTGTTCCCAGTACATATTCCTGATTATTTGTAGATCTTTTCCATCAACATTGAGTCTCTCCAGTTGGTTGATCAATTCTTCATGTCATACCCGATCGAAAGCCTTGGTATAGTCAACAAAGCATAAATACAAATCCTTATTCATCTCAATTGACCTCTCTATGATAGTTCTCAGGATGTATATGGCATTGTTAGTTCCTTTTCCTTCCACAAATCCACACTGTTCTTCTGCTATTTCTCTTTTGATTCTATTCCTTGTCTCATCATGATTATTCTTAACAGGATTTTTGTTACATGACTCATCAAACTGATTGTGCGATGGAGTTCGCATTCTATAGCCCCTGTCTTCTTTGGAAGTGCAATGAAAATTGATTTTGACATATCTTTGGGGATTTTTCCAGTGTCATAAATTTCATTTAGGAGGACTGTTATTTTTTACTATGCCAAATTCCTCCAGGGCTTCAATCATCTCTGTAGTAATGTTGTCTGGTCCTGGGGCTTTACCTGGTTTCATCTTTTTCAGTGCTGCTCTAACTTCATCTTTCATTATGGGTGGTCTTTCAAAAGTTCTTTTTTATAATGTGTTCTTCGTTTCTGTCATCCTCAAAAAGGTCTTTAATGTACTCTCCCCATCTGTCCAGTATTTTGTCTTTTTCCATGATAAGCGTGCCATCTTTCGATTTTAAGCAACCAGTTGATGTTCATGTAACACACAAAGTCAAAACAAGATTGAGGCAGCTGAAATGTGGTTTCTAAGAAGAATGTTAGGAGCTGCATGGAAAGCAGAGACAGTCTTGAAAGAGGCAAAAATAAAAGAAGATTATGAAAAGACAAGCAATACTTTTAGGACATTTTATGAGGAAGAGAAATTAGAGCACCTAGTCACAAAAGGAAAGCTGGAGTGAAAAAGAGCACCAGTTAGCCCCTATGCTTGCAGCGATAAACGATATATTCGTATGTAGGTCATAATCGCCAAGGCATATGGCTGGGCACATGACGATAAAGATGAGATGGATCAAAGATCAAGATCATCTTCATCATTAAGTGCCCTGCCGCATAGCGTTGGCGATCAAGGCCCTCCATGCATCTATCCGTTGTCACCACAACCACATCTTCCACCCTCTCTCTGTCCTCAGCCACCCTGCAAGTCCGTCCAATGTTTTCTGTCTGGGTCTACCTGGTGTTTTCTTTCCCTTTAGCTTTTCCGTTGTGACAAGGTGCTCTATTTTCCCTTTCCTCATAAAATGGCCTACAAATGTTGCTTGTCTTTTCCTGGTCTTCCTTCGCAATGATATTCTCGTGTCTGCCTCCATCAAGACTGTCTCATTTGGGTTCTTTTTGTTTGTTTGTTTGTTTGTTTGTTTGTTTGTTTGTTTGTTTGTTTGTTTGTTTGTTTGTTTGTTTTTGTTGTTTTGTTTTTTGTAGTTGTTTTTTGTTGCTGTTGATTTTTTTTCTGTCCATGGAACTCAACATTCTTCTTAGAAACCACATCTGGGCTGCCTCAATCTTGTTCTGGCTTTGGGTGTCGACTGTCCACTCCTCACAACCGTTTAATATTATCGGTTCTATATAACATTCCAGAACTCTCTTCCTGATGTCAGTTGATAGGCATTTGTTGGTAAGAATGCTTTTCATCTTCATGAATGCTGTTTTCGCTCAGCCGATTCTGCTGGCTATTTTGATGTGCATCTGCCGTCTGGTGAGACGACTGTTCCCAGATATTTAAACATATCAACCTGTCTCAAAATTGTGCCATATGCTGTTATTTTGCATGAGGGGGTTTCATATTTTTGACTGATTACCATGACTTCAGTCTTCTTGCTATTTAGCTCCAACCCTTTATTTTTGCTTTCTATTTCTATTATATTCACAAGGTTTTGTAGGTCCCTTTCATTTTCTGCAATTAACATGGTGTCATCTGTGTAACGAATCTTATTTATTATTTTCCCTCCAACCTTTAATCTAGGTCATTCTTCTAGATTTTTCATGATAGTTTCGCTATAAAATGAAAACAGATCTGGTGACAAAACACAACCTTGCCTGACTCCTCGTTTTATATTTTGGAAAGAGCTTATATCCTTTTCTATTCTGATTGCAGCTCTTTGTTCCCAATACATATTTCTGATTATTCGTAGATCTTTTCCATCAATATTGAGTCTTTCTAGTTGGTTGATCAGTTTTCGTGTCTTACCCGATCGAAAGCCTACGTATATCAACAACGCATAAGTATAAATCCTTATTCGACTCGATTGACCTCTCTATGATAATTCTTAGGATGTATATGGCATTAATAGTTCCTTTCCCTTCCACAAATCCACACTGTTCTTCTATTTCTCTTTTGATTCTGTTCCTTGTCTTCATCATGATTATTCTTAATAGGAGTTTTGTTACGTGACTCAACAAGCTGATTGTACATGGAGTTCGCATTCTATAGCCCTTGTTTTCTTTGGAAGTGCGATGAGAATTGATTTTGACGCATCTTTGGGGATTTTTCCAGTGTCATAAATTTCATTTAGGAGAACTGTTATTTTTTCAATACCGAATTCCTCCAGGGCTTCAATCATCTCTGTAGTAATACTGTCTGGTCCTGGGGCTTTTCCTGGTTTCATCTTTGTCAATGCTGTTCTAACTTCATTTTTTATTATGGGTGGTTCGTCCACGTTCTTTCTAAGAATATGTTCTTCGTTTCTATCATCTACAAAGGTCACAACTGCAAAAAAAAATGTTTTCAAAAATCAAGAAGGATTCGTCAGTCTGTGATCGACGGAGATCGTTCACATTTAGTGGGGATATATCTGTATGTTGATCACATTTAGTAGGGATATATCTGTATGTTGATCACATTTAGTAGGGATATATCTGTATGTTGATCACATTTAGGGGGATATATCTGTATGTTGATCACATTTTTGTAGGGATATATCTGTATGTTGATCACATTTAGTAGGGATATATCTGTATGTTGATCACATTTAGTAGGGATATATCTGTATGTTGATCACATTTAGTAGGGATAAATCTGTATGTTGATCACATTTAGTAGGGATATATCTGTATGTTGATCACATTTAGTAGGGATATATCTGTATGTTGATCACATTTAGTAGGGATATATCTGTATGTTGATCACATTTAGTAGGGATATATCTGTATGTTGATCACATTTAGTAGGGATAAATCTGTATGTTGATCACATTTAGTAGGGATATATCTGTATGTTGATCACATTTAGTAGGGATATATCTGTATGTTGATCACATTTAGTAGGGATATATCTGTATGTTGATCACATTTATTAGGGATAAATCTGTATGTTGATCACATTTAGTAGGGATATATCTGTATGTTGATCAACATTTATAGGGATATATCTGTATGTTGATCACATTTAGTAGGGATATATCTGTATGTTGATCACATTTAGTAGGGATATATCTGTATGTTGGTCACATTTATAGGGATATATCTGTATGTTGATCACATTTAGTAGGGATATATCTGTATGTTGATCACATTTAGTAGGGATATATCTGTATGTTGATCACATTTAGTAGGGATATATCTGTATGTTGATCACATTTATAGGGATATATCTGTATGTTGATCACATTTAGTAGGGATATATCTGTATGTTGATCACATTTAGTAGGGATATATCTGTATGTTGATCACATTTAGTAGGGATAAATCTGTATGTTGATCACATTTAGTAGGGATATATCTGTATGTTGATCACATTTAGTAGGGATATATCTGTATGATGCATGATCTCTACTGGTTATGGTCAACTGAACATGATCTAACATTATGGCTGCTTTGGATTTGTGTGTGTGTGTGTGTGTGTGTGTGTGTGTTGTGTGTGTGTGTGTGTGTGTGTTGTGTGTGGATGTGTGTGTGTTGTGTTTGTGTGTGTATGTGTGTGTGTCTGTGTGTGTTGTCATGTCATGTTGGTCTGTCTGTCTGTCTTCTGTCTGTCGTGTCTGTTGACTATCTGCCGTGTCTGTTGCATCTGTCTCGTCCGTCTGTCACTGTCTGTTAGTCTGTTTAGCTGTGTATTTGTGTGTCTCTGTGTGTGTATGTGTTTTTTTTAGGGGGAGTGAGGACTTTCATCAATTAATATTCATAACTGAAATATTTTTAACCGATTTCAATCTAATTTGAAATTACAACTGATGCTATCGGGAACCCATAGCTGAAAAAATAATCATTAGGATAGTTTACTGTCAACTTTAACGTAAGTATTGCATGAAACTTTTTAAGGGTAAAATGGGATGTAAAACTGTGGCTTGACCCCACCCCCACCCCACCCCTCTTTCCGCTTTTTCACTGATTTTTTTTAATTGTTTATTTTTAACACATTCTTCTTATTGCTTATACATGTTGCAACAGCACATGTAAGTATACATCAGTCATAGTATACACAACGGTCTGAAGTCTGTTGGACTGACACGGAAGCGAGTGTCATTCTGCCCTCTGCGTTGCCTTATTTCCTCTCTTGTCTAGTGACATAGCTATAAATCGTCAGAAAGATTGACTACACAGCCAACTCATCGTCTGTGTGGGCTTCACCATCCATTCCTATTTGTGTCGTCGGATTAATATCCTTGAAACTTGAATTACGAATGTTGAGGCTAGCTGTTGCTGAGAGAATAATAGTGTTTTATGTGGCAAATATCAGCTTCCATTTGCATATTATTGAACAAGATTCGAGCTTTTTTCTCGAGGTTCTTTAGTTTTGTTTCAATCGCTGGCATTTTTCATTATAAAGTTCCTTATGGATAATTTGTAAGTTGATTACTGATTGTCTAGGTTTGGTTTGGTTTGGTTTGGTTTGGTTTGGTTTGATTTGGTTTGGTATATTTGCCACAACAGAAATTTGCAAGAATTATGATTTGAATCAGGTTGAATCCAGTTCTGCATGGTCGTGAGGCGATCACACCACAGAGTGGAACAGAGTTAGCTGCTTGTCTCCTTGTCCATTACATAGCAGTGTCGCTGCTCGGTATTCATAACATCATCAAAAGCAATACTTAATTGACTAACATTGTGAGCCTGTGAGATGATGCTTACTTTACTTTTTCCTTCCGCTTGTACCGGTGGGCGTCGCGGGGAGATACAGTCGTCTGTCAGCAGCAAGGCGGGTGGCCTGGAGAAGGGACATCTCGTGAGCTCTGAGGGTGTCTGCCACGGAGTCGCTCCATCGTCGTCTTGGTCTTCCTCTGGCTCTCCAGCCAGAGTATCTGGTGTTGTATGCCCGAAGAGCTGGATGGTTTGGGGGCATACGTGTGAGGTGTCCGAACCACTTGATCCTCATATGTTCGATGTGTTGTAGGATTGGTGTTGCTCCTACCATGTCTCGTATCACCTCATTTCTGATCTTGTCACGCTTGTCTTGTTTACTGCTTTCCTCAGGCATTTCATTTCACAGGTGACCAGTTTTCTCTCGAGGACTTTAGTTAGGGACCATGTCTGGCACTGGTATGTCAGCGTTGGTAGAAAAATGGCGTTGATGAGTTTCGCCTTAGTGCTGGTGGGAATGCTGGGGTGTTTCAGGAGAGGGGAAAGTTGGTAGCTGACTGCGTTGGCTTTCTGGCATCTGGTCTCGATTTCTCTGTCTAGTTTGCCATTTTCAGTGAATATGCTGCCCAGGTATTTAAATTCACTGGCTTGCTTCAACTGGGTTCCGTTGATGTTGATGTCCAGTTTGTTTGGTCTCTTACTGACAGTCATGACCTCGGTCTTGCTGACGCTGATCTTCATGCCGTATGTCTCGCAGCTTTCATTGAGCTGGTCTGTGTGCTCCTGTAGCTGTATCTTGTCATTGTTCACCATTGCCTGGTCGTCCGCAAACATGAGTTCATTGAGTGCCTCAGGGTCTGGGTTTGCCTCCTTCGTAATCTGATCCATATAGATCACGAAGAGAAGAGGGGAGAGATTACAGCCCTGCCTTACTCCCGATTCACTGGGAACCAGTCAGATGTTCCACTGGCGGTGCGGACTGCACTCCTGCTGTTGGCGTAGATGGCCCGAATGTTGTCTAGCAGCTGGCCCTTGATGTCGTACTGCTCGAGGACCTTCCATAGCTTGTCTCTGTTGACTCGATCGGAGGCCTTTTCTTGATCAACGAATACAAGATGGAGATCTCGGTCATATTCGATCGCCCTCTCGCACAGTTGTCGGAGTGCGAAGATTGCATCGGTGCACTCTCTTCCTTTTCTGAAGCCAAATTGGGCGTCACTGAGGAGATGTTCTGTTTTCGCTCGAGTGCGCTGCTCCAGGATCTTTGCGTACATTTTCCCTACATGGCTGAGTAGTGATATGCCTCTGTAGGTACTGCAGTCTTTCTTGCTGCCTTCTTCTTCCATATTGGCACCACTATTGCATTTTGCCAGTCTTCTGGTACTTTTCTCTCCTCCCAAGCTTTCTGAAAGATGGTGGTGAGCCACTGAATTCCGGTTTCACCGCTCACATGGATGGCTTCAGTTGTTATGCCGTTGACTCCAGCTGCCTTGCCTTTAGGACTGGTCTTCACTGCTTTTTTTACTTCACTCTCTAGGATGGTAGGTTCTGAGTGGTCTGGGTGGCTGGGGGTGAACCGGGACTGTGAGATGATGCACCCTCTTCTAACTCACCCGGGCAGTTCTCGTGTACAGTTATGCTTCTTCTGTCCACCGGTACTGGGAGGTGTCGCGTGGAGATGGCGCTGGTGGTCTGGAGCTACACGCGAAGCATGGTGAAAAGTCATGTTGTTCCAACCATCTCTATGATCTTTGTGTTTCTAATCACGGATCTCTGGTGTCGCTGCTGCTCTTCTGGGATATCTCATCAAACATGATGTGATATTTCTCTCAAGGATGTTGTTTAAAGTATAAGTCTGGCGCTGATAAGTCAGTGTAGATACAACGGTAGCATCGAAAAACCTGGTTTCGTTTCCGTAGAAATAATTGGGTGTTTCAGAAGGGGTGACAAATGGTAGTTCACAGCTGTTATCGTCCTGGACTGTGGTCTCAATCTCTACGTCCATTTTTTCCATTTTCGGTAAATAAACTTTCCAAATTCCTCAATTCTGGAGTTCGGTGAAGTTTTGCTTTTGATTCTAGTGACCAGCATGTGAGATGTTCATCCTACTGACATAACCGCTGTCTTTCTGGTGCTCATTTTCATGCCCTAGTTTTCGTAGTTGGTGTTAAATTTGTTTGTACGTTTTTGCAGCTGTGCTTTGTGATAGCTCGTGATCCTTTGGACATCAGCCAATCGTAGTTTATGTAAAGTTTCTTATAAAGGTGTACATCTGAGTAATTTTGTCTGTGTACATGTAGATAATTCGATAATAATAGTGAAATAGTTTGAAAGCCCATTTGGTGCCCTTACAACATTTCCATGTCATTTCATTTCACTATTTGTTCTCATGCTATTGAGGAGATGTTCCTTTATTCCACGTGAGTCTAAGATTTCCCAAGTTTTGGTTTTATTTACACGGTCAAATGCTTTTTCCTGATCTACATAGACGAACTGGAGCCTTTTTTTCTGTATTCACATGCCTTCTGGCAAATTTGGCGAAAAGCGAATTTAGTGACTGTGTGTTCTCATCGGTTTTTCTACTCCAACTTGGGCTTCGCTTAAGAATGGATCCACCATGGTCCTGGTTCATTGTTCGGAAATTTTGGTGTATATCTTGCTGACGTGACTGAGTAATGATATATCTCTGTAAATGTTATAATCTTTTCTCCCCTCCCCCCTTTCATTTTCCATATGGATCCCCCTTTCTTTTTCCATATGGAAACTGCAACTGATGTCTGTTTGTTATTTGACACCCGCCTTTCTTTTCAGGCCTTTTTGGAATATTACTATAAGTCACTTGATTCTAGTCTCCTTGCAGGCCATTCAAACCTCAATTGCGATACCTTACACAACTGGGCCTTGTTCTTTGGCTTAGTCTGTAGTGTCCTTTTAATTTCTTTCTTCAGGATGTTTGGTTCTTTGTGTTCTAAATACTCTGGAGTAAACTGTTGGGGTTTTGTGTGTGTGTGTGTGTGTGTGTGTGTGTGTGTGTGTGTGTGTGTGTGTGTGTGTGTGTGTGTGTGTGTGTGTGTGTATGTGTGTGTGTGTGTGTGTGTGGTGTGTTCTGGATACTTTGGAGTAAACTGGGTCTTGACCTTTCTTTTATCAGTAAATTTCAGACTTTTAAAATGTTTTCCCTATTTCGTGAGCTTTTGTCTTCATTTCTGTAAGTGTTAGTTGTCTCTCATGATGACTGTGGCAAAGTGAAGAGGTTTATATCTGAGTCGCTTGGCTTTTACACTCTCATTGATCTTTATAGGTAAATGACTGTAGAATTCACTCAGTTCTTCTCCATACATCTTTCAAGATATATTGTTTTGTAGCTTGACTAATCTCTCTCTCTCTCTCTCTCTCTCTCTCTCTCTCTCTCTCTCTCTCTCTCTCTCTCTCTCTCTCTCTCTGTAAGATCTGTATTTCATCGATAGAAGAACTTTTTTATGTTCCGATTGTTTTGTCGTATATGTATATACATGTTGGTTTTGTCTCTGTGTGTGTGCGTGCGTACGTGTGTGCGTGCGTACGTGTGTGTGTGTATGTGTGTATGCTCAATCCAGTGCATTTATTCTTTGTTGTCTTTTGCGTACGCTTGACAAATGCAAGTAGGCTGAAAATTTGCACCCGTCTTCTTTTGTTATAGTCAATACGCATTCAAATTCTATTTTTATGGTGTTTTTGTTTTGTTTTGTTTTGTTTTGTTTTTTGTTTTTTCTCGTTCGTATTTGCCTGAACGCTGGCAGTCACTTTGATTCAATTGTAAATGGATTCACGTGTGTAGGATAGTTTGCTGTTGGATTAATAGTTTTAAATGGAGAAAACCATCCTAAAAAGACAAACACCGATGTGGACGGCCGAGTGACGCCTGGAACGAGCAACTGTTCGGCTTACAAAGAGAGGAACTGCAGAGAATTCGCATGATTCAGTTCGTGAATTTAGTGAAACTTATGGTGTTTCATGACACAACTGAACGGATCCTACGCTATGATATGATGTTGAGACGAGGAAAACAGTTGCCAGATGGGTATCTCGTCTTCTGACATAGAAACAAAAAAAAAAGGGGGTTCAACATTCTAAACGAGTGCTTGAAATGTGTGAGCCACAGGGCCCCAGACGACTATGTGACGTGATCACAGGTGACGAAACGTGGATCATCTTCTATGGTATTCTAAACAAACGGCCCAATCAAATGTGGGTAGGTGCTATTGACGAAAGACCGGCTGTACTGGACCTGGTAGAGTTTCTCTACTGGACGTTATGCTTGCCTCAGGGTGGAGCACAAACTTGCATGAGAAGGAAAGAAAGAAATGATTTTTTCATTTACTCCTGAAAAACAGTTTGTCGAGGGAACATGTTTAGTGTGTTACAAGTACGTGACGACTCTCAAGAAGGACTCATTAACATGCCACTTGTGGGCCAGCCACTGGTTCTACGCATTTCCGAAATGTGTAACGAGTGTCTATATAGTCTGACTGACACTCTTAAATCCGTGGAGTCTGTATGGTGTATTAGGCATGGACATGTCTACTTCCTAATCGGCTATTGTAGGAAAGATTTTTGTGGGTCTGTTCCCTCATTATCAAGACTTGGAGTATTGTGGAGTAAACGAACGGTTTACAGTTCAGTCTTAAAACGTATCACTTTTCTAAAAGAACACAGTGATCTTCTTTCAACACGTAGTGCCATATAATCACACTGTCCTTGAATAAGCACATGTTTCAACCAAAACTACGCATAAAAATGACTGCATAGCCTCTGTGTTGCCATTTCTCACATGGAGAACTGTTTCCGTTCTTGCGATGAAAGGTGTTTAGTATTTGTCATTCTGTGTACATAAAAAACCCATCTCAGTTTCGTGGAAAATAAACATTAAAAAATATCCTAGAAACCTAATCATGCCGCCAGTTCCAGACGACAGAGAGAAAATTCGAGACCAAGGATGCTGTACGTTTTGCTGCTTCCAGGCACAACAGAAACCTGGCGTCGACGATGGGAAGGCCCGTCCTCCTGATAACGCCCCTCGAAGATTTGAAGCGACTGAGTTAGAGGCTCTTGGAGGTTTGTAACAATTATTCAATTCCTGCTAATGTGATAATCATACTAACTCCTACTGATGTGATAATTACAATAATTTTTTGGATGTGATGATTACATTGATTCCTGCTGGTGTGATAATCATACTAATTCCTACTGATGTGATAACTACAATAATTTTTTCTATGTGATAATTACACTTATCCTCTGACGTGATAATTACACTTACTCCTGCTGATGTGGTAATCATACTCATTCCTGCTGATGTGATAATCACACTGATTCCTGCTGATGTGATAATTACGCTTACTTCTACTGATGTGATGATTACACTAGTTAACTTCTACGGGTGGGATGATTAAGCTCATTCTAATCAGTTAATGATGTGATGATTACACTCATTGCGCTCCTATTGTACACTCATTCCTTCTGACGTGACAATTACACCCATTGCTACAGGTGTGATAATTATACTCATTCTACTGATATGATAATTACACTCATTGCTACTGATGGGATAATACACTCAATATTACTGATGGGATAATTACACAAGTTGATTCCTACTGATGTGGTACGTACACAAATGGTCAATTTTCATTGCACTTCCGAAGAAAGCAGGGGCTATAGAATGCATCGCACTATCAATTTGATGAGTCATGCGACACAGAATAATCATGATGGGGACAAGGAAAAGAACCAAACCAGAAACAGCAGGAGAACCAGATGGATTTGTTGAAGGAAAAAAGAACCGTTAATGCCACATTTATCCCAAGAACTCTATAGAAAGATCAATTGAGTCGAGCAAAACAGACCATCAGCCTTGATGTCTTTAGATCATGTTCAAATCTGATGATGGAGATTGAATTTGGAGAAACAGAATGCATCACTACATTCATCTTTCATTAAACAATTTTACAAACATTCGAGAAACAGTACAATAGACAATGTCTCATTTTGACACAGACAACAAACGTACTACATGTATAGACACCTACACACATACCTACACTTACATGCCCCCCCCCCTCCCCTGCACGCAAGCTGTACCCCTACATTTTTGCAAGAAATCATTCACGTGTACACACTTATTATCCTACTTCGCAATATTTGTGTGTGTTGTTGTTGTTGTTGTTGTTGTTGTTGTTGTTGTTGTTGTTGTTGTGTTGTTGTTTCTTTTTCCTTTTTTTTCTTTTCTTTTCTTTTCTTTTCCATTCTATTCTTATTAGTCTTGTAAACAAGGTATGTATCTGAACCAGTCCACGTGGTAAAGTGATCAGCGCAACGAACAACCGACTTGAAGGTTGTGGGTTCGAATCCCCATCAGTCCCATCAAAAATCATTCAAAATCGTTGTGTGATTTTTCGGCTTCAGCCAGCTCCTACTCACAGTTGAGCATGCTATTGGCTCATTGGGAGGACTGCGAGTCTCATCCACTTCAGGGATGCGTCATTGAGGGTGTTGCCTAATCTTCTGACCAACAGCACAGGTGTCTGTATCTCTCCGGCCTGATTGACGTCAGGATAGATCATGATAGTGAACTCAGCGTATCGCCCTGTCACGCAGTCTCAATCCTAGATGGAACACAGCATCATAATTATCATCTTCATTGTGGTCATCATCATGGCATTGAAGAACTATGCCAACTTCTGTGGCCATTAAGATGATTTTACTCTAAGCGCTTGATTGAGTTTAAGTTGCATGTGAACGTTATGACTGCCTGTTTGTATAGTATTCTTGTAAATGACCCAAATGCAATTTCTCCTTGAACAATAACAAACCGGACTTGACAACGAAACTGCTGCTATTTTCAGGTGACCCAAAAGCACGCACAGGCTTGACACAGGTGATCGTGCAGCAACCTAATCCCGATCGACCAAAGGGTGAGAGCACGTACACAAACACAAACACACACATACACACATGCACGCACGCACGCACACACACACATACTCATACACACACGTACACACGTACACACACATTCATGCACTCACGTTCATACACACACACACACACACGCACACACACACACACACACACACACACACACACACACACACACACACACACACACATACAGCAACCTAATCCCGAACCACCTAAGGGTGAGAGCACACACACACACACACACACACACACACACACACGCACACGCACGCACACGCACACACACACACCGTCTAATATCACTTATAGTGAAAAGACGTTAAATCAAAGAACGAACGAACGAACACACACACCACACACACACACACACACACACACAATTCACACATATATACACGTATACACACACACATGCACACACACATACATCCATGCGTGCGCGCGCGCACACATACATGCACACACACACTTTCCTGTATGCACCCATACTAAACTGCAGACTCGTCAGTGTGTTGGTGTTGGTCAGTATTTGTTCTTTGATATTATTGCATCCTAATGACTCACAATAAACATCTGAATGACATCAGATTAGACATCAAACAGAGTGACAGAATGACATCAGGAATGGACATCAGAATAGACGATTAGACATCAAAACAGACATCAGAGTGACAGAATGACATCAGGATGGACATCAGAATAGATGATTAGACATCAAAATG
Organism: Monoplex corrugatus; assembly: GCA_030674185.1. NCBI lineage: Eukaryota > Metazoa > Mollusca > Gastropoda > Littorinimorpha > Ranellidae > Monoplex > Monoplex corrugatus. Next base: position 47,116,615 of record CM060314.1, on the reverse strand, counting down.
GACATCAGAGTGACAGAATGACATCAGGATGGACATCAGAATAGACATCCAAATGCCGTCAGAATGACATCGGAATGAACATCCGAATGACATCAAAATGGCGTCAGAATAGACAGCAGAATGGAGATCAGAATGGATACCAGAATAACATCAGAACAGACGTAAGGTGACATTAGAATGAACTCCAGAATGGATATCAGAATGACATCAGAATGACGCCAGAATGACACCAGAGTAGACAACAGTATGGACAACTGAATGGACATCCGAATGACATGGAAACTGTCATTAAAATTAAAGGGCAACAATTTCACCAAACCAGAATTTATGTACCTGGGTAGTTTAGTTACTGAACATCGAAAAATGGACAGACAAATTGAAAATAGAATCCAGAGGACAAATGCTATAAACTACCAACTTTCACCCTGTCTAAAACACGTCTCAAGATCCGATATCTCGAGTTCAGTCCAAGCCAGCAACACTTGATACTGGCCTGCCCACTGTCTATCTTATTGCTTCAATCATGCTAGTGGCGTTATCTTACTGTTTCAGAACCCTCTCCCCCACCTTCCCTATTTCAAGAACTTTCTAACACATAGGGTTTTGAGCAGGTCTGCCAGATATTGCTGGCATATTTGGATGAAGCGCATATGGAGTCTGATGAATCCCTCTTGAACAAGCTATACACTCCGACCTGCTAACCCCAAAACACCCTATGGAAAGCCAAGCCTGTCAGTACAATCACTGCACCCACACCGACTTACTGATGCCAGACATGGATTTTTATACAAAACTCTTGAAAGAAAGATCACCACCTATTAGATGTGCAGCAGACAAGACCAGAAGAGTCATGATTAGAAACGAAGAAATCCAGCAGATGGTTGGAACAACACCAGTCAAAGGTGTTGGATAGATAGACAGACAGACAGAGATAAGCAAGGACAGCTGTTAATTCAACAGAAAAAGACCGCCGAAGGCAGAACTCAAAGCTACAGGACTCCGTTTCATGCAGAGCCTATAGAACATGTGCCTCCAGGATCAGTTTTATATCCCATATGAAGACCCATACCAGGCGATAAAGGACCAGTGTGCCTAATCGTCTGTCGGATGGACGGGCGTGTCCATTACCTTTCGTTTGTACCTTAACCCTTTGACTCCCGCACTCTATCCACCAACATGAAAACTTGTCCCTCTGACTCCCTCACCCTATCCAGCAGCTTCCCGGAGGAAGCTGGTGGATAGGGTGAGGGAGTCAAAGGATTAAGATTTGCTTTGCTAGCATGGTTAACAAAGCAGGATGCTGGTGGACAGGTTGCAGGAGTCAAAGGGTTAATTAATCTGATCCGATGTAGTTTAAATTAATGAATTATCGTTTTGCCTTGGTTCCATTGCTTTGTCTTATGTTGCTTTGTCTGATCTTGCCTTGCCTTGCTTTGCCTTATCTGGCTTTGTCTTTTCTTACCTTGCCTTGCCTTGCCTTGTCTTGTCTTGTCTTGTCTTGACTTGTTCTGTCTTGTCTCGATTTGCCTTGATTTTCCTGACTCTTTTCTTGCATGCCCTGCTCTTATCTTGTCTTGTCTTGTCTTGCTTTACTCTTATCTCGTCTTGCTCAATCTTGTCTCGCTTTGTCTTGTCTTGTTTTGCTTGCCTTGTTTTGTCTGCCTTGCTGCTTTGTCTTTCCCTGTTTTGTCTACTCTTGACTTGTCTTACTTTGTCTTGTCTAACTTACTGTGTCCCCTTCTTACCCACCGGACGAGGCGGCAGGGAAGTCTTTAGTCCCGTTTTTATTATCCATTGTTTGGTGTTTGTGATCTGTTTGTGACCGTGCGTTCGCGCTTGACAAAGGCTAGTTGGCCGAAAATTTACGCTTGTTTTGTTTTGTTTTGTTGGATACGCGCTTATATTGGTTTTCTTGTTCTTCTGGTTCCTGTTTGCTTGGGCGCGGGCAGTCACACTTGTTTTGGTTACTGTGTCTTGCTTTTTCTTGTTTTACCTTGTCTTGCATGCATTACCTTCCTTGCCCTTCCCTGTCTTGTCTTGCGTTTGCCTGGCCTTGTCTTGCCTTGCTTTTTATTACCCTACCCTTTCTTGTCTAGCCCTAGTTTGTCTTGCCATTCCATACCCTGTCTTATAATGTGCTGTCGTGTGTTATTTTGTCTTGTCTTGTCTTGTCTTGTCTGCCTGGCCTTCTATTGCCCTGCCCTGCCTTGTCTTGCATGTCCTGTCTTGTCTTACTCTGCCTGTCGTACCTTGTGCAATCATGTGTTCTTTTGTCTTGTCCTGGCTGGCATGTCTTGTCTTGTATTGCCTTGATTGAATTGTCTTGTCTTCTCTAGTCCTGCCTTGTCTTGTCCTGCCCTGTCTCATCTTGTCCTGCCGTGTCTTATCTTGTGCTATATTGTGTTGTCATGTCTTGTCCTGGCTGGCTTGGCTTGACTTGCCCTGTCCTATCTTGCCTTGTCCTGCCTGTTGTATCTTGTGCTGTTTTGTCTTGTTTTGTCTGGTTTGATCTTGTCTTGTCTTGTCTTGTCTTGTCTGGTGTGACTTGGTTTGGCTTGGCTTGGCTTGGCTTGGCTTGGCTTGGCTTGGCTTGGCTTGGCTTGGCTTGGCTTGGCTTGGCTTGGCTTGGCTTCTCGTCTTGTCTTCTTTCGTCTTGTGCTGCCTTCTATTGAACTGTATTGTCTTCACTTGCGTTATTTCTCATATATACTTTTTCTGTTTCAGCCTTATATCCGAATCTCCCTCCACCACCAGAAGGGAGAATTTGAATCAGAAAATGAACACGAATACCCACAGTATTTTTCAGTGAACCTGAAGTTGTGTGGATCACCTTTTACACACACGCGCGCGCGCGCACTTTTTGGAGTGACCAGTCCTTAGTTGATTTTTTAAAATATGTATATATAATCTTTATCTGAATCGTAGCATGAAAGAAATTCCATTATTATATTGTTCTCTCTCTCTCTCTCTCTCTCTCTCTCTCTCTCTCTCTCTCTCTCTCTCTCCCCCCTCCCTCTCTCTCTTTCCCCGACCTCTCTCTGACCAAACACTATTGTATTGTGCCATTGTCTTTAACGTTGCAAAATAAAATCAGTTAATCAGTTATTCAGTCTGTCTGTCTTTCTTCTTATTTGTCTTTCATTTTAAACACAGAAACACGGGTCAATAGTCAGTCATTCAGAAGACATTTTTAGCGTTCCGATTTTTCTCGGATGTGTGTATGTGTGTACGTTGTTTTTTGCTTGCAGACGTTATGCAGGCGTTATGTTGCTGCATAGTCTGCACACTCTGTCTTCAGTGGGGTGTTTTCATATATCCGTAAACCACGTAGCACTAAATGACTTAACAGAATTTTAACGTGCATATTTGATAGTTTTCGTGTGTATGCACACGAAGGGGGGTTAGGGACTAAGAGACCTGCACACATTTAGGTAGGATATGGGAAACGTCTCCACCTTTTTTTTACCCACCAGGCGGGAAGTGCCCAGGCAGGATCAAACCCAAACCTTCCATTGGGAAGTCTTACCCACTTGACTATCGGGCCCATCATTCATTCACCACAGCCTGGTTGACGCAAAGGAAAAGAACTGGTGTCCTTGTCTGACTGTACGAGTTTGCATGGGTTTAAATCTGACTCGAGCAAGATTTTATACCCGCATCCTTAAGTCTACCAAACTGTGAATGACTTTGTTTAAAGATAGCCCTTTGACTCCCGCACCCTATCCACCAACTGCAAAAGCTTAACCCTTTGACTCTCTCATCCTTTCCACCAGCTTTCTGCAGGAAGCTAGTGGATAGAATGAGGTAATCAAATGGTTATGTTTTTGCTTTGATAGCATGATTGACAATGCAGGATACTGTTGGCCAGGATACGGGAGTCAATGGGTTAAGGAAGGTAAAACCGTGATGGGTATGGGTACCACCCTCATAATGCTGGACCCAAGAAAACTTGATGAGTCAATTCCTCACTTCCCTACGACATTGAAGTTATGGAACAATTATTTTTTTTATGCAAATATCACCACAAAACATGTTTTCTAATGCTTAAACCAGCTTACATAAAAAAAGAAAAGCTTTTAAGAAAATCGAGCGAGTATTGAGAAAATTTTCACAATCTGTGAGATGAGATAACTCAGAAGAGTAGCGGGCAAGTCCAAAAGAGACATTATTAAAGGTGAAAAGATCCAAACAACACCTGTCAACCATTGCATCATAGATCAAGTGGTCTGGCTATCTGGCCACGATGCCTGTCAACCAGCCAGCCTTTCGATCCTCTATGATACCAGTCAACCAGCCAGCTCTTCAAGTCACTGACCACGATACCAGTCAACCAGTCAACCAGCCAGCTCTTCAAGTCACTGACCACGATACCAGTCAACCAGCCAGCTCTTCAAGTCACTGACTAAGATACCAGTCAACCAGCCAGCTCTTCAAGTCTGCGACCACGATACCAGTCAACCAGCCAGCTCTTCAAGTCACTGACCAAGATACCAGTCAACCAGCCAGCTCTTCAAGTCACTGACTGAGATACCAGTCAACTAGCCAGCTCTTCAAGTCTGTGACCACAATACCAGTCAACCAGCCAGCTCTTTGAGTCACTGACTAAGATACCAGTCAACCAGCCAGCTCTTCAAGTCACTGACTGAGATACCAGTCAACTAGCCAGCTCTTCAAGTCTGTGACCACGATACCAGTCAACCAGCCAGCTCTTCAAGTCACTGACTAAGATACCAGTCAACTAGCCAGCTCTTCAAGTCTGTGACCACGATACCAGTCAACCAGCCAGCTCTTCAAGTCACTGACTAAGATCCAGTCAGCAAGCCAGACCTTCAAGTCTGTGATCACGATACCAGTCAACCACCAGCTCTTCAAGTCACTGACTAAGATACCAGTCAACAAGCCAGACCTTCAAGTCTACAACAGCAGACAGAAAAAAGTTCGTAAAGTAAACACAAATTTTGACTACAAACTGACAGTCTCCCGAATTTTTTTTCAAAAGAGACTTGTACACAGTATTGTTAAATATCTTTTGACAGATTTAAGCTCTTTTTCTTCTTCTTCTTCTATTACATGTCTGCTTGTACCATCGTGAGTGTCAGGTGGATATATCCTCTTCTTCTTTTCTTTTTCTTTTTCTTTTTTCTTCTTCTTCTTCTTCTTCTTCTTCTTTTTCTTCTTCTTCTGTTTCTCTTACATGTCTGCTTGTACCATCATGAGTGTCTGTGGAGAAAGAGCAGGAAGGCCTGAAGAAGAGAAATGCCTTGTGACATCACTGTCTTCTTCGCTCCGTCGATCAGATCTTCCTTCTCTCTCTCTCTCTCTCTCTCTCTCTCTCTCTCTCTCTCTCTCTCTCTCTCCCTTCTCTCTCTCTCTCCCTCCCTCTCTCTCTCTCTCTATCTCCCCCACCCTTTAAGTCCAAATATCTTTTTGTTTTGGACTTATTAAGCCAGCTGGTAATATCGCATTCTGCTGAGATGAACAAACTACTTAATTCTGTGCGTATGAATATGACAGTGGAATGGTGTTTCTCCAGTCATTTTTCTGTCTCGACGTTTCTGATTATGTCACGTCTGATCATGTCAGCTCTTCTTAAACATCTTCGGCCATGGGTGATTTCTAAGTTTTGACTAGTTCTTTGATGACAATGAAAATGTCACCTTTCTACTGTACACTCTTTTAGAGTATCCATTCTGCTGTTGTAAAGCCATTTGTAACTGGATTGAAAGGAAACATAATTTGGTGTTGTTGGTTTCTGAGCTTCATCTTCCATACAGATTCTTCTCGTGGGGTTTAGAAATACAGAAGAGGAGGAGATGAATTACACAGAGTTCATCTACATCAACGAAACAGTCAGCAGGCTTACGGAAGCTTCTTTGATCTTCTTTATTTACTCTACCTTAGAAGTCTTTTCATCGTGTTGTTACCGTGGCACCACTACAGTCTGGCTTCTTCGAACACCATTGGATCACATTTTTACATCAAAACAGCTGACAAAATCTACGCTAAATAAGTCAGCTGACTGACCAGTCGCTGTGGTGTAGTGGTTAACCGACTGGAAGGTTGTGGGTTCGAATCCCCATTAGTACCTTCAAAATTCACTGTGGGATTTTTCGGCTCTAACCGGCTCCTACCCAGAGTTGGGCGTGCTATGGGCTCATTGGGAAGACGGGAATCACACAATCGAGTCTCATTCACTTCATGGATGTGTCATTGAGGGTGTTGCTCAAATCTTCCGACCAGTACCGCAGGTGTCTGTTGGCTATCTCTCGGGCCTGGTTGACGCCAGGATATATTATGATAGTAAGCGTAGAGTACAGCCCTGCCACGCAGTCTCAATCCTAGATGGAACTCCATAGCATCATGATTATCATCCTCATCGGCATCATCATCATCGCATTGTAAAAACTGTTCCATCTTCTGTGGCCATTAAAGTGGTGCAGAAAATGGGACGGAAAAAAAATGGTGAGCACAAAGGTAACCTCCCTGAGTGCGATGATCCTTAAAAAAAAAGAAAAGAAAAATGTGAGCTGACTAATATTGTCTGGAGTTTAGAGTTTGTTTAAGAGGGATTCATCACGTTCGCACAGTTCCATATGCAGTACACCCAGATCTTCCAAAATTATCTGGCAGACTCTCTAAATATACATTAACCCTTTGACTCCTGCACCCTGTCCTCCAGGATCCTGCATTGTCAACAGTGCTAGCAAAGCAAAAACTTAACCCTTTGACTCCCTAACCTGTAGGAAGCTGGTGGATAGGGTGAGGGAATCCAAGCTTAAGTTTTTGCAGTGGGTGGATAGAGCGCGGGAGTCAAAAGGTAAAACTCTATGTGCAGGCAAGGTCTTGAAATGGGGAGGGGAGAATGGCCTATGAAACACTACGCTGATACCACTAACTGCAGCAAACAGGCCACTTTTTAATGTTGCAAGCTGGGATTGAACTTGAGATACCAGACCTCAAGTCCACAGCTCTGTCAAAAAAAAGCAGGCAGCCTGCATGAAAATCTTGGCCCACTGGCGAGAGTTCAACAGACCCACGTCCATTCCACACTTGTCCTCATCAAAAACGTTTTTTCCTCCAACCTCCTATTTTCTCTGGGGTTTTTTGTTTGTTTTGTTTTTTTGTGTTGGGCCTCGAACATCCTATTTTTTCCCTCATTTTCTTTCTTCTTTAATATACTTGTTTTTCCGGTAGGCACACTTTAAAACAGAACATCAACTGTCATTTTAATGCAGTTGAATTTACATACAAATAATATAGTAGAGATATATTTCAAAAAACAAAACAATTATACATAGTTTGAACTTAGTTTTTTTTCTGGTATAGAAATATGGAGAATTAAATGAATTTTCCCATCGAAAGTGTCCTTATGCCCAGCTTTTACTCAAGAAACTTGGACACAAAGGAGAGCCAAGTCACACGATATGACATCAGCACGTGGCTTATGACAAAGACATAGCACAAAAACATAACTGGAATGGCACGATCTATCTGTCATGTGATGTCGTAGGTGTTGAGTACGCGTGTGCCGTACAACATAAAACCACTATAAGTTCAGTACATGTGTACCAATACACTTTTTGACCTCGGGCGCTCCTTTTTTGAGGAGTGTTCTGAGCTTGCTGTTTTTGTACTTTGTATCTGCTTCTATGCTAGCTGAATGGGTAGCGTAAGCTGTGTTAGATTTGAGAAGTTCTATACAACATGGGAGATAATTCTCAAGAGTTGTGTCCTTTGATTATATTATAAAAATTCTCCCTGCTTCCCTCTTATTTTTTTGGTATTACCTATATGCCTTGGAAGCAACCATGTATATGTTCTGTCTTGTCTATGTGTGTGTGTTTGGTCAGTTCAAAAATAAAAGACTATGTCAATCTTGAACATAAAACCAATATATTGTATGTATTTCTCTCCTCTCTCATAGTTGTGTGTAGGGTAGTTGCAGAGTATAAAGGTAGGCTTGGGCGCTCCTTTTTTGAGGAGTGTTCTGAGCTTGCTGTTTTTGTACTTTGTATCTGCTTCTATGCTAGCTGAATGGGTAGCGTAAGCTGTGTTAGATTTGAGAAGTTCTATACAACATGGGAGATAATTCTCAAGAGTTGTGTCCTTTGATTATATTATAAAAATTCTCCCTCCATGCTTATACAGACAAAAAGCGTTTTTACCAACAAATGGCTATCAATTAACATCAGGAAGAGAGTTCTTGAATATTATGTAGAACGATACTGTTATATGGTTGTGAGGCGTGGAAGTCAACACGCAAAGTCACAACAAAATTGAGGCAACTGAAAGGTGGTTTCTAAGAAGAATGTTGAGAGTTCCATGGACAGCAAAGAAAACAAACGAGATACATGTAGTCTTGAAGGAGGCAGACACAAGAAGATCATTAATAAAGAAGGTTAGGAAAAGACAAGCAACCTTTATAGGACATTTTATAAAGAAAGGGGAATTAGAACACCTGGTCACAACAGGAAAGCTGGAGGCACAGAGAGCGCCAGTAACCAGGGAGAAAATACTGGACGGACTTGCAGGGTAGCTGAGGACAGAGAGGGTGGAAGATGAACTTGCAGAGACAGGGGATAGATTCATGTGGAGGGCCATGATCGCCAACGCCTTGGGGCAGGGCACATGATAATGATGATATAGACAAATTGTGTTCAGGCACTAGCAGGTTTGCACATACATATTGACCTGGGACATCGGAAACAGTCTCCTCACTTAATCACAAGGTGGTACCCAAGAAGAATTGAATCCACACCTTCTGATTGGAATTCTGACGTCCTAGCCAAGTTGGTATTGTACCTGCCGTCTCTTGATATAATTCTTGTAAACATCCAACAATAAAGATTTCAAAGAAAAATTCTACTTGCATCTCTCTGTCTCTCCGTCTCTTTCTCTCTGTCTGTCTGTCTGTCTGCCTCTCTCTCTCTCTCTCTCGCCACACACACACACACACACACACACACACACACACACACACTAACGTACATTCAAGATCTCTCATCGATGTGAAAAGGGGATATAGGTGTTAAAAATTTAATTAACTGACAAAATCCGTATCATTGTTGAAGAGGCTGGATAGAGGCTGGGCCATCGTGATCTTGAGTGGCTACTCAGGTGATTAAACCACCTGCCTTGAAAACGAGAGACCTCAAAAGTCTTGCATGCCAGACGAGATCATACGCTTTTTTAAGATCGAAAAAGGTAGCTACGACATTTTTTCTTTTAGCAAACTGAATTTTTATTTGAGCTGTTAATTTGACTAAATGGTCTGTCCTCGATCTACCTTTTCGAAATCCAGATTGGTTAATAGGTATTATATTATTATATTATTTTTCTCACAAAAATAAGTCAGTCGATTTAAAGTATTTTTTTTCCATTAGTTTCGGAACATGGGATGTAAGCGAGATAGGCCTGTAACTACCTGGATCAGAGCGTGGTTTATTAGCCTTTGGTAAAGGTAACACAATTGAAGTCTTCCAAATGTCAGTTATGCGACCACTTTCCCAACATTTTAGTATGATGTGGTGTAAATATTTAATCCATTTCTCTGGTAAATGATTTAAAAGGGTATACGAAATGCCATCCAGTCCTACAGCCGATTTTTGTTGTTGTTGTTGGTTGTTGTTTTTTTGTTTTTTTTTTTTTGTGTGTTTTGTTCAAAGAGAGAAGGGCATCTTTAAGTTCTTGTAACGTAATTTTTGAATTCATGTACATGTGACTGCCGGGGAGAGGATCTGAGTATTCTTCTGAGTCTTCAATTTTCCGTCTTTTCTCCTGTATTGGTGGAGACAAGCTACTGGACTTACTTGCTTATGAAAAGAACTGCACAAACTCTTCAGCTTTCTCAGATGGCGAAGGAAATTCTTTGTTTTTAATTTCAGTAGGAAACTGTGGTAAATGAAAACCATTTTTCATTTCTTTTATCTTATTCCAAATTTTAGGAAAATCTTTAGGATAAAAAATTTGTTGAGAGCAGAAATCTGACCAGTAACTCTTTTTGGCTTGGGCTATAACCTTGTTCGAATGAATCTTTGCCACTTTCATATTGTTATGGTCTTCTGGAGATTTAGTTTTTAAGTAGGTTTTATATGTATATATATTTCATTCTTTGCTTCTTCGCATAATTGATTCCACCAGCTATTTCCGACGTAATGACCTTTGTCTACATTTTTCCTTTTTGGAATTGAATTGTTTGCTGCCTCACGTAATGCGTTTGTGAAGTGTGAATACATTGTCATTAACACTGTCGCTCTAGTTAAACGTGCAGTCCTTTCCCATTAGGATCTTGCGGTATTTTACCCAGTTGGCACGGTTGAACATATATCTAGGAATCCAGTCATCCTGTTCTGGCGCTTTATCAAATGGATCATCGATAACTCTGTGTGTGTGTGTGTGTGTTGTGTGTGTGTGTGTGTGTGTGTGTGTGTGTGTGTGTGCGTGCGTGTGTGTATGTGTGTGCGTGTGTGCGTGTGTGCGTGTGTGTGTGTGTGTATACTTTACTGCTCCTTGACAAAATAGCAGTAATAATTGCATGGTGATCTTACAACGTAAGGAGTTGTTCCCCGTTGACCGGAAGTTGATGCGACACCATTTTGTGTTAGAAATCTCGGATTTCAATATTCTGCAAACCTTTGGTAAGTATGACAGGAATAATGAATGAGTGGTTGATAATTGTGTACGTTTAACAAGTAATGGGTGTTCATTGTTATATGGTGAATCAACTGAACCTCAGATGGTACACAGTCAGAGAAGCGGTCCAAAATAACACGAGCACTTGATACTTACGGACTTCGGTTGTCTGCTATGGAAAAACAAAAGCTGATTGTTCAACAGACCGGTAGTCCTGATAGATCCTGAATGTGTTTGTTGTTCAGACAGACTGTAGACTTACATCGGCTGTCGTGAAGTGTGTGTGTATGTGAGTGTGTGTGTGTTATTGTATGCATGTGTCACTGTGTCGTCACTGAATCATTGTATCATCACATGATCATTGTGTGTGTGTGTGTGTGTGGATCTACTCAATGCGTCATTCAAGTTCAAGTATCTGATCTTTTAGTGCTAAGTTAATGGGTCTCTGTGTGTCTTTGCGTGTGTGTGTGTGCAGCTTGTAGTCCGACTCATACTCATCGTACCCTTTCCTACATTTATTACATTAAGCCCTGTCACCATCATCGTGATGTTTGGGGGGCGGGGGGTGTTTGTGTGTGCGGGCGTGCGCACTTACAGTGTATCATTGATACATGTTTTCACCATCAGTGTACCGTAGTCACTTGATACCTGTGTAACTGTTTTTAATTGAACTAGAAACATAAATAGATGGTCTTCAGTTCTTCATCTATAGTGATATATGGCTTATGCTGCCCTTAAGGGTACAATGCCAGGCCTGGAAAAGACTGTACATTTCTGCTTCTGTATTAGCCAGCCAGGCCAGTGACTTTTTTTTATCCACTAGTCCACAGATATTTTCGATAGTCCAGCATTTGTTTGAACTTGTTTTTGTTCAGAAAATAGGTATTCATAAATTATACAAGTTTTCTTTGTATGCTGACCAAGAATCTATCATTAATAATCAGGGATCCAAACCAGAAATCTTCTCAGTATCATCAAAGACAACTTCAGCACTGCCCTGTAGTGTCTAGGCTTAAAACCTGCATGGGAAGACAAGGTAATCCCATGAAACACAAGATCAGGCTCCAATATGCTGCCGATTTTTTATGTAAGTTTGAAGTCACTGAGTGATAAAATGATGTAGGGGTTACATTTTTTATCATATGGGCAGAGAAGAACATAAAACACACAAATGTATCAAATTATCATCTGTTCATAGAGGGAATCCTAAAGGTATTTACGAGTTCATCACTGAAATAGCTGGGTGGTGTGTGTGTTGTGTGTGTATGTGGTGTGTGTGTGTGTGTGTGTGTGTGTGTGTGTGTGTGTGTGTGTATGACTGTGTGTATTTTGGGGGCTGGTTGTTGTAGTTGTTTTTGGTCACTGAACACATTTGCACAGCCAGTGTTTAGTTGAACGTACTCACTGAGCCACTGCAGAACACAAAACAGCTGCTCAGTGCCAAGGAAGCTGTAAGCCACTGGTTACGGCATATTTTTTCTAGTAGTAGTATCTGTGGTTTTTACATCATTTATGTGTGACTCGTCATGCTCATATCTGTAAGATTTTTGGTCAAACCAACAGAAAGTACTGTGTCTAAAGTTTACAACCAGTACAAACACAGTGGAGAAAGGAATCTGCACGTAATAGGGATTTACTTTCCTGCCATGCTACAGACTTTAAACCAGGTTCATGCACTGACAAGGAATAAAGCTTCAATTTTCTTACGTGCTGTGTGGCGCGTTAAAATTTCAGATCATTCGTACTTAGCATTTTAAAAGTTCAGTCTAGCCACTGCTAGTATCACTCACCATGGTCCAGGTTCATGGCCAGTAAGTACTTAATTTGTGTCACTCTTCACTTGCCAGGAAATGCTTCCTGGAGAGAGTAGTGCTTAGATTCCAGTGTACACATTTATACATGCATGCATACATTACGTGCACACAAGTGTGCACACACAATCACACACACACACACACACCACGCACGCACGCACGCACGCATGCGCGCGCACGCACACACTTACACACACACACACACACACACACACACACACACACACACACACAGACACACACACACACACCACCTTCCTTTATAACATTGCGCTGTCAGTTATGTTGTTGGCTACATGTTTTGTGGTTGTATGAAAACATTCAGCAATACGGGGTCTTATATTGCATGCAGTGAAATTGGTATGTTATAACAAGTATAGCTACTTTCAGTTATCTGTATTCTGCTGTCTGAACTCAAGTCACATGTCAGTTTTTTATATTTTTTTTGGTGGGAGTTGTCTGTAGCACTGGAGACACCAGTGTCAGTTGCTCCTTCATGTGAGTATGTTCAGTCTGTTATTCACTTATTGTCACACTTTATTCCCTAGACCCTCCTTTCCGGCATGTTGACAGTGGCATGAACCTCTTCCCCACCCAGCTCATTGTGTAAAGCAAGATCAAACCCCATCACTATGGCCAGGGAACATGTGGGACTCCACAGTGTGTTGTTTGGGAATAATCCTAACAGTTGGGAATTATTTGTAAAAAAAAATCTATGTACTGTCTTATTGCATCTTGAAAGGCAGTGGGTTTTTTCCTTGTTTTGTTGTGTTTTTCGCTGTATTGGGGGAGCATGTGACACGAGACTATGTACTATATGAAACAGGCGATTGAGTATGATAAACTTGTCACTCTGTCAGCGCATGTGTGAATGTTGGTGTTGTCAGTCACCTCAAATGTCTATCTCACGACATCTTCACAGATGTTATACATCTATTCTTTCAAATATTTATACCAGTGGTTGCCTATGAAAGTAATGAAAGAACGTCTGTTAACGCCTTAACGGTATAGTGAGCCATATCAGTATATTTCATTGAAAACAGCATACATAACAATCTCTTTCAAATCAAAAGCTAGAATTTTCTCTCTTGTTGTTCTGATGTATGTTTTTTAATTATGACCCATGCTGTTACACAGAATCATCATTTGATGTGCCTAACAAGTTCCCTCAGTTTTTGCAGCTCCTTGGATCTTTTCTTTCTCAATGGGGAATTAGTTTAAACCTTATGAGTATGAGTTTGTAGTTTTCACTATCTTTTTCAGGATTATTGGCTGACCTCCTGTTTTGCTAATGACAGTTTCCGTATCTTCTGAGAGCTCCATTTTCTTTTGTGTACTCCCTGTGTAGTGTACCTCCCCGACCTTTATGTATGGGGCTTCTAGCTCTTCTAGACATGAATGGAGTTTGTTTTTTTTAGAAAAATGGGGATGTTCCTGCATCTACCATTGTCACCTTGTGTGCTTCTTTGACTGGAGTTTGAAGTTGTTCTGTAATTTATTGTAAGTGTTGTCCCAGGTGTTTCAGGTGATGTTTGTGTTTCTTCTGTTTTTGGGGTGGTGGTGGGGGGGATTGTTTTTTTACTGGTGTGGAAGTTGACGATGGGTGAAAATGGACATGAAGTTTGTCACCGTCTTTCTTGTTCTTTTTGTACTAGTTGTAGCACTGCAGTTAGTTATGAGTGACCGCCTTCCTTTACTATGCTTCCTGAATGTACAACAAACTGAACACTCAGATTCAGCTAACGAGGGATCAGAGTGTGTCCAGATTACATTGCTGTTTTCTGTGGCAGACTTGATGTTGTTTTAGCGTTATCGTAGATGGAGAGGGTACTTGTTTCACAGTGTGTAAATTTTTGTAGCAGTTTGAATAAAACGTAACTGAGTGAAGAATGCCATCTATTTCACTGGCATCAATTATCCCGAAAAATAATATCATGAAGTCTGACTGATGCACAGTTTTCACAAAATTTTGCAGGTTTCATCTCGTGATCTGTCTTTGATCTCTCGCCAAGATTCTACATAGTACATTGAGTCTTTCTAAATGAATTCTTTCAGAGTGTTTCTCTGCATCTGTAGTGTAATGTAAAACACTTTTTTTTACAGGCACAATAAAATGGTATATATAATCTACATCAATTAGTAAAACCTCAACTAGCCTAAGCTTTTTATGTTTCTTTTTCTCCACACAACAAGAAGCAGACAAAACCAAACTAAGCACACAGAATGGGACAAAAAAAAAACACAATGGGGATGAAAGTAAGTTGCAGAATAATCACAGAAGTAAATAATACACACAGAATGGGACAAAAAACACACACACACACACACAATGGGGATAAAAGTAAGTTGCAGAACAATCACAGAAAGCAGATGATAAATCCAAAAGGAAGAACAAACTATAAACAAGACCACTTCATTTATTGTCACTGACAGTGTATGAGCTGGGTCAAGGTCAAGTGTAATACCCCATGCACAGTCAGTGCCATAAATTAAGTGGTGAGTTTTCTGTTCTTTTTATTTTTACTGCACAGTATGAAGAGGGATCTAGACTTGTGTAATATGATTATATCGGCAAAAACAACTGGATTAAAGTACCTTTAATTGGGGTCTGAAATAAATTTGATGGAGGAAAAAATGGGTGTAAAACACAGGCACTGACAATATTTTTTGCATTAGAGGAAAGAGAAGGAACAGGCTGCTGCTGTGAGTCATTTATCACTGCCCCTAAGCTAAGAGGAGGGGGAAGGGATCGTATGGTTGGTGGAAACTTTTAAAAACAGACAAAATCTGCCTATTTTTGCTTGCCGTATGAGACGGCTTTTTTGTTTGTTTGTTTGATTTTGTTTTTGTTTTTTTCTCCTAAAAGTAGAGAAAGGTCTGTGCCTGAATATCAGTCAGTGGAACCGGATGGGTATGTTCTTTCTGACTAAATGTTCGGTCAGTGACTTTGTAGGGATTAAATAAATTGTTCTCTTTCAGCACCTAAAGGGAGATCGACACTCAGGAGTCCCCTGTGACGGGAGTCCCAGCCAAAGACTGACACCATGTCTACAGGGGACAAAGTCACGCTGACCAATGCCTTGGAAAATGTGGACGTTCTGGATGAACTGGTGCTTCCAGACCAGCAGCCCTGTATCGAAGCACTCTCTGCATCCATCCATTACCGCGCCAACTTGGATACCAATTTCACAGACAAGGCTGCCTTTGTGAGCGGCCAGGCCAAATACATTGAGCAGGCCACTGTGCAGGCTGACTTGGTGAGTGCTACTGCTAGTGTTAGTGTTGTATCATTGAGTTGTATAAAGTATGTTGACGAGTCAGTATCTTTGTGTATGGGGATGTAGGATGCATGCTTGAATTTATGTGTCTGTTCTTTTATTTAACATTTTTTGTGTATAGATGGGTAGGTAACTGCATGCGCATGTATGTCTCCTCTGCATAGATCTATGCATGTGTCTGCATGTGCTAGGTAAATGAAAATGAGTGTATGTGAGTGTGTGTGTGCACATATCTGTATGCATTCTTAATATTAATTATTATATTCTAAAATTTGAATAAACACTTTCGTGGCTTGTATGTTCAGAGATTAAAAATGTGTGTATGTGTGTGTGCATGCGTACATGCATGCATGCATGTGTGCGTGTGTGTCTGTGTGTGTGCGTGTCACTATGTGTATGGTATATATTCAAAAGTCATCACATCTTTGAAACAAATGGGAAACGATCACTGAACCAGATGGGCTTCTTGTTGACCAGAAAAAATGAATGTTTGTGTACATCTACATGTCATATAACATTTGACTTTAGCTATTATACCATGTTCATTTGACCATTTCACTATCAAGGTATTTGTGAACAAAATGCTATCAAGGTATTTGTGAACAAAATGTGTTAGACGTCAGTTTAAACTAATTAAACTAAACTTGCTTTCTTTAAAAAGCAGATTTATCTTGAACAAAAGTACGGACTATCTAAGAGTTCTTTTTCAGAAAAGAAAAAGAGAAAAAAAAGCACAACTTTACAAGCGCTTTCATCACACCAAAAACCATCCATTCAACCTACTAAAACCAGGAACATCTTTCAAATTGACCTTTCATGTTCTGATGCTCATCTTTGGAATGAGCTGTTGAAATCCTTCAAGAAAAAGCTACATGATTTCCTTCTTGATGAAATTCTACAATGAAAATATCTTTGTTATTAGTATTACCAGTTTATAAGCACATATCGGCCCTCATGTATGTGTATGTATGGCTACAGTTTCATATATATATCTGTTTGACTTTATATCTGTCAAAATATGTTACTGTTCACGATGCCAGTATACATATATCCCTACCCACCAGCTTTAAAAACGTGACTTTCACTCCCTTACCCTATCCACCAGCTTCCTGCAAGAACTGGTAGATAGGGTGAGAGAGTGAAAGGGTTGAGTTTTTGCTTTGCAATCATGACTGACAATGCAGGATACTGGCGGATAGGGTGAGGGGGTCAAAGGGTTATTAAAGGTAGACATAAGGTATGAAAGATTTACCAAACACTGGTGTATCCTGTCAATATCTTTGTTATTGGAAAATAAAGATCGCTCAATCAATCACTCAAGTAATCAATAAACTCTATAGCCTGATGTTATGAAATACTTTAGGAATAACCAAATTCTGCACTATTTAAAGTCTAGTACTTGAATTATATGTAATTGGGTGTGGCTCATTATTTTGGTCACAGTAACTAAAAACATGTTGACTTGTACTAGTTGTAGGCAGAATTTGTCACTCTTTAATATGGATTGGAATTTGTTCCTAATTTTACAAAGGGTACTGTTGATTATGATGCCTCCAGTTTGCAAGTTTCACTTTCAGTGCATGAATATGATTCAGTTCTTAATCACAGTGGCTAAACATAATAAACAATTGAAAATATATGACCAAGAAAATCTTGGCTTGTTATCATACTTTTCAGAGGTACAGTGTGGTAAGGACATTCTATTTTTTAAACCTTTGGTTGTGTTTGGCACAATTTTGGGATCACCAAACAAAATTAAAATGATCATGGAATATTTCTTGGCTGTTATATGGACAAATATCATTAATATGTCCAAGGAGGCTTTGACAGTTTATGCAAGACACACTTCTTGGGTCACAGTCATCATACAACTTACTAGTGAAAAGGTTTTTATTATAAAGCAGAAATAGGAAGAGAGTTGTTAAAATGGCTTAACAAAAACAACATACAACAACAACAAAATAGCATAGCCATCCTGTTTAGCACGTTTGTTACTGTTGTAAGGGTATTAGTCTCGTGTTTCCCCATTATTAGTTTATAACAGTCATTATATTATAATGATGTTAATTTCTGTTTCTGCAGAATACATTACTGGAGGAAGGTGAAGAATATGCAGTCATGTTGTACACGTGGCGGTGCTGCTCCAGAGCCTTGCCTCAGGTATTATTTCTTCTTGCGGACTGAGTCTGACTAAAAGTTATATTTATCAAAAAAATGTTCATGTTCAGTATGCGAGTAAAATGTTGGCGATTTCTCTGTGTGTGAGTGTGTGTGTGTGTGTGTGTGTGTGTGTGTGTGTGTGTGTGTGTGTGTGTGTTTGTTTCTCTTGTCTGTCTGCTGTCTGCCTCTCTCTCTCTCTCTCTCTCCCTCCCTCCCTCTCTCCTCTCTCTCTCCCTCCTCTCTCTCCTCTCCCCTCCCCCCCTTCCCTCCCTCTCCCTCCCTCCCTCTCCCTCCCTCTCTCCCTCCTCTCTCTCCCTCCCTCTCTCTCCCTCCCTCTCTCTCCTCTCTCTCTCTCTCTCTCTCTCTCTCCTCTCTCTCTCTCTCTCTCTCTCTCTCTCTCTCTCTCTCTCTCTCTCCCCCCCCCCCCGAGTTGTAAGGGGGTTTTTTTTTGCTGCAACTGTGAACACAAGATCTGATCAGTTACGGAGTTCAGTCCCAACCCACAACATTTACTCACTGGCTACGTACGATTATGCCCCTTGCTGTTCCCCTGATACACACCATTTGTATAGGTCATGAGAAAAATTCTCACACAAACAAATGAAAACAGAGAGTTTTGAAATTTGACAGGTCATATATTAAAAGATTGGTGTACAAAATGCTGAAATTTCAACTGTCTAATTCTCATGGTAGCTGAGTAATGGGACAAGTAAAATTATAGACATTTTCAAGTGAAAAATGTCTTACAAAATACATAGCCAGGTCAATACATCAGTTCATACAGTCACATTTTGAATGAAATTTCATAAAATCCAACGTTCACTGAAGGAAGAGATCATGTTGAACAGCGCCGAGTTGTTGAATATTGTTCAACCATTTGCTTTTCCGTCGTCTGCTTCGCTGTGGAGATAGTGGGTCATGAACTTTGCACTGTCCACTCACCAACTGTGTAGTACAGTGACCTCATGGCCTGAAACGAGGTTAGGAATGACCAAAGAATCTATTTCTGGCCATTAGTTTCGGTTAACGGAAATACTGAAAGCCCCGCGAATTTTCAAAACTCAAGTCGGATTTCTCCAATGCTCATAGACAAGCGTTGTTGAGACGTGATCGGGAAATTCCGACGCTCGTAGCGAGAGAGTTAAAAACTCCTATTTGCTGTCCCCTCTTTATGTTTTCATCAGTTTGGTGGTGTCAGCTTATGTCTCTAGGTCTCTTCTCTTTCTGCTTTTCAAGATCTTGCCAATGCAAGGGATTTTGTGCAGGCTTAAGGAGTCTACCAGATAACTGCTGGCAGATTTAAGTGTAACACAATAAAATTATCTGAGTGCGATGAATTCGTCTTGAACAGACTTCAAACTCCGAACACTCTCTCCCCTTCTGTGCTGTGTCTGTCTTTGTGTCCTTTTTATGGGGTGGGTGGGTTGCTGTTTGATTTTCCGTGTTATTCAGAAGTAGTAATGTATGTATTTTATGTGTCTGTGTGTTTGTGTCTGTATGTATGTACACACACTTACACTCACACACAAAGACACTCACACACACACACACACACACACACACACCACGCACGCACGCACGCACGTACGCACGCACGCACGCACACACACACACGCACCATGTGCACACACACACACACACACACACACACACACACACACACACACACACACACACACACACACACACACACACACACACACACACCTCACACACACACACACAGAGGGAGAGAGAGAGTGTGAAGTCAACTACATACAATGAAATTCAAGTGAAATGGATATGTTTCACTGTTTGTGCTCAGTAGTTCTTTATGGAACTTTACAAGTAAGAAAAATCATTGACTTTACTGTTTGCACAGTGCTGACCACTTGTTGCCTATCTGGTGGAGCTCAGATGTTACAACTTTCCCTGTTTTATACATCATATAATGACAGTTATCAGTCAGTTTTATGGCTCAGTCATTGAAGAATCCAAGAGAAACACACACACACACATATATATATATATACACATACATGCATGCATGCATCCATACATGCACATGCACACATCCCTGCTGGTGTTACATCATGCTGATTGCTGTGTTATTCAAGTGATCCATGATACTGAGCTGTTGTACCAATCTTTAGCACTTGTTTGTTGTAGGGCAAGACTATATATAGCAAGCTTGACCTTTGGGAAACCGCATCTTGTTTGTACAGATGAATTCTGTATGCACAGTTAATAGGCATGATGTAGATTTTGTTCATTATAGACAGTATTTTCCAAGATGGAAAGAGAAGAAAATGGGCAGGGAAAATGAAAGAGTATGTTACTGCTGGAACTTCATTTTAGGCAGTTTCATTATGGGTAGGCTACACTTTATGTGTATGGTTCTGTGACTGAAGGTTATGATAAAAAGTCAGAATGATCTCAATTTTTTTAAAACCTTTTCTATCAGTTATACCTTTCCCTAAATTGAAGTTGTCCACTTTTCAGTTAGGCTGTGAAATGAGCATCTAAGGCTTTCACGGAATTTTTGTAGTGACTGTTAGCTCAGCTGATAGAACATCATGTTCATAATACGAGGGTTGTGGAATCAACCCCAGGTTGACCACTTTTTATTTCCTGGCCAGCTCATGGTCTTACATGCAGGTTGAAGGTTTGTGCCATGATCATTTTCGATGTTCTCCATCACATGGCACCAGTGACATCAGTGTATCATTCTTAGTGTGGAGACATCATCTTCAGAAACTGAAACTGTGTTTGTAAACAAAAGGACATCGATAGATTTGTTTGACAGTAAAATGATGATGGCATGGTGTGTGCATTGTCCAGGTGAAGAGCAATGAACAGCCAAACCGTACCCAGATCTATCAGAAGATTGTAGAGGTCCTTGAGCCTCATGTCAACAAATTGATGCAGTTCATGTTCTTCCAGGTGAGGAATTTTGTCCGCTATTGTGTAAGGGTTGAATGGGGGGGGGGGGGGGGGGGGCAGAAGGGGGGCAGGATATGAGTAAGCTTGTTTATGACTATGAGGGAGAAAGTATGTTAGGGATGTGGATCCATGGATATCTGTGGTGTGTGTGTTGAGAGTATGGTTTTAGTGTGGTGTGTGTGTTGTATGTTTTCATTAACACTTTCACATATTATGAATTTTAGTCATATTGGCTTTCTGATTGTTTCAGACTTTGCATTGTGATTTATTTTTAAGTGTTTGTAAAGAGCTTTCTTAATAGAACTGGGAGTTGATACAGTTTTGTGAGAACAGGCATGAAAGTCTCACACTGAGCAGAATGATGATTTCTGAAATGGCGTCAAGTACATAAACTGCTTCTCTACAACAATTCATGCTCTGTAACATTTGAAGCATAACCAGTTATCGTATTTCATGCACCTTGTTATAAAAAAAATTATTGCTTAATTTTTCTTGGCTCATTCGACAAACTTTTTAAAATACACGATGAGTGATGTTTTCTTTTCAGACCTGTCCATACACGTTCCTCTTTAAAAGTACTTTTGTGAAGGGACATAACAGAGAAGTGATATGACATTGTTTTAAACTCATCGGAGTTAAGTAATATGGCAGTGATTTTAAAACTCATCTTCATCATGCTAATAAAATGTGTGTCGTTGTTATAATGGAAATGTATGCCTGTATATGTTCCACCATATAGAGAAAATTGGTTTGCATTTGAATTGATAATGTGAACTGCTTAGTGTCTATTTTAGATATTATAGGTTAGTTTTTATGTATGTTTTAGCGTACTTAGTCATATCTGTGCATTTGTATTCAGATAGTTTTTAGTTAGTATGCACTTCACACAGAGAAAAGAATCCACAGCAACAAAGCAGTTGTCCTTGGCAAAACCCACTCTTACAGAATAAACAAATCATATGCTGACAGAAAAAAGGAGAAAAATAAAAGATGACTTTGCACTGTGGTTACACACTTTTCCCCAGTGAGAGCAACCCAAATTCACATGGTGAATCCATTCTGACCAAAAAATATAATAAAATGAACTGGCTAAAACACACACACACACACACACACACACACACACCACACCACACACACACACACACACACACACACACACACACACACAATTTTTTTTAAAGTAGGCCATAAAAGCAAGTTATGTAACTACGTTAGGATATATTAATTTCATCATGGCTCATGATGATAGTGGGCATGTGTGTATGTGTTTGTGCATGAGTACACTTGCATGTCAGATTCAGTGCATTTTGGTGAAACAGCATTGATCTTGAGCATTTCATGTAATCTGTACAGCGTAAAGCTATTGACAGCTTCTGTGCGGAAGTCAGGCGCCTGTGTCATCGTGAGAAGAGAAATGACTTTGTGTCTGAGGCCTACTTATTGACACTGGGCAAGTTCATCAACATGTTTGCTGAGCTTGACGAACTGAAAAACATGAAATCCAGTGTTCGGAATGACTTATCTGCCTACAGAAGGTTAGCATTTAGCTTGATAGAGGATGACTCTTCCCATCTCTATCTCTTTGTTTCCCCCTTCTTCTGAAAATGAACGTACAGTTAGAAATTTGGCAACTTACTTTACTTTACTTTACTTTACTTTATTTTATCCGTCCTCTTATACCATCTTGGGCGTCGAGGGGAGAAAGAGCTTTCTGTCTGCGGCAAGTTTGAAGGCCTGGTTGAGTGGGATGTTGTGGGTCTTCAGTGTTTCTTTCACACCCTCGATCCAGGTCTTCCTCGGTCTACCCCTTGCCTTGTACCCTGACACCTTTGTGTTGTAAGCTTTACTGGCAAGCTGGTGAGGTGCCATGCGTGTCAGGTGCCTGAACCACCTGGTTCTCTGCTGTTGGATGTAGTGGAGAATTGGTGTTGTTCCAATCATTTCTCTGATCTTGATGTTCTTGATCTTATCATGTCTGGTTTTGTTGACTGCTCTCCTTAGACATCTCATCTCGCAGGTGGTGATCTTTCTTTCAAGACTTTTGGTAAGGGTCCATGTCTGACACTGGTAGGTCAAGGTTGGTCTAAATATGGACTCGATGAGTTTGGCTTTGGTCTCGATGGGGATGTTGGGGTGTCTTAGGAGTGGGGCAAGCTGGTAGCTGACGCTGTTGGCCTTTTGAACTCTTGTCTCGATCTCTCTGTTGAGACGTCCATCTTCTGTGAAGATACTTCCAAGATACTTGAACTCGCTGACTTGTTTCAGTGCTGTCCCCTCGATGTTGATGTTGAGGCGGCCAGGTGTTCTACTGACTTTCAGTGTCTCGGTTTTGCTGATACTGATTTTCATGCCGAAGTTCTCACATTGTGTGTTCAGGTTGTTCGTGTGCTCCTGGAGTTCCCCTTCTTTTTCATGTGCAAGGCTTTGATCATCTGCAAACAACATCTCGTTCAGATCTTCAGGGTTGGGATTTGCTTCCTTCGTGATTTTGTCCATATATACAATGAACAGCAGTGGTGATAGAACACACCCCTGCCTCACTCCCGACGTCACCCCAAACCATTCCGTGAGTCCATCTTGGGTGCGTACTGCACTCATGCTGTTGGTATAGATGGCTCTTATATTGTCTAGAAGTTGCCCCCTAACGTCATATTCTTCTAACGTTTTCCACAACTTGTTTCTATTTACTCTGTCGAAGGCCTTTTCTTGATCCACGAACACGAAGTTCAGTTCTTTATTGTGTTCGATAGTCTTTTCGCTCAGTTGTCTGAGAGCGAAGATAGCGTCAGTGCATCCTCTTCCTTTTCTGAAACCCATCTGCGCCTCACTCAGTAGAGGTTTCCACCTTGTACCTTGTGCGCTGTTCAAGGATCTTTGTATACATCTTTCCCGTGTGGCTCAGAAGGGATATACCTCGATACGTGCTGCAGTCTTTTTTGCTGCCTTTCTTTTTCCAGATTGGTACCACGACTGCACGCTGCCAGTCTTCTGGGACTTTCCTCTCTGTCCATGCTTTCTGGAATATTGTGGTCAGCCAAGTGGTTCCTGTTTCTCCACATGCCAGGATAGCTTCGGTTGTAATGCCATCAATTCCTGCTGCTTTGTTCTTTGGGCTGGTCTTCAACGCCTGTTGTACCTCTGATCTCAGGATGTTTGGCTCTTCGTGTTCTGGATAGCTAGGGTGAAACTGGCTCTGTGTGTATCCCTGTCTGTTTGGGTTGAGGAGTTCCTTAAAATATTCTTGCCATCTCTTCTTGATGCCGTCTTCATCACTGATAGGGTTTCCATCTCTGTCATTGACTACTGTTGTTGGGCTGTATGGCTCGTCTCGTAATCTCATTGCTTTGACGCTTTTGTAAAAATGTCGTGTCGAGAGCTTGCACAGTTTGCTTAGTTCCTCTCCATATGTTTTCCATGATTGTTCTAGGGCCATTCTGACTGTCCTCTTGCTGTGTCTTCTTGCCACTCTATATTTCACGTAGTCCTCCTCTAGCTTTGATTTCACCCACACCTTGTACAACTTCTTCTTTTCCTTGATGGCCTCCTTTACTGTGTCATTCCACCAGGCTGTCTGCTTTACCTGCCCTTTTCCGGTCTTTGTGCCGCAGGTTTTACTAAGTGTGTCTGTCAGTGTGTTCTTGAAGACTGACCATGCTTCTTCTGCTGTCATGCCTGTGCTGTCTACTTCTTCCAGCCTCTTTGTGATTTCTGTCTGTACCTCCCATTGTACCTCTTCCTTCTGGAGTTTTCTTAGGTTTATCTGTCTGTCGCACGCTTTACTCTTTGTTCTCGGTGTTCTTCTTTTCTTCATCGTAGAGACCAAGATCACAGGGCGGTGGTCAGTGTCCAGAACTGCATTTGGAATGGCTCTTGCGTCTGTGACCCTGCTTCGTTCTTCTATTCGTGTTAGAATGAAATCTATCTGAGATGACACATTCATATCATTCCACCTGTACCAAGTTTGTCTCTGGCTGTGTCTGTGTTCGAAAAAGGTGTTTGCAATCCACAGCCCATGCTCTGCACAGAGTGCTAGAAGTTGTTCCCCGTTGTAGTTGCACTCTGTATTGGTGTCACTGTGTGGGCCCAAGTGCTGTTCCCAAGGTGCTCTTCTTTTGCCCCCTCTCCATTGAAGTCTCCCATGACAATGAGTTGTTCTGTGTCTGGGACTGTGTTGATGGTGTCTGCCATCTTCTCAAAGAATTCCTCCTTCTGTTCTTCAGTGTAAGAGTCATTACAAGGTGCGTAAGCCTGGATGAAGGTTGTGGTCTCCCGTTCTCCTCTTACTCGGATTTTTATTAGTCTCTCTGAGATAAACTCTGTTTCCAACAAATTCTTTGCCGTGTCTGGGTGTAAGAAAAAGCCCACGCCGTGTGTTGCCCTTGTTGTCATGTCCACACCACTCCAGGTCAGTACATAATCCTCGTGAATCTGTTTGGTCCCCGTACCCTTTAGCCTACAGTCTGAAATTCCCATCACTGTTATTCTCCATTTTTTCATGAAGTCAATGATTTCTGGTTCCTTGTCTCTGATTCCACACACATTCCAAGTGCTTGTTCTTTCTCGTAGTCCTTTTCCATTTCCAGTTCGTTTTCCGTTATGATCCATTTCTTTCTCCTTTTACTTTCTCGAGCAATGAGTAATCCACCGCCGGCTTGCTAGGCCCGTCGCAGCTTCACATGAAAGAGAGAGAGAAAGAGAGAGAGAGGGGGAGAGA
Source organism: Monoplex corrugatus (assembly GCA_030674185.1). Classification (NCBI taxonomy): domain Eukaryota; kingdom Metazoa; phylum Mollusca; class Gastropoda; order Littorinimorpha; family Ranellidae; genus Monoplex; species Monoplex corrugatus. The sequence continues at coordinate 47,091,092 of CM060314.1, read as the reverse complement.
GAGAGAAGAGAGAGGGAGAGAGAGGAGGGAGGAGGGAAAGAGTGAGAGAGAGAGAGAGAGAGAGTTTGCCTTATCCTAAAGTTAAATTCTTATGATGTACGTCTGTTAAATCTGTTTATATGTTCCAATTGTATTATTGAAGTTTGACTGTGAGTCCTATATTGTAATGATTTCAAAATATTTGAAATATGCATTATCCAAGAATGACTGTGTATTATATTCTATATTTGTAGAATGTTTATAATGTGTTCACACCCCTTCAAATGGGGCTTTGGCCTTACTGGAAAAAAAAAATCTTTCTCTCTTCTCTCTCTCTCTTCTCTCTCTCTCTCTCTCTCTCTCTCTCTCTTCTCTTCTCTCTCTCTCTCTTCTCTCTCTCTCTCTCTCTCTCTCTCTTCTCTCTCTCTCTCTCTCTCTTTTCTCTCTCTCTCTCTCTCTCCTCTTTCCCTCCCTCCCCTCTCTCTCCCTCTCTCTTCTCTCTCTCTCCCCTCTCTCTCTCTTTCTCTCTCTGATGCTAACACTCTTTTGTCTTTCTGTCTTCTATCTCAGACAACAGGCTGGCTGACTCTTTCGACAGAAATATTGACTCAAGATGTTATGTCTGGAGTTCAATCCCTGTCCATGACTGAAAAGTTGGCTGCTTCGATGTATATCTTAGTGCTTCAGTTACTCTGGTGATGTCAGTGTTTGAAAGGTCCTGTCTACCCACCCCTACCCAGCCACCCTGCTCACACTTCAAGACTTTTCCAACACATGCTGCCAGACTCATTCATAAAACATTGAAATGTTACTATATTATTCCGTGCCTCATCAAACTCCATTGGCCCCCCATTGAATCCCACGTTCAGTATTAAATTGCTACACTTGTAATTTTTTCATATTAACGTTATACAGAGTCTTTAGCAGCATTTAGGTGCAGGAGGACTTTCTAAATCGTGGTAAATCATTATTGTTGTTGTTGTTATTATCAGCAGCACCATCATCATCATCATCATTATGAACGATGAACCATAACACATTCAATGGAACACCGACCAGCATATCTTGTGAGAGATTTCTTTGCCATTAAGTGCTTGTATTCTCATTACACAGGGCAGCTCAGTTCCTGAAAGTGATGGCAGACCAGCAAGCCCTGCAGGACTCACAGAACCTGTCCATGAATTTGGCCATCCAGAACAAGATCCGCGACACCCTGAAGGCCACCCTAGTGGAGATTCCCGGCTATGAGGAGCTGCTGGCTGATATTATCAACATCTGCCAGCACATGTACGAGTCCCGCATGTACCTGGAGCCTTCAGAAAAGTACATGCTGGTCAAGGTGAGTGGAGCTCCTTATGATTGACATGGGTAGAGTTCCTGATGATTGACATGAGTAGAGTTCCTGATGCTTGACATGAGTACTTATTGATTGACATGAGTAGAGTTCCTGATGATTGACATGGGTAAAGCTCTGACGATTGACATGGGTAGAGTCCTTGATGATTGACATGAGTAGAGTTCTTGATGATTGACATGGGTAGAGTTCCTGATGATTGACATGGGTAGAGTTCCTGATGATTGACATGAGTAGAGTTCTTGATTGACATGAGTAGAGTTCCTGATGATTGACATGGGTAAAGCTCTGACGGTTGACATGGGTAGAGTTCTTGATGATTGACATGAGTAGAGTTCTTGATGATTGACATGGGTAGAGTTCCTGATGATTGACATGAGTAGAGTTCCTGATGATTGACATGAGTAGAGTTCCTGATGATTGACATGAGTAGAGTTCTTGATGATTGACATGTGTAGAGCTCTGATGATTGATTTGAGTAGAGTTCTTGGTGATTGACATGGGTAGAGCTCTTGATGATTGACATGAGTAGAGTTCTGATGGTTGACATGAGTAGAGCTCTGATGATTAACATGAGTAGAGTTCCTGATGATTGACATGAGTAGAGTTCTTGATGATTGACATGAGTAGAGTTCCTGATATCTGACATGAGTAGAGTTCCTGATGATTGACATGGGTAGAGTTCCTGATAATTGACATGGGTAGAGTTCCTGATAATTGACATGGGTAGAGTTCCTGATGATTGACATGGGTAGAGTTCCTGATGATTGACATGGGTAGAGTTCGTGATAATTGACATGGGTAGAGTTCCTGATGATTGACATAGGTAGAGTTCCTAAAGATTGACACGAGTAGAGTTCCTGATGATTGACATGAGTAGAGTTTCTGATGATTGACATGAGTAGAGTTCCTGATAATTGACATGAGTAGAGCTCTGATGATTGACATCAGTAGAGCTTTTGATGATTGACACGAGTAGAGCTCTGATGATTGACATGGGTAGAGTTCCTGATGATTGACATGAGTAGAGTTCCTGATAATTGACATGGGTAGAGTTCCTGATGATTGACATGGATAGAGTTCCTGATGATTGACATGGATAGAGTTCCTGATGATTGACATGAGTAGAGTTCCTGATGATTGACATGGGTAGAGTTCCTGATGATTGACATGGGTAGAGTTCCTGATGATTGACATGGGTAGAGTTCGTGATAATTGACATGGGTAGAGTTCCTGATAATTGACATGGATAGAGCTCCCGATGATTGACATGAGTAGAGCTCCTGATGATTGACATGGGTAGAGTTCCTGATGATTGACATGGGTAGAGTTCCTGATGATTGACATGAGTAGAGCTCCCCATGATTGACAAGAGTAGAGCTCCTGATGATTGGCATGAGTAGAGTTCCTGATGAGTGACATGAGTAGAGTTCCTGATTGACATGAGTAGAGTTCCTGATGATTGACATGAGAAGAGCCCCCAATGATTGACATGAGTAGAGTTGCTGATGATTGACATATGTAGAGTTCCTGATGATTGATATGGGTAGAGTTCCTGATGATTGACCTGTGTAGAGTTCCTGATCATTGACATAAGTAGAGTTCCTGATGAGTAGAGTTGTGAGTAGAGTTCCTGATGATTGACATGTGTAGAGTTCCCAATGATTGACATGAGTACAGCTGTGAGTAGAGTTCCTGGTGATTGACATGATTAGAGCTCCTGATGATTGACAAGAGTAGAGTTCCTGATGATTGACATGGGTAGAATTCCTGATGATTGACATGAGTAGAGTTCCTGATAATTGACATGAGTAGAGTTCCTGATGATTGACATGGGTAGAGTTCCTGATGAATGACATGGGTAAAGTTCCTGATGATTGACATGAGTAGAGCTCTGATGATTGACATGGATAGAGTTCCTGATGATTGACATGAGTAGAGTTCCTGATGATTGACATGGGTAGAGTTCTGATGATTGACATGAGTAGAGCTCTGATTGATGTGAGTAGAGATCTGATGATTGACATGAGTAGAGCTCTGATGATTGACATGGATAGAGTTCCTGATGATTGACATGAGTAGAGCTCTGATGATTGACATGGATAGAGTTCCTGATGATTGACATGGGTAGAGTTCTGATGATTGACATGAGTAGAGCTCTGATGATTAACATGAGTAGAGCTCTGATGATTGACATGGATAGAGTTCCTGATGATTGACATGAGTAGAGTTCTGATGATTGACCTGGGTAGAGTTCTGATGATTGGCATGTGTAGAGTTCCTGATGATTGACCCGTGTAGAGTTCTGATGATTGACATGAGTAGAGCTCTGATGATTGACATAAGTAGAGCTCTGATGATTGACTTGAGTAGAGCTCTGATGATTGACATGAGTAGAGTTCCTGATGATTGGCATGAGTAGAGTTACTGATGACTGGCATGAGTAGAGTTCTTGATGATTGGCATGAGTAGAGTTCCTGATGATTGGCATGAGTAGAGCTCTGATGATTGACTTGAGTAGAGCTCTGATGATTGACATGAGTAGAGTTCCTGATGATTGGCATGAGTAGAGTTACTGATGACTGGCATGAGTAGAGTTCCTGATGATTGGCATGAGTAGAGTTCCTGATGACACATAGGTAGAGTTCCTGATTATTAATATGAGTAGAGTTCTGATGATTGACATGGGTAGAGTTCCTGATGATTGACGTAGGTAGAGTTCCTGATGACTGACGTAGGTAGAGTTCCTGATGATTGACATGAGTAGAGTTCCTGATGATTGACGTAGGTAGAGTTCCTGATGATTGACGTAGATAGAGTTCCTGATGATTGACGTGGGTAGAGTTCCTGATGACTGACATGGGTAGAGTTCCTGATGATTAACATGAGTAGAGTTCTGATGATTGACATGGGTAGAGTTCCTGATGATTGACGTAGGTAGAGTTCCTGATGATTGACATGGGTAGAGTTCTGATGATTGACATGGGTAGAGTTCTGATAATTGATGTGGGTAGAGTTGCTGATGATTGACATGGGTAGAGTTCTGATGATTGACATGGGTAGAGTTCCTGATGAGTAGAGTCATGAGTAGAGTTCCTGATGATTGTCATGAGTAGAGTTCCTGATGATTGACATCATTGTAAAAATGCTTTTTAAAAAGGGAGTTAATTCATTAAAACATGGGGACTGTTGTAGGACTTGACCACTTTTCTTCTTTTCCTTCTATATCTGGTAATGCAGTATTTTCTGAGGTTGTTTGTTCACTGTCTGCTTTTTCTCCTCTAAGAGAGTGGACTGGTAATCTATTCTCAGAACTGATGAATCCAAGTTTCTCAACCAACAGTCAGTGTGGCACAGTGTTTAACTCTTTGACTCCCGTATCTCCTAGCGTCCTGCATTGTCTGTCTTGCTGGCAAAGCAAAACCTTAACCCTTTGACTCCCTCAACCTATCCACCAGCTTCCTGCAGGAAGCTGGTGGATAGGGTGAGGGAGTTGAAGGGTTATGCTTTTGCAGTTGGTGAATTGGGTGTGAATGCGAAAGGGTTAATTTAACAGACTGCTGATAGGGAAGTTGTGGGTTCAGACCCTCATCAGTTTAAAATATCATTGTGTGAATTTACAGCCCTGACTGTCTCCTACCCATAGTTGTGTGTACTGTGGGCTCATTGGAAGGACTGGGACTATGCAGTCGAGTCTCATCCTCTTTGTGGATGCATCATTGAGGATATTGCTCAAATTTACTGACCATCAGTGTAGGTGTCTGTATCTCTCGGGTTTGTTTGACATCAAGATATACTATGAAAGTAAATGTAGAGTACAGCCCTGGCACGCAGTCTCAATTCAAAATGGAATTCTGTTTAACATTAGGATATGTTATGAAAGTAAGCACAGGGCTGTCGTGCAACCCAGTTGAAAATGAAATTCCACAGGGTCATTACTGAAAATGGAATTCCACAGGGTCATCATTATCAGTATCATCCCGATTCTCATCATTATTGTATTGTAAAAAAATGTTCCAGATTCTGTGACTGCATGTCCTACTCTCGAGGTGATCTGAGTTTTGTTGTGTTTGGAGGTGTGTTGGAGAGCTGAAATGAATGACTTTGAGTAGTGACACAGGAGCAATGCAGAAGAATGGGGACATCAAAACAAAGCAAAAAACAAGAAGTTGTTAAGTGTACATGTCTGGAATCTGTGTCCTTTTTCTTCTTCCGAGTTTTCTTTGGTTTTGTTTGTTATTTGCTTGCATAACAATGTATTTATGTCTTCAGGTGATGGCTTTTGGCTTGTTTCTGATGGACACAAAAGAAGGCCCAAACATCTACAAGATGGACGCAAAAAAACGCATCAGCATGAGCAAAATTGACAGAATTCTGAAGGTAAACCCTCTGACATTTGGCTTGCTCTGGTGTGGAACAGTTATTGGAAGTGTTAATGAGAAATATGCATGTTTAAAAGACAAAAACGTACATATTTGTATGTTTGTTAGTGGAAGAAAGCCATGCTTTGCATAGTAAAGACTATAGTCTGTTATTGATCTGATATGAAACATTATGTGGAGGAAGGGTGATCCATGACAGCCATGAGAGCATTTAGAACAAGTGTAATACAAGGTTGTTTATATGTGTTACAATATTGTCTATGGTGCTGCTTCTACTTATATCTCTGAATAGCTCCATGCCTATTCTCCTTTCCATCTCTTCGCTCTTCCTCTGATACTATCCCTCAATACAGAGGCAAGACTCATGTATTTTTTAAAATCTTTTTGCCCATTTTGGGTCTTTTCTGTGGAATGATCCACCCTTTGATCTGAGAAATTTGCCTAACCTGTCCTCTTTAAAGACCCAATGTAAAGCCTATCTTTTTTATGGATCCTGTTTATAATAACATTTTCATACTTGGCACTGTCCCATCCAGTTTTAATGCATCCTTTTTGAATGTTGCTTATGGATATTGTCAAGAATGTGTTTATGATGTTAATGGGTCAAAATACTGAATGTATGTTATACATATTTTTCATTTATTTTATATTGTAGAATTGCAAGTGACTAGAGCACTGTCAGATACACTATCAATGTACAATATTATCAGTAGTAGTAGTAGTACTGGGATATATACTCTTGATTTCACTCTGTATGATACTAATTAATTCTTTTGATTTCACTCTATATGATACTATTTAATCATGTACTCCAGCAGTGCAAGAATATATGTGTACCTGCAAACCAGCAGTGCAGATGTAGCTCATTGTATTTATTTGAAACAGGAGTTACTGGCTCAAACTGAATGTGTTCACAGAAATGTGTAGATATATAGAGACTGATGGCTAAAAATGCATCATTTCAGGTAATGTAACCATGATAATGATGATTGGAGTCAGGAATACAGTAACGTAATCCTCAAAGAATGGATATGTGTCGTTTTGTTTTGTTTTTTTCCTAGAAATACAGGAGCTGAAGTGCTGTTGTTTGGAGGTAGGGGAGAATCAAGGGTCAGTAAATACATGACAAAAAAAAAGCACAGTCATGTACATTCGTAATAAAAGAAAAAATAATAATAATGTGCTGGAAAACTCTTATCCTCTTCACTCCTTACCCTGGTGATAGAGTGAAAATGTCAAAACAACAAGAGAAAAGGAAACAATCCCATTGTTGTGTTTTTTCTCTCTTGTTCAGAATCTCGAGATTGTCCCGCTGTATGGAGACATGCAGATTGCCCCATACAGCTACCTGCGCAATGGGCCCAACTTTGACCCATCCAAATGGCCATGCTGTGAGTCCAGCGCCCCCAGTCCCCAGTCCAACTTACTGATCAACTTGGAAGCTATCCGCGACGACCACATGCAGTACATCAGCCAGCTGGCCCGCCACAGCAATGAGGCTACCACTACCACCAGAGAGGTGCCCCGCAATGATGAAGAGAACCGCGAACTGAAGGAGCTGGCACTAAGAGGACTGCAGCTGTTGTCTGCCTGGACGCAACAAGTGATGGAGCTGGTCAGTGGGGTTAATTCACATCAGAACAACTTATTTGTTTTTATAGGTTAACATGGTAACCAACATTTTCCTTTTAACATCACAACTCTTAGTGATGGTGGGATAGTGTTTTCTTGTTTAAATTCATCTATGCAGTATGTTGTGAAAAGTAATAACATCAACATAAAGAGCATTTTCAAAATAGTGTTGAGACAATCTAAACATGTATTGAGAGAATTTGCAGTAATGGTACAGAAAATACGTAGAACATTTTGAAAATAGTGTGAGATATTCCAAACAATTATAGACGAGAATCAGTAGTAGTGGTACATGAATATGATAGTGAAGTTGTATATATGATAGTACAGTTATGTATGAATGTGATAGTGCAGTGACTTATCTTTCAGAGGATCATTAAAGACATTGTTTTGGATGTTCACTGTGATACATAATGAACTCACCTTCTTTGTTGAATGATAATACTTCTTTCCCCTGGTCTGTCTGTCTGGTTATAGTATGCATCAGGTCACATGTGGAAACCATGTGTTTATTGCAGTATTCATGGAAGCTGCTGAACCCTACAGATCCCACAAGAACAAAGAATGTCCACATGAAGCAGAAGAATATGAACGAGTAAGTACCGATTGACTTGTGCAAATTCAAATCATAATCATTGACGCTATGCAAATCTACCTTTCTATCTCAGCCCATGTGCAAAAAACTGAATAAAATTTTAAACAGAAAAAAAGGAGGGGGGGGGGGGGGGGGGCAATGGCAAGGGATTTTATTGTAACAAGAAAATATCTATGGAAATAAAAAAAGAAGATTGTGGCAGAAGCAGCCATCACCAGATATCAGAAGCCAGACTCCAACATCCATCATGTCACTCAGAAGAGCCGACTTGCTCAGTGAGCAATAGTGAAGACTTTTTTTATTTTTGCCTTTGAATCCAGCTGATTAGTATGTCATGTATTGGTGACCCCATGTTACAAACAGGGCATAAGTTGTGACTAAGCAAACTGAGATACAGCCTCAGAAAGATAGGGAGAGCCTACATAGGTGAAACTGAGATTACAGGTGTAACTTGTTTGTTGGGCTTTTTTTTAAGGTTGTACAACCAGTTCCTTAGCGAAATTTACCCTAGGTAAACTATTGAATTTAAGTGTAGATGATGATCACCATCATTGAAATTAACTGACAGTGGCAATGTGCACACTACCACAGTGAACAACCCCTTACAGAACCCCGACATTCCATGTATTGTTTTGAAGTTTATGACATCAGCTTCCAATATCACATCTCCTTCCAAGTGTTGCAAACACTGATTAAAAATCCCCAAATATAAACTTTTATCATATTGGCTGGGAAGGAAAATCTGTCTGTGAATGTTCTCAATTTTCTCCTTGTTTTCTCAAAAGAAGGATTTCATACATATTTCCATTGGCCACAGCTCCTACTGTTTTCATCTAAGACAGAAAATGTCATGCCGTTTCCCATGATACTAATAACTTGACATAACTAAAAATTAACTGATGTCCCCCTTTGTGAGTATTGGCCAATTTATGCTCTGAAAGATCAGCAAAAGGCTACCATGTTTCATCTTTCCCGTCTTGACATTTGTGATGTTTTTTTTATCTTTGGTTGCTTGGTGTGTATAAGTAGGGTTGGAAATGCAGTGCACACATTGGTGGATTAGCATGTTGATGTGTTGCTTCAGTGTAGATTTTTTTTATTGTAGGATATGGTAGTAATGAGTGATTTGGTGTGATTTGTTAAATGGGAATAATTTTTATCTTTCTGAAGCCTCAAGGATGAGATTTACGGTTTAAAGTATTGCTTATTCTTAATGGCAAATCTCAGATTTAGTCACTGTCAGTATTTTGGATGTTTATTGATTTAAATGGCGGTGATTGTGTATTGTGCAGGCGACACGTTATAACTACAGTCGTGATGAGAAGTTTGCCCTCATTGAGGTTATAGCCATGATCAAAGGACTACAACTGCTCATGTCCCGTATGGAGTCTGTCTTCATGGATGCTATACGCAGACATATCTATGCCCAGCTACAGGACTTTGTGCAGCTCTTCCTCAGAGACCCACTTCGTAAAGCCATCAAGAAAAAGAGTGACATTATTAAAGTGTAAGGATTTAATAGTTATTATGGTTTTGTTCAGTATACTTCTCATTCAAGGTGTGTGTGTGTGTGTGTGTGCTTGGTTTGGTTTCAGTCAGTGTTTTTGTAAAGTGAGGAAATTTTTTTTCAGAATTATGTGTTTTGGTTAACATTTTGTTGATATTTACCTTGCTTTGTGTATTTTACTTGTTTTTATGTGTTTATATTGCAGTATTATCATGTCAGTAAGAGATACATGTGTGGACTGGTTGAGAGGGACGGAGCCCCAGACGACCCTGCTCAACGTGGCAAGAAAGATCCGGATGATGGTTTCTTCATCAAGGTGCCACGCAGAAATGTAGGGCCTTCCTCAACGCAGGTACATACTTTGATTTTAGACAAGGCATACTGCTTTCCTTGTCATTGATGTGTTGTTAATTTTTGTCAGTAAGAGACCATGAAATGACTGACTAAGAAAGCTGTTGATTTTTCTTCGTGTTTTCTTTGTGATTTCAAACTGAGTCCTGACTAAGAAAGCTGTTGATTTTTCTTCGTGTTTTCTTTGTGATTTCAAACTGAGTCCTGACTAAGAAAGCTGTTGATTTTTCTTCGTGTTTTCTTTGTGATTTCAAACTGAGTCCTGACTAAGAAAGCTGTTGATTTTTCTTCGTGTTTTCTTCATGACTTCAAACTGAGTCCTGACTAAGAAAGCTGTTGATTTTTCTTCGTGTTTTCTTTGTGATTTCAAACTGAGTCCCAGATTTGCTGTAATGAGGCTGTTTTTATTCAGATGGTTTACTTGGAACTGGAAAAACACAAAAATATTATCAAGACAGGTATTGCCTATCTTGTCTTGTTGTATAAATGCGCATTTTTCTGTTTTTGTGTTTTTCTTGTCTGTGTGTACTTGAACATGGGCAGTCACATTTGTTTTAGATGGAAAAATTGTAACGTTTTCATTTAATTTGTTTTGTTTCTTTTCTGGTATTAACTGTTTAACCCTTATGCTGCCATATGTTTCTGTTTTGCATTGTTCCCAGGGCTAGTTGTTTTTATACTGATGAAAAACCAAAGCCTAAAAGTGAATATTGATGGTACAAATTTATTTGAAAATATTGGATGTGAGTAGAAGGGGCTTCCCCTGATTAGCACATTGTATGGTATGCTTGTGGTTTTACAATCAGAAAAGTGCAGTCATGCGCATTGCGTGTCACAGTACCCTAGTGAACTTGCATTTTTGTGAGTTTGGCAACTGGCTGTGTGCTTGCATTTATATGGCAATGTAAGGGTTAAAACAAGAAAAGCGTAGGTTGTCGTCAGTGTTAAGAGCAGTTACAGTGTCGAGAACAGACAATAGTAAAGCTTTTGGTAATGAACAAGTTTGTTCAGTACAGATACACTTGCTCAGCAGTATTCAGACACACATGATATACTTATGTAGTGCAAATGGTCCATGTCGGGAGCATACTCGTTGCACATTACAGGAATAGAACATTATTAAAACTTTCTACTCCTCTGGTGATTGATGTCTTACTACTGTTTTCTTGGCCACCCAGTCAAGTATTTTGCAGTTAGTATGATTTTTCTCAGTCATTGAGCATATGCACCCATAAGATATGTAGGTATGTTTGTTAAAGGGGGATTTGTATAAAAATCCCCCAGTCACATAACACCAAACTCTTATTAAACACAAAATGAAAATAAGTGATAGGAACTGTAGTGAAAAAAAGAACCAAATACTATAAATGGATACAAGTATTTGAAAAGTAGGAACCATAGTTAAAAGAATAACCAAATAATATAAATATAAGTTTAATTGATGGCCAGGTGTGGATGAATTGTTGGGCAAGGGATTGGTCATCCTATCTGTCATGTCTTTACCTGTTATACAGCTGTACATGATCCGCACCATGCTTGAATCTCTGATCGCTGAGAGGAGCGGGGGGAAAAAGACATTACGTAAGGACATCGATCCTCATCATCTGATGACCATTGATGACTTTCATCGACGATCTTTCTTCTGGAACTATCTTCTCAACTTCAATGGTATGTATGTGTGAACTCTGTATACTCAGACTAGTCTATCTGATAAAAATTTGTAATAGTATATACACTTCATTCATCAGTTCTTTTTCGTTCATTCATATAGTATGTTCCTTTAATAGACTGGAATTATTTTTAACTTGTTACAGCTTTAATTGTCAGCTGGGCTGTAAGCAGCATGAATAAACTGAATTGTTCTTTCAGACCTGTGAGGTAAAGATTGTCCTTAACCTTGAGGTCATAGGGAAGTGAGGGGTAGAGACCAACTCTTCCCCAGGGACAGCATTAATGAGGATGTTGCCTATTTCTTTTTCCTAACTGCTTTACCTTACCCAGTCAGGTACCAGTTCACAGCATGTCTTTTAGAGCCAGACATGAACCTGTGCATTGAGATCTGAGGGGGAGATGTCTACCTGTACGTCAGTCAGACCTCCTTTAGGCAGTGCACTATTCAGTGGTGAACATGATGTGGTTGTATTTGTATTGATACTAACACAGTAGTTTACAATGCCTTACGTAGTTTTTAGTATCTGCAGTTCTGGTCAAACTTGTGTTTGGATGTCTGTTTCCATGTGATATGCCTTATGGCTGATTGGTAAAAATACATGCATTCAAACGATTTTTTTTTTATTTACTGTTCATAAAAAAATTCATGCATGCCAAAAACAAATGTGACACTGTATTGTGACATTATTCTTAGAAAATGCATTTAGACCAAGACAAAAGTGATGCTGTTGTGACATTATTCTTAGAAAATAATGTACACCACAAACAAATGTGACAGTGTATTATGGCATTATTTTTAGAAAATACATGTAGACCAAAAAATATGTCGCATGGTATTGTGGCATTATTCTTAAAAGTACATGTATAAACAAACAAACAAAACAAACGGTAACACTGTATTGTGACAACTTTAGCAAAAATACATGTTTACAAAAAATAAGAAGAAATTATGGTACTTTAAGACAAAGCAACCCTGTACTGTGGTAGTTTTCTTCAAAATACACGTACTGAAAGAAAGAAGAAAAAGGAGATGCTATGCTTTGGCAATGTTCTTTCCCTGAGGAGAGAAATCTGCATTTTATTCAGAAAAATTCTTTCATGACAAAAAAACAACAACAAACAAACAAAAAACAGAAACAAAGGAAAAATAGAAGGAAGAAAAGAAAATACAATGTAACAACAACAAAATCCAATCCAGTGCAGCGATAAGATACACATGGTTTTGGTCATCTCAGCAGATACGATTATGAAACAGCTATGTGTTAGTGTGATCTCAGTCAGTACTTTGATGTTATTTCATTTATTTTCCTTGCAAAGGTTCTTCTCTTTAATAATAAAGGAATCATATTATAGTATATCTGTTGATACACCATTTACTCAAATCATATACAATATTATTGTGACTCTGAGTAATAGTCTCCGCTGTTGGTGTCACCAGGTTCAGTGTTGGCCTGTACACTCTTTGACACCAACACTTCTCTCCAAGCCGCTCTATGTTGACTTTTGTGGACAATTTCTTGAATATTTAGGCCACTGATGTTGGTTATGTTCTCATTGTATGAGATTGGAGGTCTGCCTTTCTTCCTTTTTGCCTCTATTTTCCCTTGAAAAATGCCCATGTTCTTGCTACATGACATGGCCAGTGTATTTGAGTCTTCTCTTGTTGATGTCTGCTTGTAGTTTTTTGGTGCTATGAAGTTCTTCCAGGACTTCAGAGTAGTAGTCTGAAGTTCTCAGATAGTATGGTTTGGTTAACTGGCAACACAAAAACTTGAGATGTTCTCCCCCCCTCCCCCCACCCCCACACTGTATCAACCGTCACAGTCCCCAAATTCACCATAAATATACAATACATCCAAGGGCATATAATCATATTCTTATTTCATTGTTTCTGTCTGCTTGGCAGAATCTCTGTTCAACTGCTGTGACCTGTCTCAACTGTGGTACCGAGAGTTCTTCTTGGAAATGACTATGGGGAAACGTATTCAGGTGGGTAAATGTTAACATGTATCCCTCACTCACTCAACTATGGGGAAACATAACCTGGTGGGTAAATGTTAACATGTATCCCTCACTCACTGAACTATGGGGAAACATAACCAGGTGGGTACATGTTAACATGTGTCTCTCACTCACTGGACTGAGGAAACATTCAGGTGGGTAGATGTTAACATGTATCTCTCACTCACTGGACTGTGGGGGAAGGTGTCCAGGTGGGTAGATGTTAACATGTATCTCTCACTGGACTAAGGGGAAAGGTATCCAGGTGGGTAGATGTTAACATGTATTCCTCACTCACTGGACTAAGGGGAAAGGTATCCAGGTGGGTAGATGTTAACATGTATCCCTCATTCACTGGACTAAGGGGAAACATATCCAGGTGGGTAGATGTGTAACATATATTCCCCACTCACTGGTCTATGGGGAAATGTATTCAGGTGGGTAGATGTTAACATATATCCCTCACTCGCTGGACTAAGGGGAAACGTATCCAGGTGGGTAGATGTTAACATATATCCCTCACTCACTCGACTATGGGGAAACATATCCAGGTGGATAGATCTTAGCATGTATCCCTCGTGTATTATAATACGTTTGACTGGCCTATTCTCTTAATGCGTGTTATGCCATTGCCATTTAGGGCATAAACGAAGGTCCTCTACTCCCATAGAATGTGTTGACATTCAGTCACTATTCAGTAATGTATTGGTGAAATCTTGCGTGCATTTTTGCACGTGCGTGCATATTTACATTTTTGTGTCTGCTTGCGAATGTGTTTCTGTATGCTCATAATATATGTGTGTGTGATTTGGAGTTTGTTCAAGAGGGATCCATTTTGCTGGAACAGTTTCGTGTATGCTCCACTCAGATCAGCTGGCAGTTATCTGGCAGACTGCCTGAGTCTGAGCAGAACCCTAGGCACTGGCATGGTCTTGAAATGAGGAGGGAAACACGGTGACTGAAATCACCAACACCACCAGAATGATCGAAGCATTGAGATGGACAGCAAACAAGCCAACATATATGTTGTGGCATGGTCCTGAAATGTGGAGGGAAACGCGATGTATGAAATCACTGACACCACCAGAATGATTGGAACACTGAGATGGACAGCAAACAAATCAACTTACATGTTGTTGGATGAGATCGAAATGTGTAGGGAAACGCGATGTATGAAATCACTGACACTGCCAGAATGATTGGAACATTGAGATGGACAGCAAACAAGCCAACTTGTGTGTTGTGGGATGGGACTGAAATGTGGAGGGAAACATGATGTATGAAATCACTGACACCACCAGAATGATTGGAACATTGAGATAGACAGCAAACAAGCCAACATGTGTGTTGAAGGATGGGATTGAATATGAAACATAAGATCTTGGGTCCCTGTTCTATCAGAAGAGCTATCCTGCCCACGTAAAACTGGTGACTTGCCTGAAGGTTGAACCCACAACTCTCGCAATATCAGCATGGCGGTCTAGCAAGTGAGCTAATAGACAAACAAAGTGGCACACTGATTGGATCCGACTTTTGACCTAGAGAGCTAATGGGCGAAAGGATGTGGCCAGCTGGAGGGTCAAATCACAACTCCTGCGTATCACCTGGATGTTCTAACCAACTGACTTACTGAGCTAGCAGGATGACTAGAGAGAGATAGAGCGAGTGAGGAGAGTTTATGTTGTGTTTTGTCATGTGCATGTGTATATTCATTTTTGTGTGTGTTTATGCTTGTATGTAAGTGTTCATGGTTTATGTGTTCTGTGGTCTGTGTGTTGTTTGTGTCTTGTATGTGTTGTAGGTATCATTGTATATGTATGTAAAAGGAAGACATATGTGCTGTACTGCTGTGAGGGTTGTGATGTTGGTTTTTTGGACAGTTCCCCATAGAGATGTCCATGCCCTGGGTTCTTACAGACCACATCCTGGAGACCAAAGAACCCTCTATGATGGAGTAAGTACTCTCACATTCTTCTCTTACATACAGTTTAAAACATGTGTTTGCTACTAGCTGCTCCAAACAGCGTGCGTCAGGCGGAAAGTCTGCAGATTTGACCTACTTTTTGGTGTTTTTCAACTCGTCATATTTTGCGATGTGTGAAAGAAAATGTAATAAAATCTACTGCAATAAAAAGATTGGTGTTTCGTTGTTTGAATGATGTACTTGTTTAGACTAATACTCATTTTCGTGTATGTTTTATTCCATGTTCATTCGCCCTACCCTAGCGAGTTCGGCCGGCGGTCTTGACGTAACGCCGATTACCTTCTGTTTACACTATCCTTACTTAATGCTCTGTTTACTCTATCCTTACTTAATGCTCTGTCGCATCGCGTGAGTGACTAGATCTAAAAAGATCGCTCAATGAAATGAAAGACGACATCCAGATCCTTATCTTATGCCCGTTTCGTCATGATCCATGCTGTCAATGTGTAAAAATTCAAGCAATAAAATGTTCAAAGTAGAATTTCTACTATAAAAACCTGATTGCCCATGCTCATAATACATCAGTTTGTAGATCAGACTTCCCTCTACAATATTTGTCCAAAATGTTGTTTTATTATCATTTCCACGCGATGCGGCAAGCGATAAAAAGACCGAAGTGTACGGCTCGTCACGAACACTGTTTGCCGCCATGGCCGACGCGCACGCTGAATTGTCGGTCACCAGTGGTGACCGAAATTTGACACCGACTACTTCAGTATCGCAGTCAGATCAACTGTTCGCGCAAGTTGGTAAGTTAGTTCTTTATTGTTTTTGATTTTATGAATATTTTGTTGTTCTATATACTTTTTGATGGAATAATCAAAACTGCAAATTTTTTAACATCACTAAAGGGGTAAGGCAAGGTTGCATCCTGTCTCCACATCTCTTCAGCATATACACTGAACATATCATGAGAGAAGCAGACATAGAAGACATGGGAGTAAATATTGGTGGTAGAAACCTGTCAAATTTACGCTACGCAGATGACACAGGATTACTGGCAGACAACATTACAGGCTCTAGGAGGATCCTGTACAGGGTAGACCGGGTTGGAAAGGCAGCTGGGCTGGACTTAAATTCAAAGAAGACAAAGGTTATGCATGTTGCAGGCAAATATAACACTAGACAGGACCAGATCATGCTAAACCAAGTCCCTCTAGAAAATGTCAAGGACTTTAGATATTTAGGTTCAGTCAAGACACACGATGGAACATGCTCAAAAGACATAAAGATGAGAATTGGAATGGCCAAGAACAGTATGGTTCAATTGAACAATATTTGGAAAGACCACAGCATAACAGCAGACCTTAAGATAAAACTCTTAAAATGTCTTGTCTGGCCAGTGATGTTATACGGCTGCGAGGCATGGACAATGAAGAAAGAGGATGAAAGACGAGTGGAAGCAGCAGAGCTGTGGTTTTACCGAAGACTCTGAGGGTCAAATGGACGGATAGGCGCTCAAATGAAAGCATACTGAATGAGTTGGGTACTACACGCAAGCTCCTAGTACTCATACAACGGAGGAAACTGAAATATGTTGGACACGCAATCCGTAATGAGAGAACAGACTTGATGTCCACTGTCCTCCAAGGTAAAGTGGAAGGAAAGAGAAACAGAGGACGGCCACCTGCATCACTTGCTAGAAACATCACAAACATCAGTGGCAAGAAACTCCAGGAGGTGGTCAGACTTAGCCAAGATCGAGAGTGCTGGAGGCAACTTGTGAGGACATCATGTGCAGCGGCCAACACTGTTCCCGGTGACGCCGACAGGTGAGACAGGTGAGATATACTTTTTATGAGCCGACACTGTTTGAAACAAGATGGTGTGGAATCGTGCCAACAACACAAACTCGACGTTGTGGGCTGGTCCGAAAAATGACTGACTTATTTAAATTCATTGGTGCTAACTCACCTTCATGATAAAAGTATTACGAGAAAGAGACTTTTCATTTATTTATTTCATATATTTAGTAAAGAAAAGCATTCATTTCAAGGATTGAAGGGTTTTATTTGGTCACGTGACCTGAGCTTGTGCAGTACTTTCGGTTTCACAGTTCTTCCAATGTGGTCGCACTTTCATCAGATGAATCAGTTAAGCTTCAACAAAACAAAACTATAGGTCTACGTATATAATTAGATCTATACTCACATTTTATTCAGAATTTCTTACAATTATATGAATGTGCACTGTGAAATAAATGTGTAATCACAAAATTTGTTGCCAGTAAATGAATAACAAACTGAACACATTCTCTTAGTGATTCAACTTGTAAGCTGAAAATTTAGCAATATGACAATACTGGACAATTACTGACTTTGTGTGCAAACTGGTTGACATAGAAACATGACTTAGAGAACAATAACAACAGGAAATGTGGCTGTTTTCAGCTGATGAAACCTACAACTGACTGAGGAGAAGCTTTCTGCCTGGAAGGGAAGACCACCATTGTTGCCAGCAGTACGCGTGACTAACCGTCTCCTGCTGCAGTTAAGAGGACTTCAGTTGGAAGGAAAGAAGTATTCAAAACAGTACTGCAATTCTGCCTCTAGGATTACATGGGTTGTCAGCAAATAAAAAAAGGCTGTCTAAAACTGACAGGGTTTTTGGATGATCTCAGGCTAGTTCTTCAACACCATCTCCTCACAGAAAGACCTATCCCTTCTGCAGACTGTCTTGTGGCTGCCTGTTATGCTACTGCAACTCATCCTGAAGGAGATATATCTGCTGCTGACATGAATAAAGACACTGTTGAACTTGAAGCAGCCCTATTTCAGTTCACCAAGCAGGGCCAGTGGATGGCTGTTTATTTTGTAGAAAAATTCTATATTGGACAGGTGTTGGAGTTAAAGGAGAATGGCAGCTGGGCGTCAGTCCGGTACCTGAACAGGTCAGGGTCACACGGACTGTTTCTGCTGGCCTTCACGGGAGGATATTTTTGAAAACACACATGCTGAAGATGTTTTCTACTGGGACTTTGATTGTCTTCCATTTAGCAATGATGGTCAAATCTGGCGAGCAGATGATGTGGAGAAAATCACCGCTGCATACACAAAAGTGTCATCCGTCTACTGCGAGTAAGCAAACTGCCACAAAGCAAGCGGTATGGCTGACATATGTGCAACCATCCATGTTATTGCAAATGCACCAAGTATCACTTGTTGATTCCTGGGATTCTGACCTGTTAATTGCAAGTGACAGATCTCAGCTAGTTACCGTATATCACACTTTGTCAGTTAAGACTCAGACTAGTTATTACTTCAGAGCACAGTGGCCAGAACTGTTGTCTAGTCTGCTCACATTTATTCTGTTTCAGTGAATTCCCAAGTACAAAACAAAAATGTTACTTAGTTGAAGCTACAGCAAGTCCACCTGAGACTGTGGTTTATCCATCTAAAGTGCAGCGTCACCTTGCCATGTTGTGATGAATCCTGTGTACTGTTAATGGAAATTTTGGGGCTTTTTAGTCCGCACACATTCATTACATGGATGATCTGTGGACAGGAACAATGACAGCCATGCTTCATGTAATTGTGATATTGATCATCTGCTGCTTTAGATATTGACTGGCACTTGAAGTCAAAACACTATCCAGATGGGTGACTGATTTTGCGATTTGTGAGTATTAAGAAAATTATTAACCCTTTGACTCCCGACTTCCTCACCCTATCCACCAACTTCTTGTAGGAAGCTGGTGGATGGGGTGAGGAATTCAAAGGGTTAAGTTTTTGATTTGATATCTCTGGTGACGATACAGAATGCTAGTGGGTAGGGTGAGGGAGTCAAAGGGTTAATCAATGTCAAAATAAATGTGTATATTTTTCATTTTTACAGTTTTGAAAGTGTGCTGGTTGAGTGTGTCTTTTTTTGCTGAATCCAGTGATACCAAAAGCATTTTTCTAGCTCAATGGAAAGCAAAGTTATGAAAATGTGTCTCCGGCATGCTTTCGTGTTAAATACTTTGTATCAGTTGGGCATTGGCACCCTGATAAAGTGATATTTTTGGTTTTTGATAGCAAATTTTATCACTTTCCCTGTATAAGAACTACCTGAAAAAAATCAAACATCATCTATGCATCAGGAATGTCAAGAAAAATGCAAAACTGATCAGAAAATACACATCAGTTCTGTTGTATAGCCTGCTGAAAATGACAATTTTGTTGATTTGCGCTTTGGCGCAGAAATGCGCATGAAAATTAAATCTTTAAAATTCGCAACTTTTTTCCTAATTGAGATACAGAAATGCTGTTGGTATTATTAGAATCACAATAAAAAGATCTGTTTATTGATAATAGTTTAAAAAATCTATAGGTAAATCTCAAAATCTGTTTGGAGTAGCTATTGCTATCACATCTTGTGCATTTCCTCTGTGTCATTGCCCCCACTCAGTGTAACTCTCAACACTCCTGAATTTCTCTTATACAAGTCGTTGTAAGAGTACAGTATGAAGGACTTTGTCAAACTTTTTTTCCCCAAAACTTCAAAAGTCTGTATTACCCAAGGATAGTAGGATTAGGTGTCACTAGGCCTGTCTTACATCTAGCCCACAGGGGGTGAAAATTTGCCTCAGATGCGCAGATTTTCGCAACAAAAATAATCACTTTTCTCTGCGCAGATTTTGGCAGCAAAAGTAATCGTTTTCCTCTGTGCAGCTTTTTGCAACAAAAATATTCATTTTCTTCTGATTACATGGGGTTTTTCCTTAGAAAATCCATTGCCAGCTTCATTTTTTTTCAAAGTGGAGAAAGAATAATGAGTATAGTTTGTGATATGAAATGTGCATATGATAGGGCAGAAAATATCTTTTCTAAGCTCACTGAATGTTTGATTTGATGCCTGAAAAAGCACCAGACTGCACAAAAGTCCAAGGTAGTTTGCTTGTATGTTTGTTGTTTTTGTTTTTCTTGGTTCAGTTTAAGCAAAACTTTTCAATAGCAAACATGAGCTAGGGCTTGAGCATAACAACAAAACAGCGTTGTTGGAGCACCAAGCCATGGCCTATCTTAGTTCCACCCTATTTACTTGCAATGTATAGAAATATCAATTTCAGGATTTTGTTTACCGATATTAGATATATTCTTTATAGCAAAAGCAGTGATGTTATTCCAGTTATGCAGCTAATTCTCAGATCCCCTGTTGGTAGATTGCTATAAATTGTTATTTGATTATTATGTGTTTTATTTGATATTGTTATTTAATTATTATAAATTGTTATCTGATTTGTTTCCTTTTTCCCTGCAATTGTTCCCCTTCTTCCCTTCAAACTCCCTCCATCTTTCTGTCAGTTCTTTTATTTTATTTTCTACAGCCTTGATTGTGAACAGACATTAAATAAAACATTCCTTTCCTTGCTTTCCTATAAGCAGGGCAATAATATAACTTCTTGTCTTGAACACTTGAAATGATTATGATTTTAGAATGTTATGAATGATACACACAAGTGCATTTGTGAAATATATAATCAGTTAAGAAATGAATGAAAAGGAAACAGAGCAAAGACAGATAAATGAGTGGAAAAAGGAATGAGAATAGGACAAGAATAATCAACAAAGCTGTTGGTTTTGTTGTTGGTGGTGATTTTAAGGAGTCATGTCAAATAGCATCCACCAATCTTGAGATATGGAATTATGCACTGTGGTAGGCTGGAGGTACAACTCCTCTCCAGTGCACAAGACTGGATAGGGGTATGTGAAAGACCAACTCTTGCCCACAAAGCAGGTCTCCCCTCTCTGCATCACTGATAATGTTCATAAGAGAAAGGCAAGAACCAGTACCGTTTGACATTTTTGATGTCGCATGATTTGGCTGAACAAGGCCGAGAACAGCAGCACTCCAGCATCAGATTTTGGTCATCAGGAGTTCAAGATAGGTCAAGAGAAGCAGGAATTGAATAAGTATTTTAATAGTGAAATTGTTAATGAAAGAAGTAAGAGTGGAATGAATATAAACATGGCAGTTTCATAATTATTACTTCTGTTGTCTGTTGCAGGTATATCTTGTATCCATTGGACCTGTACAACGACAGCGCTCAGTATGCCCTGATGCGCTTCAAGAAACAGTTTCTCTATGATGAAGTGGAAGCTGAGGTAACTTTCTTGTATACTGTTTTATAGTTGTTGCCATAAGTCCCCCTCAGTCTTGTCACTCCTTCACCCTATCTACCAGCTTGCTGCTTGTCTATTATCAGCAAGTGGTGTTAGTCATTGGTACATATTCTTGTATTATCAGACTAAACAAAGGAGAATAGTCAGGTAGACAAGCATTATGGTGAGAAAGGTTGGCAGCTTCTTCTGTGGCGTTCTATGTTTGTGTCTTGCAGTGATAATCTGGAACACACAATGCTGCAGAGGGCTTAGGCCACACAAACACAATTTTGTAGCTCTGAGATGTATTGAATATATGCAACATGGCATCAGTTGAGTGCAACAGTGATAATCAGTATTATTTGAAGATGATCTCTGTATCTATTTAAAGTTTCAGGCGCCATCTAGAGACAATTATCCACCTTTCTGCTTGCAAAAACACCCATTTAATTTGATTGTTGTAACTCAATGTATAGTGTTTATATTAAACCGGAGCTACCTGCCAGAATCATTTATCTGCTTTCTTTATTCCTTTTGTGTTACATCATTCTGGCAGATAACCCTGTCTTTGTGTTTGAAAGATTTTCAGTGTTGCTTTTTTTTTAAGGAGCGACGTATTAAGGCAGTTTCCAGTTTTTTGTCCCATTGTCTGTGCCACCTTAATATCACAGAATCTTGGACAGTTTCTGCACTGCAATGATGATGATAACGATGAGAATAGTAATTATGATGCTATGGAATTCCATCCAGGAATGAGACTGTGTGACACAGCAGCACTCTGCGTTTACTATCATAAAATCCTAGTGTCAGCCAGGCCCGAAAGATCATACTCCTGCAGTATTGGTCAGAAGATTTGAGCAGTACCCTCAGTGACGCATCCATGAAGTGGATGAGACTCAGCTGTGTGGTTCCATCTTCTCAACGAGCCCATGGCACTCACAGCTCTGTGTAGGAGCCAAAAATCCCACAGTGATTTTGAAAGGCCTGATGAGGATTTGAACCCATAATCTTCCAGTCAGTAGTTCGTTACACTAACCACTCCGGCACTGGTTGGTCTGTTAACAGAAATATGCAGTAAGGTCATGTTTTGGCCTTGTATATGATTCATGTTGGATAACAGATCCATTTGTGAGTTGCAGAGAAACGTTTGTTGACAATGTGTTTGGGTTTGTTGCAGGTCAACCTGTGCTTTGACCAGTTTGTGTACAAATTAAGTGACCAGATCTTTGCCTACTACAAACACCTGGCAGGAAGGTAAGCCATATCATATCTTATTCAGGCACCTCAGTAATCTGCAGATTTCAGGATTAGGGATTGCCAACTGTGGATTGGTTTCTGATGTCCATGGTTTCACTTTAGGTTAAATATGACCATATTTTAAGCAGTATTCTTAACCCTTTGAATCCGGCTGGCCGCTGCAGCGGCCAGCGCGATTAATACCTCTGGACCCGGCAGGCCGCTGGAGCAGCCAGACATGTCCGGTTGACCTGGCCTGGTATGGTGCTGGCATGCGGTATGCGACCTACCAGCACCTACTCTCCTCTGCCACATCCTGTTTATATTACCGAATTTCAGACACCCTATACTTTCTTCCTGGCAAATTTTTAAGCATTAGAAGGATTTATTCTGAGACACCGATTTTTGCTAGAATTTCTCTAAAAATACTCAGGGTTGAGGGTATCAGAGGTCTAGAAGTACTTAGGGCTGAAAGGGTTAAACAGTTTGTTCCTGAATTATGCTGTGCACTTTCTCATTCATTTTATGTTCTCAGTTTGGTTCCATTGTATGTTTTTGTTTGTATGGTTCATGTTTTTCTGTTTGTGTGTAGTGTATTTTTAATGTAATTAGTATTCCTGCCAGTAGTGAATTTTCATTGAGCGCTTGTGGTGAGTTAAGAATTCCTGGGTTTTGTGAAATGTTTTATTGCATTTGCCCCCTCTTTAATGTACTTTCAGGAGAGATTCTTAAAAACTCTTGGCTATCAATTTCTCTTCAACTTCAGAGGGATTTCCCCCCTGAACCTCTCCCTCCAAAGTGGCATTGCCCCTGTACTCTGCCAGGGCCTAGACAGCCCATGTACCCAATTTCTTTTAGAAGATTAGTATTCAGAGTATTGTGATGGCTGCTTTCTGCCTGTATTTCTGGCCTTTTCTGTATCTCTTTGTTATGCATTTGCTCATTCGTGTATTCTCTCTCTGGGTCACCCAGGCCAAAAATGGGGTAAAGTTCAGAAAGATTTTGCAACTTTTAATGTATATTTGTTAACGAATTCAGCCAGATATTTGCTTACTATGTAGAGGTTCACCAAGATCACTCAATTATCAGCCACATTTACTGGATTTAGGCAAAAATTCAAAAAGTGTGTCTGAAGGCAAGGGAATAATGAGACTTGTTAACAGGGTAAGAGCATTTTCCCCAAGTGTGTGTGTATGTGTGTGGTGGGGGGGACTTTTTCAAGGTGTGTTTGGGACTTTTCCAAGGGGAGAGGGGGATGGTAGTGTGTATTGGTACATGACATATTTCTCTGCTAATTGCATTAGACAAAATACAAAATGTGATGCCAAACTAATGTTACCTTGTCTCACTATTTAGCAAAAGGCAGTGATATCTAAACATTTGCAGTGGCCTTTTGTTTTCTTTCAGTATTAGTGCTGTCCCTAGGTCTTATCCTGTTCCTAACTCTGTGCAAAATTCTGTTATCTGTACCAAAGAATCTACACTCTTTTATGACAGATAAAGATCGCTCGATATATTCATTGAAAATTGCTTGATTTGGTTAGATAAGCTTTAAGCATTAAAATCACTGTCTATGGTGATAGCTCCATATGGTTGCCATAAGCTTTATTCAATGATGATTGCTCCATATGGTTTAAACAAGCTTTACTCTGTAAAAATTCACTCCCTGTGGTTGACATAAGCTTTATTCAGAAGAGATGTGAAGATACAAAATAATGATATTATGTACTGAGCAACATCAGGCAAAGCTTATGATGTGCACACACTAAATGTAAACAGATATTTCAGCACACTGATAAAAAAAACTTAGCAGTCAGATTCACACACAGGAACACAGTGTATCAAAACAAATATAATGGAAGAGTCACAAACACATGCAAAACATCAAAATGCAGAATGACAAATAAATAAATCATGAAGTAAGCTAACTGATTTGAACTGACTGTGCGCAAGCATTACAGGGACATAACTATACAGTTTTAGCTTGTGCCCAAACTTCATCTGTGAAACACTGTCCAATGTTTGATTTCTTTCAGCATTCTATTGGACAAGCGATTCCGTGCTGAGTGTATGAACGCAGGGGAGAAGATTCAGTTTCCAACAGCCAATAGGTATCAGACGTTGCTGAAGCAGCGACATGTACAGCTGCTAGGGCGGTCCATTGATTTGGATCGCCTGATCGCCCAGCGTGTCAACGCTGCTCTGCAGAAAGCCCTCGATGTGGCCATATCTCGGTTTGAAGTGGGCGACATTACTGGGATCATTGTGAGTTTTCCGTTCTTTTTTTCTTCTGTCTTTGTAATGGGGGTTAGTTGGTAGTGGGCTTTTTTATGTTTAGGATGGTTTTTGTTCATTGATGTTTGGTTGATATTATTTAGTATTGTGAGAAGAACTTATAGTTATTTCCAAGTATAGGGAACCAAAGGTATAGAATTAGAACCCCCAGAAGAAGATGTAGTCCCTTTCTTGTTGTCATTACATGTAAAGGTAAAGGGTACACAGCGGAAAACAACAGGAAAGACTAGGAAGTGACTACACCAGGCCACACGCAATTCACAGGCACAGAAGTTGATGAGGCATGACACAAGAAGAAAGGCTATTCAGCACAAAGAGTGAGACAAAGCAACAAAGAACGGCATGGATGCAGGAGCTTACCTGCTTATTTCCCATCATAGCGAGGCATCCTGAAGGAGTAATGGGATGTGAATTACAACCGGCTCGTGTACAGGGGGCGCTGAGAGCCAGAATTGAGAAAGATTCTTTCGGTTTCTACTTATTATGAATATCAGCTGCTAAAACCAGGTTGTGACAGGGCGACCTAGCTACACCTAGATGCATTCATTATACAAATGTGCTGGGCAGGGCATGTGTTCAGAAAGAAAGAGTATCGCCTTTGAAGATTGTTCTATGTGAAAAACTGTTCCCTGGTTATCACAACAGAGGGGCATCACCGAAGACGTTCAGAGACTCCTTTAAGAAGTCCCGTACTGTGACATTGTGTGTGTCACATGATGTTATTGTCAATGATTGTCACATGATTATTCAGATAACACCGTCCATCTTGAGAGAAGCCGCTTTATTTTCACTCTTATCCTTTTTTGTCAAACATCATACCAACATCATCCTCTCGTCTTGATGAGATAGTAGCCATTATGCGAAAAGTGCATGGTACCGTGGTTTGTTAGAAGGCGCACTCTGGCCCGGTACCTCTGTCTTCAGCCTTCTAGGTTTTCTGTAGGGGTTGCCCCGCCCTTAGCTCCTGGCCCGTTCATCCGGCCCTGGGGTCACAGGGGGGATTGTTTCTCCGGGGATCCCACCCCGTAGCTAGGGCTTTTAGCGGCCTCATCTGCTGATGAACCCATCATAGGACACCTGGGGCATTTTTTAAGGATAGCAGCGCCACCTGCTACCCCACCCTGTCCTGATAGGAACACCGCCAGTTTGGTCCGGGACTGCTTATTTGCTAGCAAGCTAGCTTATTCACAGCCACCCTCCATATCTGAAGGGCTTCACTATCCGCCACCTGTGACCCGCCTGGGTTGGGGATGGTCGCCCCGCCGCTGAACTGAAGCTGGCGCCCTCCCCAACCTGTCCCTGCGGTCAAGAAGACCAAACCACGGAGCATATACTCCAAAGATGTCCCCTTCACCAGGTGGCAAGACAGGACGTGTGGCCGACAGACACTCCGCTGACAACCAAACTCCATGGCTGCAGACAGGAGCTGGAAAAGACAGCTGCATTCATCGCCCGGACTCAGATGATTGTGTAGCAGCGTACTCCAAGAAGAAGAAGAAGAGAGATCCTCTCGTCAGAACCATTATTCCACATTGTGTCCGAAGTTGATCACCACCAATAGACAACTCTAGCAGCTGATGACAGGGTGCTGAGATACAGTCCACCATACTACCACCTTCTTTTAGGACACCAATGGACCAGCACAGAGGAGAAGAAGAGCAGATGGAAAATACAAGACCTTCCAGTGCCCGGCTCAGATCACACTGTAATCTGCAATTAGCGTGGAAGAACCTGACTATCGCACATAGGCCTTATCAGCAGCTATAAACACACTTGCAGTAGATGTTACTTCACCACACCACACCACCTCCTTGAATTGTTATTCGCAAAGCCAAGCCATCATTGTTGTTCCTAATGTTATTCATATTGTTGTAATATTTGTTAATGTTGATTTTATCATTGTTATTTTATTTGAATGCTGTCTTGGGTATTTTCATTTTGTTTGTGTAATTAGAAGCTGGGTCCAGTGCTCTACAACATGCAGGTTTTGTTGTTGTTTTTTGTCCAGACAGTATATTTTTATTTGTCTTGTCATGCCTCAGTCCTCTCTCTCTTATCTCTCTCCTCTGTCTGTCTGTCTGTCTGTCTCTCTCTCTCTTTTTCTCTCTCTCCCTCCTCTCTCTCTCTCTCCTCTCTTTCTCTTTTCCATACTGCACACACACAGACACAAATCGCACGCGCACACACATACCCATACACTCTAACACACACACACTTAAGCGTGCGTGCGCGCGCGCGCGCGCGCACACACACACACACACACACACACACACACACACACACACACACACACACACACACACATACGCACACTTATGCGCGCACACACACACAAACACTCACATTCTTAACCCTTTCAGTCGTTGTTTTGCTGACAGGAATTGGAGCTGCTAACAGAATGCAATCGTCTGACTCACAAGCTACTGGCCGAGTTTTTGACGCTCAACGACTTTGATGCCATGCTCAGGGAAGCCAACCACAACGTATCTGCTCCTTATGGTCGTATCACACTCCATGTCTTTTGGGAGTTGAACTATGACCTTCTGCCCAACTACTGCTACAATGCTGCCACCAACAGGTGGGAAGTCTTGTCTTAAGATGGATGAAGGGTATGCATTTAGTGCTGTTGGGGTTTGAAAGTAGAAATTGTGGTTTAAATGTGTTTGCTTTGTTTTATAACGGTAATTCCTGAACTTCAGTTGGTTGCACTGTGTTTGTGACTTAAGCTTGCACAAAATTATGTAGGCCATTGAATACTTAACCCTCTTGTGTTAACATTGTTAAATGTAAAACGCCTCCTAAGATTTACATTTTTCGACAGTTTCTCAAACACAGTTTTGTTAAACGTACTGCCATTGATGTATTTGAAACTATGAAAAGGAAGTGTTTTTTGTTTTTTTTTAATCCACCACAGACATAATTTAGTCTTTATGGTTGCAGGGAAAAGGCTGACACCAATGTTTCACAAAATGTCTCAAGTAGAGCACATAGGGGTTTAGTACACGCACAGCACAGTCACTTGATGTTCTCTTTGCAGCGCATGGCACAGAAGGCATTTATCACATCCCATAATATTCCTTCTATTTGTTTTTCACGATGGCCACTGCACAATGCAGGAAGCTCCCAGTTGCCACGCTGTCAGTGTGTGTTTTCTTCCTGGCTGGTGCACCATTTTTACTGCTTTTTTAAATTGTATTTTATATCTACCAAAAAATGGTTAGTGGTGAAGCATTTGTTATTACCAGAAAGTTCAAAACATGATCTTTGCAGGCACACTATTTTCAAATAAGAATTTTTAAATCTTACAACCACTGTTATTACAAAAATAATGTAGGTGACAGGCGCATATTTACGTCTCAGTAATAACTGTATGGAAGTGTAGAGGAATCTTTGAAACCTGTTTGTTTGCCCTCCCCCCTCCCTCCCTCTCTCTCTCTCTCTCTCTCTCTCTCTCTCTCTCTCTCTCTCTCTCTCTCTCTCTCTCTCTCTCTCTCTTTCTCTGTGTCTCACCCTCTCTCCCTCTCTCTCATACACACACACACACACACCCCTCTCTCTCACACACAAACCGAATGGCAAAGTGGGGAGATGACAGACACCGGGACATAGCCACACAGCACACACCAACTTGGTCAAACCCTGCCTCCGTCCCAAGAGAGAATGGAAGAGCCCTCTCTTGCCCTACTCTGGGCTTCATTCCTCTTTTGGGCAGCTGGCCTTGCCACTAGTATGTATAGCTGGTAGCTCCTGTCCCTTTACTATTCTTCATGTTATTTATAGTCCAGATTTTGACCAAGATTGCAATCAGAAATAAATCATTGACATCTGTGTCTTTGTTCTTGTCTCGTAGATTTGTGAAGACCCAGTTGACCTTTGAAAAGGAGACAAAGAGAGACAAACCACCCAACCCTTCAGCCTATTACATCTGGGGCGGCAAGGTAGGCATAGGCATTGTTGCTATGTTGTGCTCTGTGTATGATGGTGTTTTTAAATATGTGGTTTCCTTAACAATATTGTGGTATTAGATGCTGCTCACTTTCTAGCATAGGTTTTTTTTTTCTGGTGGTATGAAGTTGAATGCCTTTGGCCAAAATTCGACACTGGTGATTATTCAAGTATGTAGAGCAAGTGAACTATTCGTATATGCAAATATATGCATGGAAACATTTCTGCATACATACACATACACACACAGAGACATACAGGGGCACACACACACACACCACACACACAACACACACACACACACACACACACACACCACACACACACACACACACACACACACACACACACACACAACACACAAAGAAAAGCAAAACTCCTTAATATGCACACGTAGATGAACAGTCTGGCATAATATTGCTTATGCTAAGTAATAAAAAAAAATTTAAACTTAAAATTTTTTATAACACAAAAATACAAAATAGTGGTTCTCTACAGATATTATTTAACATGACAGCTTCTGTGTCCATGTATAGCTCTTTGATTAAGTTTTTTTTTCTTACGTGTTTCAGCGCCTGAACACATCGTTTGCCACCATCTTTAGCCTATACTCTGGCTTCATTGGTGCTCCTCACTTCAGAGCCATCTGTCGACTGCTGGGCTATCAGGGCATCGCTGTAGTCATTGAAGAGCTCCTCAAAACCATTGAGAGCTTTGTGAGTCAGTCACACACTTTCCTGTTGTACCTGGTAATACATGTATATTCACTTGTAAAGATGACAGCACAAGTACTGTAGGACATGAATACAACTTAGTCAAAATAAAAGCATGATTAATTGTGGAATATGTTAACTTGTTGGCGATGCTCTGCAGTTCAGGCTGCGGAGCTCAGTCTCTTGGCTATGATGCTCCACAGCTGAAGCTGTGGAGGATGTTATGATTTTTGTACCCAGACAATTTGCGTACAATAGTAAGGGAGATTATGCTGACAGCACAGTTTAACCACTTTTCTAAGCAGGTTTCTTTCCCTTCGACTGTAGCAGACTGTTGGAAATCTATTTTTGGCTTGTTTTCACGGTACCCAAACAAAGAACTTTCGAAGAGTCAAAATGGCTCCAGACTCTGTGCCTGTATGTAATCATTTTGGGGACAAAGTATTCATAAAAGCAGGACTCATAGTGACTTCCAGTGAAGGATGTACATCATGTGACATGTTCAGTGCAGTTTTATGACATGGATATTTAATGGATTACAAGCAGTAGTTTGGTAAGTCATGTGTGTACATCCAGAATTTTTTTTTTTTTTTTTAGCTTTTTGCATGCCTTTTTCAATTGTAAACCAGAAAGAAATGAAAGCAAGCATAAACAAATGATCTACACAGTCACAAAGTAGACATAATGACCTTTTTAAACATATATAAGATGGTAGGTTTATTATCGTTGGTTATTCTCCATAATTTTTTAAAAAGTGCCAAAAACTGTGCGTCTCAACAGTTTCAACAGAGTTAAAAAGAGCACAGTTAAGTGTTGAATACATTGAAATAGCACAAATAAGTATTGAATACATTGAAAAAGCACAAATAAGTGTAAATGCATTGAGAGCACGTATCACTGTAGAATACATTGAAAAACATGCATAAATATGACTCATTCTCACATCTGCCCTGCATTTACTCATGTTTGTCTACATACCCACAGGGGCTATTTTCTTTAAGGGTCAAGAAGGTTTAGATGTCTCAGAATTACAGGGCTGTGTATGACATATCCCACAGACTGTCCATTTCAAAGGTAAGGAGTGTTCCTCAGATCTCACAACCAATACTGCAGGTGCTTATATCTCTTGGGCCTGGTTGAAACCAAGATAGATTATGACAGTAGGAGTAGAGTACAGCCCTATCATGCAGTCATAATCCTAGATGGAATTCTATGAGCATCATGGTTGTCATCCTCCTCCTCATCATCATCATAGAATTGTAAAATTGTTGCAGATTCTGCGGTCTTGGTGGTATTGAAAATGGGACAGAAAAAAAATGAATACAAATAAAACTGCTTAGCATGATGATCCATGACTTTTTGACTTCCACACCTCATCCATCCCATCCTGAAGGAAGCTGGTGGAAAGGATTAGGGGGTCAAAGGGTTAAAAAAAAAAGTCATTGCATGGTTGATTAACTCAATGGAGTTGCAGTCAAAGAGGCACAACTCAAATCACACAATTTTAATGAAACCGGGAAAAAATGAACAGAAATAAGAAATGAACTTTTTTGAATAGTTTATGATGATATGTTCAGTGGTATCATATTGACTGTGACTCAGAGGGATTGTTATTGTTTACGGTTGCTTTCATATTAATCTGACAATGAGTGGATGATTTTGATGTCTGTATGTCGGTGATGGTTGACAATAAATGCTGTGTTGTGCAGTTGAAAGGCACAACGTTAGAGTACATGAAGACCCTGATGAAAGTGATGCCAGACATCTGCAAACTGCAGCGTTACGACTACGGATCTCCAGGTATTTGCGGCAGCAACATTCCAACTGTGTGTGTGTGTGTGCATGTGTGTGTTTGTGTGTGTATGTGCATATGTGTGTGTGCGTTCGTTTTTTCTTTTAACATCTTCACGTATGTGCTTTTAGACGGTGTGTGTGTGTGTGAATGCATGTGCATGCATTCATGCATATGTTTGCATGTATGTATGCATGTGTGTGTGTGCGTGTGTGTGTGTGTGTGTGATCGTCTTGTCACTTGTTGTCTTTAAAACCCTGTGACAGAGACTTTCTTTTGTAAGAATAATAGATCAGTTCATATTGTAAATGAGAGTCAGTAAATAACCATCAGGCGCAGATCAGCTGTTGGTTCAAGTCAGCAAGCAGTGATGTGTGTTGCAGGTGTGCTGATGTACTTCCAAGCTCAGCTGAATGACTTGATTCAGTACCCTGATCTGAGGACTGAGGTGTTCCAGAGTTTCAGGGAGATTGGCAACGCTATTCTTTTCTGTATGCTGGTGGAACAGTCACTGGTAAGTGTGATGTTGAGGAAAACTGGTAGTAGTACATACAGTATGGTGGACAGTACTTTGATGTTGGTTTTTTCCTTTTTTTTTCAGGGGGGGGGGGTGCTGTTTTTCGCTGTAAGCTGTTCGTGTATTTCTGTATTTTTACCTCTTTGACAGGAGGTAGTCTGCAGTAATATCAAAACCAACTAGCAGCCAGTACAGGTATATTTACTGCAGCTGGGCATGCAAACATGAGAACATTCTGTACTACTGCTTCATGTTTCATTTGCGTTTTCTTTGAAGGAGAGAGAAAGTGAAATGATCACAGATTCTTGATGGTTAAAGTTATATCAATGATCTTAATCATGTCTGCAGGGGAAAAAAAAGCAGTGGATTGTTTACTGTTCAGCCCGTGGTGGTCATTTCTTTCCATTCTACTGCAACATATCTGTTGTCAACAGTGTCATATTATATATGCAACGCTGATTTGGTGCTCTGTGGTCTTAGAGAATGTGTGTTAAGTGTTTGACTATATGTATGAGACTGAGTGCCACTTGTAGTATACAGTTACTTCTGAATCAAGGTGAATCAGTTAAGCTTTTGTTTCTTTTAATGGACCTCCATTGCGAGCATATACATGGAGCACCATTTTTTCCCCTCTCTTCTTTCTTTTTTCAGTAAATGCATTTTCCCAAACTACATGCTGTTCATACTGTTTATGTGCATGCTATTTTGTGGACAGTTTCACTGGCATGTCTTTTAGTACAGCATGTATGTGTGGACATGTGTTGTGTTCTGTCATGTTTTTTATAGCATGTTTGTGTGTACATGTACATGCCTTGGAATTGTTGATCACTTTAACAGGTTATTGTTTACAGACTCAGGAAGAAGTGTTGGACCTGAAACATGCTGCTCCCTTCCAGAACATCATCCCTAAGCCCTACATTCCTCCCAAAGGTGAGCAAAGCTTGCTTGCTGGGCTGTTTTCTGTCTTGATATAATGCAGTATAGGTGTAGATTTTGCA
This sequence comes from Monoplex corrugatus, assembly GCA_030674185.1. NCBI lineage: Eukaryota > Metazoa > Mollusca > Gastropoda > Littorinimorpha > Ranellidae > Monoplex > Monoplex corrugatus. The sequence continues at coordinate 47,058,057 of CM060314.1, read as the reverse complement.
ATCTTCGAGTGATGGGTAGAGGTGTAGAATTTTGCAATCTCCTTGTGCGTAGGTTTTTGCGATCTCCTAGTGGGTAAAGATGTAGATTTTTGCAGTCTCTTAGTGGTGGGTAAAAGTGTAAATTTTTGCAGTCTCCCATTGGTGAATAAAGATGTAGATTTTTGCATTCTCATTGTGGTGGGTAAAGGTGTAGATTTTTGCAGTCTCCTTGTGGTGGGTAAAGGTGTAAATTTTTGCAATCTCCTAGTGGTGGGTAAAGGTGTAGATTTTTGCAATCTCCTAGTGGTGGGTAAAAGTGTAAAATTTTGCAGTCTCCTAGTGGTGGATAAAGGTGTAAATTTTTGCAGTAGACTTTTGCAATCTCCCAGTGGTGGGTAAAGATGTAGATTTTTGCAGGTTACTGTGGTAGTAAAGGTGTAGTAGACTTTGCAGTGTTGTAGTGGTTGGTAAAGGTGTAGATTTTTGCAATCTCGCTGTGGTGAGTAAAGATGTAGAATTTTGCAGTGTAGTGGATAGTAGACTTTCGCAATCTCTTGGTGACAGGTAAAGGTGTAGATTTTTGTGATCTCCTCATGTGCAGACCTGCTAGTACCTACACCTTGTTTGTGTCTATATGTACTCAGATATGCATGTTACAGTTGTTATAAGCCGTGTTGAGTGTTCAGGGGCTTATTGAAACAAGAAAATAACCAGCATGCATACCCGTTGATGATGAAGTATGCAGACTGTGCAACATAGGACTTGCACATTGTGGGTCAAGTAACATGCACCACTCAGAATGCAAAATAAAAACAAACAAAAAAAGTCACCAAAGCTCATTTGTTGTTAGAAAAAGTTTTAACACACATTCATCAAAAAGAAATTTAGCACATATTTGTTAAGATTTTACACCAGATAAAGCAGTTTGAGATATGAAATAGTTGGCACTCTGGAATGTGTATAAAGTACAGTTAAGCAGTAATGATGAATTATCAGAATCATTATCAAACAAGACATAAAATTTTGGAATGTAATGGCACATTCCATGCAAAAAAGTATTATGGCCATATATTCAGGGCAGGTGTTTTGAAATCCAGTTCAGAATTATGGTATTGATGTTATTACCAGACAAGAACATTATATTTACCTTTGGACTCCCTCACCCATGAAGCAGGTGGATAGGCCAAGAGAGTCCATATAGTTAGGAGCAGCGGAGAACAAAGTTGACACCATCTCATAGCACTTAAGGTGATTACATTGAATGGGTCATACCAGACTAGACAGTCATATTGAAAAGTAATACCAAACAAATTACTTGCACAATTTACCAACTGCATATTCAGAGCAATATTCTGAAGCTTTCAGCAGATGAAAATGATACCTGCTGGAGGTAGGGCCAGGCTTCTATTATATGGTGACATGGTCTCCATGCTGTGAGTTTTGTTTCTGAAATTTATGTATCTTCATAGTTTTGCACACATTGTGTAGGCGATGTGTTGCTGCATAGTCTGCATACTCTGTTGGGGAAAAGAAGTTTAGAACAACAGCAACACAGTCACATTACAAACAAGATGATTATATTGAAAGCAGGTGCCCATAGACCTGTTCTCTGATAACGTGCTGTGTATCATGTGTGTGTTTGCAGAGGGCAAGGACATGCGTGAGCGAGAACAGGAGGTGAAAGGTGTCATGAAACAGCTAGAGAAGAAGTATGCTGCCCTGCAGGTGGTCTCTGTGATCAAGAAACTGGGCAACCAGACTGTACGTACCACTTGGTATTTTTACTGAGGTGGACTAATTGGGTACCAAGTTGTCTTTCTTGCAGGCATATTCTTTTCCAGTTTTTTTCCCCAGGGTCATGGATGTGTTTAGATGTGTGTGTTTTGTTTAACTCTCTCGCTACGGGCATCAGGATTTCCCTATCATGTCTCAAGGCTTGTCTGCGAGCGTCAGAAATCCAACTTGAGTTTTGAAAATTCGTGGGGCTTTCAATATTTCCGTTAATCGAAACTAATAGCCAGAAATAAATTCTTTGGTCATTCCTTGCCTTGTTTCAGGTCATGAGGTCACTGTACTACGCAGTTGGTGAGTGGACAGTGCAAAGTTCACGACCCACTATCTCTGCAGCGAAGCAGACGACGGAAAAGCAAATGGCTGAACAATACTCAACAACTCAGCGTTGTTGCACACAATCTCTTCTTTCAGTGCACATGGAGTGTGTGCACGTTGATTTTATGAAATTTCATTCAAAATGTGACTGTAGGAACTGATGTATTGACCTGACTGTGTATTTTGTAAGACATTTTTCACCTGAAAATGTCTCTAATTTTACTTGTACCATTACTCAGCAATCATAAGGGTTAGACAGTTGAAATTTCAGCATTTTGTACACCAATCTTTTAACATATGACCTGCCAAATTTCAAAACTCTCTGATTTCATTTGTATGAGAATTTTTCTCATGACCTATACAAATGGTGCTTATCAGGGAAACGGCAAGGGGCATAATCGTACGCAGCAAGTGAGTTAAGATGGTTATAGCCATGATATAGCTCTGAGAAGTAGCTGGGCTTTAAAAAGAAAAAAATGAGTGGTGATAATCATGATAATAATGCTGATGATAATAATAATCATATTAATGATAATAATAGTAATAATAATGATGGTGATGATAGTTATGTATCCTAACGTCTTCCTGAGAAATATGTACATATGGTTTTGTTTATGTATATACAGTTGTACTCAGAATTGTCTCAATACGGAACTATACAAAAAAAAAGTAAAATAGAGGAAGAACTGTGACTTGAAACCCATTCCTTTCCATGTACTCCCATCTCTCATCTTTTCTTTGTCATTTCTTTCTGTAACTTTGTGTTTAAGCGGGAATGTGGGAATGAAAGAATAACTGCCCAGTATATGTTCCAGCAAGCAGACATAGCGGCAGAGGGTGACCTGTTGACCAGGGAACGGTTGTGCTGTGGTCTGTCCATGTTCGAGATCCTGTTGACTCGCATCAAGACTTTCCTCGATGAACCAGTCTGGCAGGGTCAGCAGCCGGCCAATGGAGTCATGAATGTTGACAAGTGTTCGGAGTTCCACCGACTTTGGAGTGCCATCCAGTTTGTCTTTTGCATACCAGTGGGGGAACATGAGTACACCATTGAGTGAGTGTGCAGAGGGGAAGAGAGGGGAGACAAAGTAGAAAAGAGAGCTTGTGTGCATGTGTGACTTCCTTTTTTATGAGAAATCCATAACTGTACAACATCTGCACAGCAGTAAATGTTTGCTGAAATCAGTTATGAAGTCCAGTTACAATCAGTTTTATTTTCATCGCATGGTTTTATGTTTTACTGCCCTGGGAGACTCAATTCACAAATGCCAATGTTCCTATAAGCAAACACTGCACCAACTCACCCGTCACCAGTCACCCGGTTACCCCATCAGCATCAAATTCAAAGGTAGCTGCCGTAGCAGATGTCGCAACAACTCTCCTCCATTAACTCCTTGACTTCTTTGTGCTGTTTTGTAGATCTTTAAACTGCTGATGTTGGTGATGTTCTTCAAATAGGAGGTGGGTGGTCTGTGCAGATTTCTTTTGGCCTCAACTTTTCCTTGCAAAACTGTTGTCGTTAGGATTGTGTTTGCATTGCAGGTTGCGTCACCGAAGTATTTTTCTTCTGTTGATTTCTGCCAGCAGTTGACGTTGGACTATGAGTTTGTTCAGAATGCTTTCATTTGTTCTTTTATCTGTCCATTTGACTCCAAAAAGCCACCTGTAGAACTGAATCTCTGCTGCTTCAATTATATTTTCATCTGCTTTTCTGCTTCAGCTACCTACTGGAAACTCTGAGGATATAAGGGAGGAGAGAATTGTGGAGTCACCCTTTAGTCTTACATTGTAATATAATTCAAGTCCTTTGGATGTATGTGGATTGATGTGCCTACCTTGATGGTTGATGTTTATTTTGGTAATGACAGGAAAGCCTTACATTAAGTAGAACCACTGATAGGAAGACATATCCAGTGAGGATGTTTCTACTTCTGCTGACAGGTGGATGTGTGATAGTGTTGTCTGCTTTAGCTATGTACTCATGTACAGGGTAACATCTCAGGACATAACTAGCACATGAGAAAGCATCTCTGTGCTCAGAATAAATTCCATATGCACCAACACTAGGATTGTCATGTGATTAAAAAAAAAAGGGGGGGGGTTAGTTACTGTGACTTTGATACATGTTAAATTGACAGATGAAAACACTTGAATACTGCCACAGGAAAAAAATGACAAAGAATGTAAGACTGTTTGATTTGTGATGTGTATAGCTTTGATAGAAAAAAAATATGAGTGTGATTTTTAGCAATAGGAGAGTGAATAGACTAAATTTAGTGAACATTCCATTTAAATAGAAACTAAATCAATATGACTGATGCTTGCAGGTTTGATAGCTGAAAAATTATTGAATAGTACTGTGGAAGCAAAGAAATAAAGGTAAAATGATGTGTGCAGGGAGCTGTATGGAGAGGGTCTGAACTGGGCAGGATGTGCATTGATTGTGCTCCTGAGTCAGCAGAGACGATTTGAAGCTCTGGACTTCTGCTACCACGTGCTCAAAGTCAACCGTGTTGACATGAAGGATGAAATGGTCAAAGGAATTGTAAGTCTCTGAGAGTGTGTGTGTATTTGTGTGTGTGTGTGGCACACAATCGCTCTATTTTTGGTCGGAACCTATCCAGAATTCACTGACAAATCAGTCAAAAGATGCCTCCAGGTGTGTGTGTGTGTGTGTGTTATGTTGTGTGCGTGTGTGTGTGAGAGTATGTGTGTCTGTGTATGTGTGCATTTGCATACTTCACTTAGAGGCATCTTTTGACTGAATTATCAGTGAAATCTGGGTAGGTTCCGGCCAAAAATAGAACGATTGTGTGCCACTCTGCTTTAGTTGGATATCGTAAGTGTACTAGTTAAACAGGAATTGACTTTAAAAATACCTGTTTGTGAAAGGAGGTAAGGATAGTAAAACAGTCATTTTCTTTAAAATCACAGGAAGAAAGAAAAGTGGGAGAGACAGTGAGAGGGTGTTATGGGGGTGGAAGGACATTAAATCTATTCTGACCACACAATATCTGCTCAGTTTGCTGTCCCTGACCATGTTATTTTAACTTGTAGTCAATGCTGTAGGTTGCATCAGATAAAATACTCTGACATGCTTGTTTCTGAATAGACTTGCTTAAAACTGTGTAAAATTATGTAGAAATGATTGCTTGATATATTGTGCAATTGCCTTTTTCAAAACAAAATGATATTTGAATATTCAGTTGGACTGCACGTATGTGTAGGCCCTTACAGGCACCATGAATGTTTTGATTTATTGTATCTCATTGTGTTCACAAACAGTGAATGAGTGTCACCATCACCACCATTCGACACATCACTGTCTCTGCTTTTGACAATATTTTCATGGGAATTGTTACCAGAATCACTGTTAGAATTATTGTTCATATTTTCAATATCCGTACTGCTAAGCTCGTTCATGAATATTTCATCAAGCACTCGTTAAGCATTGAAGACTTCGCTTTGCTGTATTTTAGAATGAACAAAAGAGTGTTACATTTAAACGATGTTCAGAGAGGAGTTTCCCCCTGAAACTTTTGCATGATGAAGTCCTGTCTTCCTCTTTTGTCCTTGGCTGTTTAACAGCTAGAACCCCGAGTAGTATTCATGATCAGCAATTTGTCGGTTGTGGTCCACTGGCAGGATTTTGGCAGCCAACAAATTGTCAGTTGCAGTCAGGAATGTGTTAAATGCTTGTGGTGATGGAGGGTAATGTTCAGTGTTATTTGTATAGTGGGACATAAAGAGAAAGATGGGAGTTGGAGGGATGAAACAAAGAGAGGTTAATGATTAATTGTATAGATAGGTAGAATTATGTTGGCAGAACTTTTTTCCCTTACTTAGTTTTGATATTTACTAGGTTTGCAGATTATTTTTGAAAAACCTTCTGTGCTGTCACATGGAGAACATTATCCAGATACAGAATGCATTCATGTAGTGAAGTAGGTTTTTAATGTAATTCAAGCTGTCTCAAAGATGCAGCCACAATTGGTAAAGAGTAATTAGGCACTGTGCACTTAAATACAATCTCCCCTCAGTGTAATTAGGCACTGTGCACTTAAATACAATCTCCCCTCAGTGTAATTAGGCACTGTGCACTTAAATACAATCTCCCCTCAGTGTAATTAGGCACTGTGCACTTAAATACAATCTCCCCTCAGTGTAATTAGGCACTGTGCACTTAAATACAATCTCCCCTCAGTGTAATTAGGCACTGTGCACTTAAATACAATCTCCCCTCAGTGTAATTAGGCACTGTGCACTTAAATACAATCTCCCCTCAGTGTGATTAGGCACTGTGCACTTAAATACAATCTCCCCTCAGTGTAATTAAGCACTGTGCACTTAAATACAATCTCCCCTCAGTGTGATTAGGCACTGTGCACTTAAATTCAATCTCCCCTCAGTGTGATTAGGCACTGTGCACTTAAATATAATCTCCCCTCAGTGTGATTAGGCATTGTGCACTTAAATACAATCTCCCCTCAGTGTGATTAGGCACTGTGCACTTAAATATAATCTCCCCTCAGTGTGATTAGGCACTGTGCACTTAAATACAATCTCCCTCAGTGTGATTAGGCACTGTGCACTTAAATACAATCTCCCCTCAGTGTGATTAGGCACTGTGCACTTAAATTCAATCTCCCCTCCCTTTTTTTCCACTTGTCATTTTCGTTTAACTTCAGTTGTACTCTAACCATACATTAAAATGGATCTGCCATATGTTTTTGTTTTCTGTGTTCTGAACCATTGTTTATCATTGATGAAGTAGGGATATTCCCAGAATCTGCATTTACTGTTTCATCAGTAGACAGGTACCAGTCTGTATTCTCAAAAAAAGTCAGTGTTTGCATTTTCTTTCTACCATGATGATGGGTGTATGTATACTAATTGTATATTTTCATCTTACACAGCCCTTGAAGAAGATGGTGGACCGTATTCGCAAATTCCAGATTCTGAACAACCAGATCTTCTCTGTGCTGAACAAGTACATGAAGACAAGTGATGCAGACAGCATGCCAGTGGAGCATGTGCGCTGTTTCCCGCCCCCTATCCACCAGTCTCTGGCTACCAGCATCTAGATTGCACTCTTTACACTTCTTCACACTCGCCGTGAGGTTCTGCTACAGACTTAGAGAGAAACAGGAGAGATCAGTATCCTGTCTGTTTGTAATTGTGTATATGTGTCTCACTGCAGGAACCCCCATTTCAGTGCCAACGGGGCTTGGAACAGTACAAACTATGGTTTTTTATATTACACACATGCAGACTGACTGTCAGCAATAATCAAATGAGATGATGATCACATGTGAAATCATGCAGATCCAGTCTCTTGTCTTTCTGTCACTTTGGTGATCAGCAGTAGGTAAACTCACCATGCTGCAGGCTGTCTGTTACCAGTCAGTAAAGACTTCAGCCATCAGTGAGGTGTGGCCTGACCAGTCCATGGTGTCCGTTATCTGTCTGTCATCTAACGAATAAGCAGACCTAGATGAACCAGTCAGCAGGCGTGTTAAATCTTGTGGTGTAGACTCATTTGCAGTTCCTGTAGTTATCGGGTTTCATTTCATGTCTGAACAAACTTTTGTCATCAGTTTTAATGTGCAACCAAACATGAGACTTCCTTGATCAGGCTGGAAACTGGTCATGTATGCATAGGGATCAATCCATTGTTTTCTCCTTCTCCGTCTCATTTTTCCCCCATCTCAGTTGGACGGTTTTATTCTAAAATAGAAAATGTTTTATGCAGTCTCATTGTGCTTTGTGCGTTTCTCTCAGCCAATTGGAACAATGTGTATGATAGGTGTTTCAAATTTGCCAGGTTTTGCATGTTCAGTCTCTTTTCCATCTACCTGCTGTTGATTATTGGAAATACTTGATGTCTGTGGCTTGGTTTAGTGTCATTCATCCGTATCAACTGAAAGACAATTTTTACATGTGGAAAGCTTGCCAGTGATGCCTAGTGAACCTTTTTGGCCATTGGTTTGTGCCCCCACCCTTCCCCTTCCCTGCCCCTCTGATGCAATTTATCACAAGAATCTGACATTCAGTGAAGTGTTCAAGCTGAATATGATGTTTTTGATTCGACAGTTTATGCTTGCTCGATTTTGTTTTTGTTTGTTTTTTGTAACACTGTTTTGACCAGAATGCAGCAAAGGTCCTGGTTGTCTTTTCCGCCTTGTCTGGATTGTAGACCTCAGCATTTACTTATATGACAATCTGAAACTCCACTATTATGCTGTGCAGCAGCATAGATCCAGAGGTTTCCTTTACTGGGACATTTCTTCATTGTTGATTTTTTTTTTAAGCACATGCACCGTGATAGATAAACAAATAGTCCACAATCAAACCATTGTAGACTGTAGTCAGTAGAGATGTGATGGTTTTGTTGATGTTCAGCATGCTTTTCCTTGTTGATATGTTCCTGTTTCATATTTATGGCATTGTTCTTTACTTTGTGACATGCATGTACATTAGAGTAGCATGGCGTTTGATTTTCTGAAGTTCTGCACTGATCTAGTAACATAGAATAGCGATATAGGACTGTTGCAAGGTGTTGGCTTCAAGTTTTAAATAAAAGGCATGTTCATGTATGTTTTGTGAATTGTCTCTAGTTGTTTTTTTTACACCGTTGTTCTCTTGCCTTTGCCATGTAAGTGTTTGTGCCTGAGTTGTTTGTTTACAAATCATCTGATCAAAGGTGTTCAGCAGGTCACACTGATTTCAGATGTCTGGTTTCAAATTAACCAAGACATGGACACATTTCCTCTTGATTGTAAGCATCAGAACCTTTATAGTCAGTGTTGCCTTGCCGCTATTTCACTCTTGCATCCCCATTAAAAGAGGAATATGTAATCTGGTATTTTGTGATGTCTAGTCATTTTCTCTGTGGTTGTTTTCCACAAAGAACTATCCAAGAGTTTGTATTGAAATATAAGTATTTAAAAGCTACATGGAATATATTAGATCTCAGTGTAAAAAGTTGTGGTGTATTGCACAGTGAAGTGATAGACATGGTTTGTCAAGGTAGTGAGTCGGTTGTGACCCAATCTCACAAAATCACCCGTAAGTTGCATTTTGCACATTTTTAGTTCTACATTTTAGAAAAAAGTACGGACTATACAGTTTTTAAGAATACCCATTTTATTTCTCTACTGTGAAAGTTGACAGAGATATGGCGTTTTAAAGCCAGTAAATGGAGGATCGGCCATTTAAAGCTTGTTATTGTGGGATCAGCCATTTTGAGAAACAAGTGTCAAAGATTTTGATCAGGCATCTGATTGAAGTCATTAAAGACAGGTCTAAATCTCATCAACATTTAATGTCATTTTAATTAGAAAAAAAAAATCAATGGAATATAATTTTTATGAATTCAATAAACTCTGGTGTCTTTTGCTCATTTATTTTTTAACTATTAAGTTATTACAACTCAGGCATTGAAAGTAGCAAAAGCAGTACCAAATCATCTTTGTTACATTGAAATTTATTCTTTTCAAAATGTGTGAATGGAAACCTCCTAGCTGCAAAAATCCCAGATTCCAACATCTGACACCTGATCACCTTTTGGGGCTTCTACGCAACTTGATGTGTGCGACCTATGGATGATTTTGTCAGAACCGATCACAGTTATTTTCTGCATGACACTGATACAACTCCAGTTGTCATGCTTGAAGATCCCAATACAGAACCCTTGAAAGAAAAAAGGCTATGTACAGTTTCTGTGCGGTACAACTCAGTCAAGAGATTAAACCAGTAACCAGGTTAGAGGATGATGTATACATAATACAAACTGTTTTTTTAGGCTTGTATTATTGTTGCAATGCCTGAGAGTACTTAAAAATTATTAAATTGGTATTGTGTACAAGCGCACCGTTTAAGTCAGTTATGTGTGCATGCTGCAAAACACTTCAGGAATAGAAAGAATTCATACCAAGAGGATATAGTATGGTGTGCTACAGATATGAAACATATGTCAAGGGTGTGAAACATATAGTTATGTTTTTCTTTATGTCTGTCAGATGAGCATACTACAATACACTTCAGGAATAGAATTCATTCCAACAGTATACAGTACAGTAAGAACTTATCTACATCTGTTTCATTTCTGTACAGTGTGCTACAGAAATGAAACAGATGTGTCAAGGGTGTAAAACGTACTCGTTGTATAAGTTAGTCAGATATACATACTACAATATATTTTAGAAATAGAAAGAATTCATACCAAGAACGTATGGATAGTACAGTGTATTACAGAAATGGAAGAGGTGTGTCAGAGTGTACATTATGCTTTTTCTTGAAGTGACTGTATTCAAGACTAACTGAAGGGTTAGGAAGGATATATGAAGAAATTACTTTATAACAGGATTAAAGGAAGCATTAGGAAGGTGTCAAGGGCATTGAATATAGGCTTTTTGGCCCTGAAGAGACTATGTTATGGGAATAAAGGAAGGGTTTGGAGGGGAGTATGATGAAGTGACTGTATTACAGGAATGAAAGAAAGGTGTATGATAGAGTGACTATATTACAGGAATAAAGGAAATGTTAGGAAGGGTGTATGAAGAAAGTGAACGTATTACAGGAATAAAGGAAGAGTTAGGAAGGATGTATGATACACTGGACAAGAGAATGGAAAGCTGCATGATCAGGAACGTAGTATGCCATGATTTGTGCTGCATGAACTTTTTTTTTGGGGGGGGGGGGGGGAACAGTCAAGGGTACATACTCAATTTGCTGTATACTCATTTGAAGTTGATATATTTGCATAATTGAATTAATAGAGTGAGCATGTGTGTGTGTGTATTGCTTTGTTCTGTTTGATTGATTAAGGGCATTGCCTCATTCATCTTGATTGAGTGCGTGTAGTGTTATATGCCCCAACAACTGACTATGATGACGAGGCTGTCGAAGATTTCTATGATCAACTGCAGGAAATCGTAGATCAGACGCCAAAGAAAGACATCATTATAGTGCAGGGCGACTGGAATGCGAAGATTGGAGAGGATGAACACAATAACTGGAAAGGGATATGTGGCCAATACTGCAACCCTGAGACCAACGAAAGAGGTTTAAGGCTCCTAGAATTCGCCAGTTACAACGACCTGAGGGTGGTGAACACGTTCGGTCCACACAAACCATCTAGACGCTGGACATGGCACAGCCCAGGAGAAAAATACCACAGTCAGATCGACTACATCATGGTTCAAAGACGCTTCCAGTCAAGTGTTAACATCGCAAAGACCAGGAGCTTTCCAGGAGCCGACATTGGAAGCGATCATGAGCTTGTAATGATGACCTTCAAACTCCGCCTCCAGAGGATGAAGAAACAGGGCAACATAAGAATTAAGTTCAATCTTGAGAAGCTCAAAGACCCCAACATAGTTGAAAACTTCCAAGCAACGATAGGAGGGAAGTTTGCTCCTCTCCTCGTCCTTGACAATATGGACACCGAAGTAGACACTCTGATCAACAACTTCAACACTGCCGTGACCGAAGCAGCCAACGACATCCTTGGAAAACACCGACCAACAAAGATGCCCTGGGTCACGGAAGAAGTACTAAAGCTGAGCGACAAACGCAGAGAACTAAAGCAAAAGAAGAGTACGGATGAAGGTGCTAAACTATACAGAAAAGCCAACCAACAAGTTAAAGAAGGCATGAGGAAAGCAAAGGAAACATGGATTGAAGAACAATGCCAAGATATCGAAGCAAACCTGCAGAAAAATAACAGCAAAAAAGCCTACCAGCTTGTGAAAGAACTAGCAAGCTCAAAACAAGGCAGAACCACTACCATACAGAACAAAGCAGGGAAATGTCTCACAGAAGATCAAGAGATTCTGCAGAGGTGGACAGAGTACTGCTCCGAATTATACACACACACAACAACAGGAGATCCCAAGGTGCTAGACGTTCCTCCACCAACCAACAACGACAGCTACCCCATCATGCGAGAAGAAGTTGAAGCTGCAGTAAAATCATTGAAGAAAGGCAAGTCGGCAGGAATGGACAACATTCCCTCAGAACTGGTCCAGGCAGGAGGAGAGGCCATGATAGATATGTTACTCATCATCTGCAATAAGATCTGGCGGACAGGTGAGTGGCCAACACCTTGGACCCAGTCCCTGATCATCACTCTCCCGAAGAAAGGCAACCTACAACTATGCCAAAACTACCGTACCATCAGCCTGATCAGCCATCCAAGTAAGGTCATGCTAAAAATCCTTCTGAGTAGACTGAAGCCACAAGCTGAGGAGATAATAAAAGAAGAGCAGGCAGGTTTCAGACCAGGAAGAAGTACCACAGAGCAAATTTTCAACCTCAGATTGCTCTGTGAGAAATACCTGCAACACCAGCAAGGCCTTTACCACGTCTTCGTGGACTTCAAGAAGGCATTCGACAGAGTTTGGCACGCAGCCTTGTGGGCAACCATGAGGCTGTACAACATCAATGCCAACCTGATCAGAACCATAGAATGCCTCTACGAAAAGGCGACCAGTGCAGTCTACCATGACAACAACATAGGCGAATGGTTCCGAACCACAGTTGGAGTACGCCAAGGATGCCTGCTCTCCCCCACTCTCTTCAACATCTTCTTAGAGAGAATAATGGCTGACGCACTTGAAGACCACGAGGGAACAGTCAGCATCGGAGGTAGAACAATCACAAACTTGCGTTTTGCCGACGACATTGACGGACTAGCTGGGCAAGAGCAAGAGCTAGTCAGCTTGATAAAACATCTTGATGAGGCCTCCACATCATATGGCATGCAGATCAGTGCAGAGAAAACCCAGTTGATGACAAATAATACCAATGGCATCAGCACTGACATTACCATAGACAACAAGAAACTTGAGACCGTCCATAGATTTAAATATCTGGGAGCTATAGTATCAGATGAAGGATCAAAGCCCGAGGTACTTTCCAGGATTGCACAGACCACAGCTGCAATGACCAAGCTAAAAGTCATCTGGAACGACAAGAATATCGCAATCGGCTCCAAGATCAGACTGATGCGTTCCCTGGTCATGTCAATATTTTTGTATGCATGCGAAACATGGACCATAACAGCAGACATTGAAAGAAGGATACAGGCAATGGAGATGAGATGCTTCCGCAAACTCCTTGGTATCTCGTACATAGATCATATAACCAATAAAGAAGTGAAAACCCGAATCGATAACGCCATCGGGCCGTATGAAGACCTCCTGACCTCAGTGAAAAGACGCAAACTGAGGTGGTACGGGCACGTCACACGATCATCTGGACTGGCCAAGACCGTCTTGCGGGGAACAGTTCAGGGAGGGAGACGAAGAGGCAGACAGAGAAAAAGATGGGAAGACAATATCAGAGAGTGGACTGGCCTTGAATGGAATATCATTCTGCGGAAAGCTGAGGACCGTGAGGAGTGGAGGAAGTTGGTTGCAAAATCTTCAATGGTGCCCCAACGGTCAACCAGACTACGGGACTGATGATGATGATGAGTGTTATATTCAGTCTCCCTTTTCTTAAAAAAAAAAAAAAAAAAATGATAACATGTGGAGAAGGTTTTCCCCAGGCTTTATATATGCATTTTCTCTTTAACACATTTTGGTCAAAGCTATGGATTGTTGAGGAGTCACAGAAACAAGCGAGAAACTTTTTACAATATCTTATGAAAGCCTACCGTTATCTTCAATGCAATTTAAGTTTCGTTTCAGCTGAAGCTTCTTCAAAGTCATTGTGGCAAGGAGAACGACAAAATCTGGATTTTCTGTATTTTGTATAAAAAGGTTGATTTAGAATGGCTTTATCATCTTGTTTTATTTTGTTTTGTTTTTCTTTGCTTCATACTCTGATAAGATTTTGTAAAAATCAGTAAAGTCCCCATTTTCTAAGTTGTGCTAGATCTAAGTCCCATTTGTATCCATACCTTTGTATGGACTAGCTACTGAACTATGTAGATGTAATGATTGTATGAGTAATGTCTGTTCAGTCAGCATAGCAAATAGCAAATTGTTCAGCATTGTGTCGGGCCACAGTTTTTCATGGGCTGGTCGGTTCTTTTGCAAGGGCTACGGACTTGGTATCAGATATTTCGCAACATTAAAAGCTGGCCTGTTCTCTGCCCATCATAATATTTCCATCAATCTGATGGTATCAACTTAGTGTTTGGTGAGGTCCTTCCCCCCCACCCCTCCCTGTTTCAAGACCTTACCAGCACCTATGGTTTTGCACAGGCTCAGGGAATCTTCCAGGTAATTACTGGACAGTATCTGATAGAGTGCTTATGGAATTGTCTCAAACAATCTCCAAATTCCAAACTGAGCCAGCAATCGTATTGATAATAGCTGTGCAGATGGATGTAGAGAATAAACAAAATTTATCTAACAAATTGTTTTGTGTTATGATTTACTTGATGGTTGATAAAGTTTACAACGGCAAACCACAATACAGTGAGTCAGGAGGGTTGTGTGTGTATTTTATCGCTTTTGTCGTTGTGTAATGTATTATCAAGAATTTATTGTCAACTCTACAAATTTAAGCTGTGCAGAAGCTAGTGTTGTAATAGTTTTTATATCACTAGTTCACAATTTTCTACTACTTTTGAAATGTGTGTGTGTGTGTGTGTGTGTGTGTAAGAGAGAAACAGATGAGCAAAAGGTGAGTGAGAGAGAGGGAGGGAACATGTGTGAGTTTATGTAGTAAGCATGTTCATGCTCTGTGTGTGTGACTGTGCGGGAGACAGACTCAAGAAATGAGCATGAAGTGAGTAAACCAGAGAGAGACCATTTGTGTGTTAATATCATTTGTAATAAGCATGCAGTTGTGTGTGAAACAAGTTCGATGGCAATATACCATGGTGTAACTTTTATAACCAAAAAATCAGCAAATTGTGACTTAACATGTAATTCTATGTGACCCATATAATACATTTTTAATGCATGCATGTAGCCCCTTCAGGAAATGAGACAACTTGATAGCTATATGGTTTATGTAGTGGACAAACTGTTCAAGTTAGTGGACAAACTGTTCAAGTACTCTTTGCCAGAAACTTGTTTAGAAATTTGATGTGTTCACAGGGTCTTGTACATTGTGTAATGGAAGTACTCCCGAAACAGACTACATGCATTAGGAAAATGAATACATCCATTCACAGCTGTGTTCGTTTGTTCAGATCAGTCATACTACTGTGAGATTTTTAAAAGCTTGTGTTTTGAGTTTGCAAACCTTGTAAGCAAGTAATTTTGTGAGCTTCAGTGTTGTGCCAACATGATTTTCATTGATTACATTCTTGCCCAGATCTGAGTATGATTTGATGTTTTATCAATTTGATCCATGCGAAAGAGTGAGAGAGAGAGAGAGAGTGTGTGTGTGTGTGTGTGTGTGTGTGTGTATGTGTTATATGCATGCTTGCATGCATGTATTTAGATAAATCTATGTGAAAAAGATTTACATTTCAAACAAATGTACAGTAAGTTGTATACAGCATTGGATAATGATACTAAAATATGCATTTATTAATTAAGCAGTGCTGTTGGGGGAGGGGGGGGGAACAATTTTTCAGAATTGTTTTTAATTCATATTTAGTGAGTTTGTATACCTTTATTACTAACTTTGGATTAAACAGGCAGTGAAGTTGTCTCTGTTTTCCTGTGTGCAATAAACATATAAACAGAAATGCGCAGACTGATTAAGATGAAATGATTTAAGACACCATCCCGTCCTGATTTATATTGTGTGTATGATTTGCTTTTTAAGCTTAATAAGTTACAGTTATTTGGATATGTTTTTGTTATAAATGTGTTATCCGTTTTTGTAAGTATAGATTACTTTAATACATGAATATATTCTTCTCATGGTTGATTTATTTATGTGAAGTTTACTATGGGGTATATTTATTTGGGGTAAGTTTGTTGTCTGATATTATAAGTGTCTATAATATTAAGGTTTGTGTTTGTAGATTTCAGGAAAACATTACTTTTTTGTTAACTCTTTCTTTATATCTGTGCCTGCTTGTCAGCCTTCCGTTTTATTTTGATAAGTTTTAATGTGGAATGACATGTTGGTCATGTGTTGATCTGGAACATGTTGATTAGCTGTGTGTTTTGGTGGTGTTGCTGCTTCTGCCAGAAGTTGTTTGTTCTTAGACAAACTTTAAATCTGTGAAAGAGAAAACAAAGTGTGCATATTGTGTGTGTGTGTGTGTGTGTGTGTGTGTGTGTGTGTGAGAGAGAGAGAGAGAGAGAGAGAGGGATGAAAACATGAAGACAACAATGAATAGCAGAGAGAGAGAGAGACTGTGTGTGTGTGTGTGTGTGTGTGTGTGTGTGTGTGTGTGAGAGAGAGAGAGAGAGAGAGGGATGAAAAAATGAAGACAACAATGAATAGTAGAGAGAGAGACTGTGAGTGTGTGTGTGTGTGTGTGTGTGTGTCTGAGAGAGAGAGAGTACGCAAATGAAAGATAGTGAGTGTGGCTTTTGCATATGAGCAGACGCATTAAATAAAAGTAAAGGGATTTTTTTGCCTGATTTTATGTTCAGCAGATTTGTTAAAAAGAGATATTTCAAAATTTTAACATGCTGTATTGCACGTGCACATCTTGGTTGTTGATGGTAGTGTGTGTGTACCTGTTTTACTTGTTCAGTCATTCACATTGGCCGCTGTTTGTGACTTCCCTTTTGCAATCACAGTGCATGTTTATATGTGTTGTCTATATATGCTCGAAATAAACTATTGAACATAACCTACATGTGTGTGTGTGTGTGTGTGTGTGTGTGGTGTTCTCTTAATGTGTGTCTGCCTGTCTTTCTATTTGGTGTCTGTATGACACCGCCCACACACACACTCACTCACACATACACACACACACACACACATCTCTCTCTCTCTCTCATCTACACACACACACACATGCACATATGCGCACGCATGTTACACAAATGCACTTAATCTGCACATGATATCCATAATCCTTTTGATGATTTTTACAGGAATGAAATTAGTCAGGTCTGAGTTTTGGGTCTGACATGCATACATATGCTACACACATGAAAAAACAACACAACCCAAAAAACAGTGTAAGCACATTTCAGACAACCACTGTTTTTTACAACATGTAAACTTTGAGACTTCACCACATCTTTCCATGTTTTTGTTTCCACATCTGTTTGATTTATCAGGTACTCCAAATGTTTAATTGCACATATACACATATAGTGTACATTCTTTGTCTCTGTCTGTGTGTGTGTGTGTCTCTCTCTCTCTCTCTCTCTCTCTCTCTCTCTCTCTCTCTCTCTCTCTCTCTCTCTCTCTCTTACACACACACACACATGCACTCACACACTTTTTGCATAAGTCATAATTGGTGCAAGAACTCAACTTCCAATATGTACAGAATGTAACAAATCCAAAATAAATGTGACCACAAGCATTCGAGCAAACAAGAACCAGAAAAAAAAGAAAATGGATTAAGAACATATATTCAATATAACAAGCCAAGACAGGTGCAAATTTTCTGTCAACTGGCCTGTTTGTTTTTTGTTGTCTTATGTTTACACTTGACAAAAGCCAGTTGGCAAAAAATTTGTGCTTATCTTGTCTTGTTACATTGAATATCCAGTATATGATTATATGCATGATATGATTCTATTTTCATGTTTTTCTGGTTTTTGAGAATGTGATAAAGAAGCCAAGACCATCTTCAAAGCCAGGCAGAACAGAATGGCTGCAAAGTCTACAACACAACCTATCATCGATTGTCTTGTCGATTTCGGCATGTAATACATGTAAAGGAGTTCTGCACCTTTAGTTCTCTTGCTTTTCTGTCAAACAGCAACTGTTCAGCATTATTAAATTGATTATACATTGCTGTTACCAGCATACTCTGTCATTTTAGGACTGTTCCATACCAACCCGCTATGTACTGTCAGTTTCATCAGATGAGGTAATAGGTTTAAAAAAAAGGGGGAAAAAAAGCATCTCTCCACCAAGTCTGCATTAGCAAATCCAATCAATATTTTTGTGAGACTTGTAATGGTCAGATAGCAGAATGACAGGCACAAAAATCAGGCAGTTTTGTTGTCAGACTTTCAATTGGAAGGTCTGATTTGGTCCTGCCTGAGCATCTCCTGGTGGTTAAAGAGTGAAGATTCATTATCATCATCAGGTGCCCTGCTGCATAGCGTTGGCAATCATGGCCCTCCATACAAACTTATCTCTTGTCATTGCAAGTACATCTCCCACCCTTTCCATCTTCAGCCACCCTGCAAGTCCATCCAATATTTTCTCCTTGGGTCTGCCTGGTGTTCTCTTTTGCTCCAGCCTTCCTGTTGTGACCAAGTGTTCTAATTTCCCTTTCTTCATAAAATGGCCTGTAAATGTTGCATGTCTTTTCCTAATCTTCTTTATCAATGATCTTCACGTGTCTGCCTCCTTCAAGACTTTCTCGTTTGTTATCTTTGCTGTCCATGGAACTCTCAGCATTGTTATTAAAAACCGCATTTCATTTGCCTGAACCCCCTTTGTAATGCAGCACATCATGTACACACTGTAATATTCTGTAAGCTATGTCGGTGTTCAGTGGCTTATGGAAACAAAAGATATTTAGCATGCTCACATACCAGATTATATCACACAGGTATACAGTCGCTTACAGAAACATGAAAATATCTAGCATGCACACCCACCAAATACAGCGTATGCAGACTGTTTAGCAGCACACTGTCTGCACAGAATGGGCCAAGCAAAGAGTATAAGTTCTTCTGAGAAAATATTCCTCGGAAATTTAACAACAACAACAAAAAAGAAGAAGAAGAAGAAAGCAAATATATTAATATTTCCATCATTCTGATGGTGTTAGTTTTTCATAGGTCTGTTCGCCATCCCCTTTCAAGACTTGTTAGCATGTAGATTTAATAAGTCTGGCAGATGGTGGCTGGCAGAGTTGGTTGGAGCGTATATTGAACTATCTGATTGCAATGAATCTCTCTTGAGCAAATACCAAACTGCAGATTTATCTATCTTTCTTTCCCTTTTCATTTGCATGTGTGTGTGGTGCGAGTGTGTTTGGTCACATTTACTGTGTTGATATTGTTACATTAATAAGGTCTCAACTGTCCAAAGGGTCATATGGTTTGTTTGTATCAAACCCACGGAAATCTGGGAATGGGGGGAAGACGATGACGAATAGGAATTTTCCATTCTCACTGTCTGCCTTGTCTACGTACACAGATAACCACACCTAAACAGAAACCTGGGAAAACAAAATAAAACCAAAAAAGCATCAAAAAACAAAAGAACAAACACCACCACATCGTAATGTTTCAAAACTGGGAGGCATGCTTCTAAAAGTCACCACATTCTGCCCCACCCCCATTTTACCCACATACATCCCACTGTCAGGAGATTGTCTCCCATAACGATTACAATCATAGATTTCTGTAATTAGACATTTGGAATAATGGCTGTCCCAAGCAAGCTAGTTCGCTTTCGATTCTCTGGCGAGCAGGCTGCTCGATTTCCGCAGTTGGTGAGTACTTTTGGCTGTTTTTCTGGTGATGTTTTTTGACAGTGTCGATAGAAACAGGAAAAAAAACTGTTACAGATATTCTGACTGGTCCCTTAATTCTTTTTTCTGCTCTTATTGTCGCATTATAAGACCTTGAATAACTCTATTAACTGGTAGCCTAAGTGAATAACTGTTATGATTACGAAACGAAACGAAGAAATCGGTGAAATGTGTGAAGGACCGAGGAAAATTGTGCATTGGTCTGTCCTGTAGATAGACCCAGTTACTATTCACTAGTCCCATTTTCGGCAAAGGTGCAGTTAAAGTCTCATTTTCATGTTCACTACAGTCTAATGATAGTCTACTCTAAATGTCAAATGAGTAATCTAGGCCGCTGTCGCCGTGTCGGTTTGGAACTGTAACCTTGAGTGAGTTTGATGCAACATTATCGGATTATGATTATTTATTTATTTATTTTTATCATTTATATATTACGTTCAATTTATAAGTCTATGGGCCAGACAAATAAACACAAGAGGTAAAGGTAATTTTTCATATGTGTTGTTGTATGTGGAGGTGTGTGTGTGTGTGTGTGTGTGTGTGTGTGTGTGAGTGAGTGGGGTTTGTTTTTGTCACTGTGTGTTTCTAATGAGCTCAAACATGTCACATACAGTGTCTTAAACTTTGCGATACTTTCATAGTAATCATACTGTTTGTTATGTTGTTTTGTTTGTTGTAGATGTTTTGTTTGAAGAAATGCTCTCTCTGACTAACTTTGACTACAAGGTAACATATTATATGATGTATAACATTGAGAGGGAATGTGTTTGTGTGTATATAACATTGAGAGGGAATGTGTTTGTGTGTATGTATGTATGTGTGTTTGTCACTGTGTGTGTATGTATAATGTGTGCGCATGTGAGTGCGTGCGTGAGTGTGTGTGTATTTGTGCATGAGTGTGTTTGTATGTCACTGTGTGTTTCTTAAAATTGTAGTCTCGTTTTTTTCTGTCTGGTTTTTATGATTTTTTAATTTTTTTATTATCTTATTCTTCGCAGAAAAGTACAGCAGCACTATTGAGAGGAAGGGAGCGTTGTTATGCCAGTCTGAGTAAAGAACAGAAAGAAAGGTTGGCGAATGGCCCGGGGCTAGAGGATTTCATCCATGGAGATGTGATTCCATCATATGAAGGAGAAGACAGCATCAGGAGAGTCAAAGGACAAAAGTAATGAGTAGCCAATAGGCTGTGCATGTTGTAGAAAATGCCCTTGTGTGTTTGACATCTTTCTGTGTCTATGTGTGAATGATTATGTATATTACAGAATCTGTGGCCTTCTGTGTGCATTTTGTTTATGTCCTAGAGCATCTGTGTGTATGTGATGTGTGGTTTCTGTAACAACTTGGTCTCACAGAATCACTGTTTTCTTACTCTTTTAGCTGCCTCTAGGGCATTGTAATTTGTATGAAATGGCATGTGCCCTGCTTTACTACTGCCATAATGCCTATATTATGTATATATGGTGTCCCATTTCATTGCTTGAATGTTCATTCTCCCCCTGTGACAATGCCGGGTGTTCTTTCAGTATAAATAGTATCCCCACCTGATGAAAATTCTGTGCTAGAAATTTCCTCTTTTTTGTAACTTGCTTTGTTTCTTTCTTTCTCCTTTGCTTTCTGTCATTTCTTCCTATTATTTTCTGCCTTGCTGGTGCATTTACCTGTATGTGTTCGATAAAGTGTTACGTACTTTCTCTAGGATTGATAATTGGGTACGTATGTTAAGTGCATTTTTGGCTGCAGGGATATGAGATATGGCTCTACACAGTTGGCTGGCAACAACAATAACAATAAAGAATGTTCATTCACAGCTGCTCCATTAAAAATTAATTAAGAACAATGCTCGCATTGGCCCAGAGTTACTTCTTTGCTTTCACTGAAGGGATATTACCATATGAGTGGGAAAGGTTTTTAGTATTTTGTCAGGTTTGGTTGGTTGATTGGCTACCTTATTCCAAGAATTTTCGTCTTGTTCTGGTGAAGGAAGAAAATCTCAACTCATAATAAGGCAGCTGTGCATCGTGCAAAGAAAAGATGAACATACTCCACTCGAGAAGCTATACCAATGATTTTTTTGACAGTTCTTGTGTAAATAAATGAAGCAATGAGTGTTTATTTGACAATTCGATAGACAGATGATGAAGACAGACACTTGTGATGCAGAGATTAAAAAGTTGGTGTATGAAGCTGTGCAACAACAGTACAAGGACGCTGAGAAAGCAAGTGGTATGTTTACTGTGGTCCTTTAAGTATGCGGCCTCCTTCACCCTTGATTTTGACAAGATGGTGATCATTTGGGGCTAGGGTTAATTTTTTAGTGGCCTAAAACGGGGGTCTATTGCTCATAAGACAATAGAGGCTTGCTCTGGAAAGTTGATATTGAACATTGACTAGGCATAGTTGTCAAGTTAATGAGTGACTAGGGTTTACACACACATGTTAATCTTTAGCATTACTGTTACATGTCTGGAATGGTAGATAATTCACACCTGTCTCTGCCACAATCGCCATTCAAGAATGTCAGTCATGTATCTTGCTCTTGTGAAAGTTCTTACTTTGTTTGGGAAACATAGCTTGTCAGCTTTAGACCCGCCAAGGTTTCATTGGATGTAATAGTAACTGCGAAACCCTCTGCCCTACCTGTAAATGTGCTTTTTGAGCAAGTTTACATGCTGTATTAGAGTGTGAACAAATATTCAGAGCAAGCAAAATGACAGCACAATTTGAGCATGAGAATGAATAGCTCACAATGCCCTCAACTCATGATTTTAAGAGTTTTTCAACCAGAATTAAAGCAAATGCTTGATGAAGATAAAACTTGTGGTTGTGATGATTCTTTAGCAGAGGAAGGTTAGGAAGTTGAGGAATATCACTAGCCTTCAGTTCGTACTCTTGGCCCTGGGAGTTCGAAGCAGTTGCCAATTATTCTAGATTAAATTCTGATTTAATAAAGATGAAACCATATATTTTTGGAAGGATAATGATAGGACACTTGTTTTTGCCATGTCATTTAAAAATTTAATCCAAGATTTTTTTTCCCAGCAACATCAGTTTTTAATTTGTTGGTAAATAAATGTTGTTTGTTTGCCAAATTCTATAGCAGGCTAAGGGTTAAGACAGGTAAGTGCACATGTTGATCTGCCTGTATCCTGATCTTTGAATGATAGTATTTAAATCTCTCTCAGACATATATGATTAAATGTGTACAAAAAAAGAGAGTGTTTTGTATAAAGATGTGTTTTGTGTAATGATTGTTTTCAGAAGCAAAATGTATGTTCTACTTCTAGCATTTAGATTACCATGAATAAATAACAACAACAATGACAAAAATCAAAGAAAGTTACACCTGGGGCACACGCATATGCATACATGCACGCATGCACACACACACACACACACACACACCACACACACACACACACACACACACACACAACACACACACACACACACCACACACACAACACACAACACACACACACACACATTCAGAATTGCTAATTTTTTAATTGCTATTGCCGTATCAGCATAATAAAGTTTGACTGTTTGTGTCAGACTCAGACTACCACAATGGCTCAAGAGAGAAATACCAATGGGGGAAAACTACAGTCAGCTGAAATCTTCACTGAGAAATCTCAACCTTCACACAGTAAGCTGTTTCTTTATGAACAGAAAACAATGGAAGAATATTATGGTCATCTAAATGAAATGAACAGAAACGCATCACACAAGCACACACTCACATGCACAGACACTCGCAAATCCATGGAATACATGCACGTATACTCACACCAACAATTACACACTCATCCATCAGACATTCACCTGTATCTCTCACACACACACGCATGCATGCATGCACCCACACACGCGCACACACACAGACAGACTGACACGCGCGCGCACACACACACACACACACACACACACACACACACACACACACACACACACACACACACACACACACACACACACACACCTATGCACACACAAAGATCTTCTCACACAAGCACACACATACACACACATGTGCATATGCATGCATGTATGCATGCATACGGATACACAACATGAACAGGTGTGTGCACTTGGTTTGTAATCAAGAGTTTTGAAGTAGGAGCCTGGGAGAAGGAGTCTGGAGAATGCAAACAAAGCAGATGCTATGAATGAATGAATGAAATTAATCGGCAACAAAATCTCCATGCTATAAAGCATGCTCGCGGCGCACGTGGGGGGGAGGGGGGCACAAAACAATTCCACACAGCCTTTGCCAACATTCAATATAATCTATTACAATGTGTAGTTCATTGAGAATTGTCTTGTTTTGAATTTTCTCATAGATTGTAATTAACACGTTTCTGACCATTCAGTACTGCTGGGTTTGTTGACCCTGGACCAAATAATTGTGACTTGCAAACAGTGCTGTAGGTTGCGTCACGTAAAATCATCTGACGTGTTTGTTTTTGAGCAGATTTGCTTGAAACTTTGTGAAATTGCTTAAAACGAGTTGCTTGTATATTGAGCAATTTGCTAATTGCAAAACATAATGATATTTGAATACTTCAATTTGACCATGCTTACGTATAGGCCCTTACTGGCACCGTGAAATTGATGAATGGTTTGACTTGTTTTATTACAGTGTTCACAAACATTGAACAGTCATTACTGCCACTGCCATTCAACACATCACTGTCACTGTTTTTGAAAATATTTTCATTGAATTGTCACAAAAATCACTGTCAAAAATCATTGCTCAGATTTTCATTGTTCTCAGCATGAAGTTTGTGTGTGAAGATTTTGTCAGGCTCATGTACAGCAATGTTAAAAAGAATCTTAGCTGTGATATTGAACGAATAGAAGAAGTTTTCATTTACAGTAACATGAGTTAGTTCTGGTAGTGATTTCCCCCAGAAACTTTATTGTGGCGAAGTCCTACCTTCTTCTGTTTTCCCCAGCAACAGTCTAAACCAATAATTATAGTCACAACCAGCAATTCGTCAGTCGTGGTCCACAAGTAAAATTTGTGCATAAGATAAATAGTCAGTTGCGGTCATAAAGGTGTTAAGATATAAGCATATGCTGAGTCTGTCTTGAAAATTGTTGTGTTTCCAATTTTCTCATGATTTCTGAGGAATGAGTTGGAGATTGTGTGGCTTAATGACGAAAGCACCTGCTCAGGATGCAAGAAACCTCGGTTTGAATCTGAATCACAGATTAGACAGGGATTTTTCTTCCCCTGTCCACTAGTCTTTGAGAGGTAGTCCAATGCTCATCTTTCAGATAAGCGATAACCCAAGGTTCCATTTGCAGCATGCACTCTATGCACATTAAAGATCCCACACCAACAAAAAGTTCTCCCTGGAAAAATTCTGTAGAAAAAAATTCATAGGGTAAAGAGAAAAAAACATGTACAGAAAAAGATATGTATAAAAATGATGGCACTGCTGTGTAGCAACAGACTGCTTATGGAGAGCAGCACAAGTTTTACATGGTAAACTCACTGTGATGAGGAAAACAATAAGTACAAGTACTAGGTATAGGCCTGTACTCATTCTCTTTGACAGATGTGTTGTTTTGATTTTTCTTGTAAATTGAGAGGAATGAATTGAAATAACAACAACAATGTGTGTTTATCTACTTTCAGTTTTTATCTTCTTTTCCTTTCTGTACTTTTTTTTTAAATTTTCTGAATTTTTAGAATTGTTTTTAATTTTCTTTTAATTTAGAATCAATGAGTAAAAAAATGTAGACCTCTAGACCTTCCTTACACAGTGTGAAAACTTAGTTAAAAAAAAAAAAGTTTTGTGAACAGAGTTACAGGTTTAGGCATGTGTATTTTGCAGGTTTGTGAGGAGGCAAAATGTCCCAATATTGGAGAGTGTTGGGGAGGGCAGAGTGGGACAGCCACGGCAACCATCATGGTTAGTTGAATGTGTGTGTGCGTGTGTGTGTGTGTATGTGTGTGTGTGTGTGTGTGAGTGTGAGTGTGTGTGTGTGTGTGTGTGTGTGTGTGTGTGTGTGTGTGTGTGTGTGAGTGCGAGTGCGAGTTTGTGTGTGTGTGTGTGAGAGAGAGAGAGAGGGTGTGGGAGAGTGTGGTGTGTGTGTGTCAGGGAGGGAAAGAGAGAGAGAGAGATGCATTTAGGGTGGATCCTCTCTGTGTAATGATATTCTCTTTACAAACTAAATGTGCTGTGTCAGAAATAATCTACAAGTACAACACATGAAGTTACACATCGGGCTTGAAATAAGTCTTGTTTTATTTTCTTTTATTTTATATTTGATTGTTTGCTATGTTTGGCCTTCCTTTGTATTGGCTAGTGGAATTATCTGTGTGTTTCCTTTTTTTATGTTTTGAGTGTATTTTACGTTTATTTTGTGTGTTCCCACATTCACACACATAAAAGTATGCACATACACAAACACACACACAGAACACACATAACACACGTATACACACACACAGAACACACAGAACACACACACACACACACACACACACACACACACACACACACACACACACACACACACACACACACACACACACACACACACACACACCACACATGGCAACTCATTCATACACTCAACACACACACACACACACACGGCAACTCATTCATACACTCACACACACACCCATACTGCACACTCTACACACACTCTCACACATTCACACACATAAAAGTATGCATGCCACACACACACACACACACACACACACACACACACACACACACACACACACACACACACACACACACACACACACACATTCACACACACACCAACACTGCACACTCTACACACACTCTCACACATGCACACACATAAAAGTATGCACGTACACACACACACACACAGACACACACACACACACACACACACACACACACACACACACACCACACACACACACACACACACACTCACTCACTCACGTAAACACACACACAAACACTCTCTCTCTCTCTCTCTCTATATATATATATATATATATATATATATATATATATTATATATAATATATATATATATATATATATATATATATTATATATATATTATTGTTATGTTGTTGCTTGTAAGGATCTTGCCAGTAGAGCTAAAAATGCATTGTTATGGATTATGAAGAAACTTACAGTCTTAATAATAATTCTTTGGAACTGTTTGTTAAGCTTTTTGATTCCCAGATCCATCCAATTATGCAATATGGCTCCAAAATTTGGGGGCTAGAGAAAGCCGTTGTTCATTGTGAATCGGTTCATTTGTTTGCCTTTAAAAAGTTTTTGGGAGTAGATAGGAGAACGCCTAATGATTTTGTGTATGGCGAAACTAATCGTTACCCTGTATATGTGAATTCTGCTGTTAATTGTATCCGATATTGGCTCAGATTATTACATATGGATAAATTTAGGATACCATGGAAAGCATATAAAATGCTGTATGATCTAGATGCCAATGGTAAGAAAAACTGGGTATCGAATGTACGTTTGTGTTTGTACAAATATGGATTTGGATATGTGTGGTTATATCAGGGAGTCGGTAGTGCGAATGGCTTTATTCGTATTTTTCGTCAACGCTTGATAGACTGTAGATGGCAGGACTGGAATTATCATATTAACAACAGCGAAAGATTTAATTTATACAGAACATTTAGTAGTGTATCTGAAATAAAACTGTATTTGCAGCTAAATTTAGAACGACATGTGAATATATTACAACAATATTTAGGTTTGGTGTATCTGATTTGGCTGTACATTGATATAGATATAAAGTATTAAATAATAATGATTTATTATGTCCATTATGCAAAGAATCTAAAGAAGACGAAGTACTACTTTGTCTTTTGTTGTAAAGCACTTACAGATTTTAGGGAAAAGTTTATTCAGCCTAAGTATTATAGACAGCCTTGTCTGTTTAAACTGTGCTTGTTGTTGTCATCAACAAATATAGGTTGTCCACAAATTTTCTGTGTTCTTATATAAAGCTATGAAATTTAGAGAAAATGCTGTGTCATAAGATGAGTTATTGATATGTATAAATATAATTCAAACCTTTTTGTGCATTATTTAAAAGGTATTGTATTGTTCACATACCCCTTCATAAGGGGCCAAGGCCTAATATGAATAAACTATCTGAAGTCTGATCTCTCTCTCTCTCTCTCTCTCTCTCTCTCTCTCTCTCTCTCTCTCTTCTCTCTCTCTCTCTCTCTCTCTCTCCTCTCTCCTCCCTCCCTCCCTCCTCTCTCTCTCCCCACACAGGCAGTGTTATTGTGTTTGCAGTGAGTCACAGTGAAACAAGCTTTATCTTTAAGCACTTATATGAGCAGATATTCAAAGCAGTGACAAACAAATGAAATGACTGATCATAGGAGTACTACCATATATACATAGCAATAGCAGGATACTGCTATGATATTGACCTTCATGTCGTTGACTTGGCATTAGCAGTTTCTCTTCCATTGTGTAAAGGTACTTGGAGACACCTGTACCCGCGGTTGTCGCTTTTGTTCTGTCAAAACGGCCAAAAACCCACCACCCCCTGATCCCAATGAACCAGTCCACACAGCTGAGGCCATCACACAATGGGGACTGGATTACGTAGTGCTGACTTCTGTGGATAGGGATGGTAAGTAATTTTTGTGAATGTTGACATTTCTCCTCCCTGTTCATTATTTCATATTCATATATTCATTTTCCTGTTAATTTGTTTTGTCACAGTGGATTTACTATGTGAAACTCAGGCTGCTCTCCCTGTTGAGAACGCATTGCTGCAGTGCAGCACCACTTTGTTGTTATTTTTTAAACCAAGACTTTAGAAAGTCAAGAAGGCAAATTGGCCTTTAAGGGGAGGGGTAAGAAATCAGCTGTCTCTTCAATGTTACATACCAGGGCAGCCGGGCAAAAGCCCTGCTTTTCACAATTTTCAACTGTTGTGGAATCTTTAGTGTGTACAGGCCAGAAGGCACACGGTCTGACTTGTTTTTTTTTATCCCACTCCAAAGGATTAGACATTCAGTTCCATTTTCTGGACAAACTAAGGAAAAAAGTTGAGGCCTCAATGGGAAACGAACTCAGGAGCCTCAAATTTAGTTATTGGCAGGTGAACGCCTGAACCATTCTGCCACTCTTCTCATTTGTAACTGATTTTAAGGTTGCGATTTTATGTATCTGTGCATGGATTAAAGGATGGATGGACAGGCAGATGTAGAAACATGCATTTATGTACTCGTATAAGTGATCCATGGTCACAAAATCACCCATATATTGCAGTTTACTCATTTTTAATTTTTCCTACCAGGAAAAAAGTACAGATTGTCTTGTTCTTATCTTGTTATATTAAATTCACGTTTGAATTCTAATTTCCTGTTTTTCTGATTCCTGTTTGTTTGAACATGGGCAAGAAATTTATTTTGGATAGCAGATTCTGCAGTTTGCAGTGATACCCATTTTATTTCTCTCCTGTGAAAATGACTGGAGATGTGGTGTTCTTAAATCTGTGAATGCAGGATCAGCCATTTTGAGAAAACAAGCTTCAAAAGTTTTTACCACACAACTGATTGAAATCCTTAGCGACAGGTCAAATCTCAGTGAAATTTACTAAAACTTTTTAACCCCTTCATTGCCAATGTTGTTTTATTTTTTAGGCCTGGAGCTTTCCACATGCTCAGGAAAAAAGTTGTATCACTACAATGTACACTAAAACTACTGTAGTGTCCCTATTTGTGGGAATCTGTGTAACATGAAAATACACAGAATGATGCATTAGGCATAATAAGTTGTACTTTTCAGATGATTTGTTTAGTTATTTTTTTAAGTTGATATGTATGATATTTTATGAATATTCCCACAAACCATTACCCTATTCCTCCTCTTCTGACATGAAATATTACCTGCCCATGGTGAGCAGTTCTCACTTCTCATTCTGTGAATAATGAGATTGTTATAGAGAATGTTATTCTCTATTCTCTGTATCTGAGGTTGTCGGCTGGTTTCCAGAATCGACTCTTGCCACAAACCCTTTCTGAATGTGCTGTATGCAAATTGACTCTCAGTATCTGCTCTGTATGGTGCACATTTCTCACCAACGGTAGATAATAAACCCTGTTGTGAGGTTCGTCTTTACCAGAATTGTCTTCTGAATCATCGGTGAATCAGTAATAATTTCTTCAAACTCCTCAAACACTGTCTAACCAAGAAAATCTGCACAATTGAGTGACAGTCCTGGCATCACTGTTTTGGTAAAAACTGGTTTTGACTCTTGGAAAAACAATATCAGTTTTGTGAGAGTCGCATTGGTCACATAGTGATGTAAAGGAAGCAAATCACCCTTTTTTTTAACCCTTTCTGATATTGGCAACATCAGTTCGTGGTTCTCTCCCATTTACATCATGCTAAAACATAATTATGGTGAAAAACATCTGTTAATTCTACATTTGTAAACATGACACAAAGGGCTGATTTGATGGAATGCAATTTAATTTGCAATTTTCATGCATTCAGTGAAGGTTGGTGTTTTCTGCTTGCTTATTTTTGAATATCAAGATCATACAGCTGCAGGCATCAAAAACAGCAAAGTCAGAACTAAAATAATTTTTTGTAATATCAAGAGGTTGTTTTTTTTCAAAGTGTACATGAGAAATGATAGAACAGATATCTGTGTACTTCAGACTGCAAAAATCCCAATTATCACCATCTGACTCCTGATAAATGTTTTGAGCATCTAGAGCAACTTGTCCTGTGTCACTTGTGGATGATTTGGTCACAGAGGGTCACATAGCTGTATGGGTGGATAGGAATGGATAAATGGATGGATAGATCTATGTAGACCATGTGCAGAAGTATGGAACATGGATGGTTGGATGATTCAGCTTCTCAGTAAACATAGTGCCAGCAACAGGAGGTACATATTTGCAAATTTGTTTGTGCATGCCCTTGTGCTTTTGGGTTTGTATGCTGGAAGGGGGATCACACATTTTATGACACTGATATTTTGTCTGTGTGCATGTGCATGTATGTGTGTTTGAGTGTGTGTGTGTGTGTGTGTGTGTGTGTGCACATGTGCACCCATTATTCATGTTTGTTGTTTGATTTTTTAACAGATATGCCAGATGGTGGGGCAGCTCATTTTGCTCAGACTGTCAGAGAAATCAAAGCAAGGTACATTCACAAGATTAAATGGACACATTAATAAGATCCTTGCAATATTGTTGTTGAAGGTGTCTTTATGCAAAGTCCACAATGATTTGTCAGTAACAGTTTGAATTTTAGTTGTTTGAAGCCAGTTTTAACATACACAAAATGGATTATCAGGATTTGTTTTGTGTTCTCATCAGTCACCGAAGCATTCACTCACAATGACAAAAGCTCAAGGGTACAAAACACATACAGACCAGGAGGGGGAGGGTAGGAGGGGAGTAGGACAAAAGGGTGAGCACATACAGGGGAAATGATTGCTGGACAAGAAGACATGTCTGCAAGTCAGACTTTAAGGAAGGCAGAGTATCTGACTGTCAAATGGACAGGGAAAGCTGGTTCCAGTTGTATGAAACAGATACAAAAAGTGGCGACCACATGGACATGGCAGTGCAGCCCATGAATAAAACAAAGAAAAAAGATGGTAAGGGTTTCACCCAACAGTATTATAAGTCAGTGGATGGTCAAGCAAAAATGAGAGGGAGTCATAAAACACAGGTTCACAAGGATTGTAAACATTGTTTTGAAAAAGAACTTTCGTCAGAAAAGATAAATCAAAGCTACTGCTTTTGCAGTATTTGTTTCACTGACACATATATGGTTGATGTGCAGGAAACCTGAGATATTGGTAGAATGCCTGACACCAGATTTCCGTGGAGATCTGACAGGAGTGGACACTGTGGCAGATTCTGGGCTGGATGTGTATGCTCACAATATGGAAACAGTGGCTGATCTACAATGGTCTGTTTACTTTCTCTGTATGTGTGTGTGTGGGTGGATGGGTGGGTGTTTGTGACGTGTGCTTGTGTGTGTGTGTGTCTGTCTGTCTGTCTGTTCTGGCTTTTTCTTTCAGGGAATAGAAGTGGTGGGTCTTGGGGTGTTTTTAAGTGTGTCGTTTCTGTACAGCAAGTTGAAATAATTTCAACATTTTTTGTTTAGTTTGTTTGTTTGTTTTTTGTTTTGGTTTTTTTTAGTCTTGATTTCAAATAACCTCCTTTTCCTTAAGAAGTTTCATACACAGATGAGCTCAGATTTGTACTTTTCCTGCCTGTCAGGTTTATTACAACAAAGTGATTTGTCAACAGGTTGGTTCGAGATCCACGTGCCAACTACGAGCAGTCAATGGCGGTGTTGAAGCACGCCAAACAGGGCCGTCCGCATATGGTCACCAAAACCTCCCTTATGCTGGGTCTGGGAGAAACAGATGACCAGATTCTCAGAGTGATGGAAGGTGAGATGCAGACACTATTTTGTTCGCTGAGAAGCAAGTTTGCTAACCCTTTGACTCCTGCACCCTATTCACCAATTGCAAAACCTTAACTCATTGACTCTTCTAACATATCTACCAGCTTCTTGCAGGAAACTGATGGATAGGGTGAGGGAATCAAAGGGTTAAGTTTTTGCTTTGCGAGCATGGTTGACAATGCAGGATGCCGGTGGACAGGGTGCAGAAGTCAAAGTGTGAACAAGACTCCTGCACTAAATGTTTTGATTCAAAGAAGTAAGTGGAGGGCGAGTGTGATCATTCCAGCTAGACAGTGGAGGTGCCCGGTTTAGGACTCGGATGGATGTGGAACAGTGTAGGCTGTGACTGAAGAGGCCGATTCTTTAGTGGCAGTCCTTTGCACAGATGATTGCATGAAAGCTGACAGCTGTTGCTGGGTGGTCACTGTTGCAGCTTTCTTTCTCTCTCTTCTCTCCATCCAGTCTTTTACTTCTCCTCTGCAGTGGCGATGCCTGCACATACAGCCTTTTACCAGGCACAACGATTTGTAGCCGTGTCTTTCCCAGATGTCCACACTGATATCAGCAGACTTCAGATTACGTTTGCAGACACCCCTGTACTGCATAGTTTTTATTGGGATTGGTAATTTGGTACATGTAATAACTGTGCATACATGTGTGTGTGTGTTTTGTTGTTCTAAGGAAAGGTGATGCGCAGATACAGTGTTTGGTAATTTAGGCCAGTTTTTTTGTTTTAGTATACTTAGTAATGTTTATACATTTGTATTCAGTTTTTGTAATCCTTTTATGATAAATTGGGCAGAATGGTCAGAGCCAAAGGCACAACATTTGATTAAGTACATGAATGCATCAATATGTGTACTTAATTTTCTTTTCCATTAATTTCAGGCTCATCAAGGTGGTGTGTGTGTTTTGAGATGGTTATATCACTGTAGCTGGTCTTTAAACAATAATATTGATAATAAAACTTCTGTCTGCAGATCTGAGGAAGATTGATGTGGATTGCTTGACACTAGGACAGTACATGCAGCCAACCAAAAGACATTTGAAGGTAAAAAAAAGATAATGTTGGCGTGTGCTATACACACACCTTTGTCCTCTGTGTTTATAATTAATACCATCTTGAATGTGTATACACATGTTTTTGTTGTTGTTTGGCCTACACTGTGCAGGTTTTTTTTTTGTTTTTTTTTTGCTGCACAGTCTTCATGCTTTGTCTTTGGTGGGTTCAGATATGTCAAGTTGGCTTGTATGGTTGTCTGAAAGTGTTATTAAATTCAAAACATGACTATTCACCTCTCTCCACACACACACACACACACAAACACATCTTCATGATCATTCACCTCTCTCCACACACACGCACACACACTCACTCACACACACACACACACACACACACACACACACACACACACACACACACACACACACACACACACACACACACACACACACACACAACACACACACACACACACACACACACACACACACACACACACACACACACACACACACACACACACATATATATATATATGAAATTATATTTGCACCCAGTCAACATGTACGATACATGCACAAAATCATACACAGGGTTCGGAGTTTGTTCAAGACGGATTCTTTGCATTCTTCAAGAGGGATTCATTGCGCTGGGACAATTCCATATCACTCCACCTACGTCCACCAGCAGTTATCTAGCAGATTCCTTGAGCCTGTGCACTGGCAAGGTCTTGAAATAGGGAAGGAAACTGGATCTGTGAAACACTTGACACCTCCTGAATGATTGAAGCTTTAGGGTGGGCAGCAAACATCGGGCCAGTTTTTATGTTGTGGGATGGGATTGAACTAAGATGTGGTATCTTCATAGACATTGACTGTGGGTCAGTATTTATCAAGAGTTTGTTGGTGTCACCCAGTTGGTGCATGATTGAACACATAACCAAATACTGTAAATGTGTTTTTATGAGTGTGTGTGTGTGTATGTATGTATGTGTGTGATGTGCATATGTGTGTGTGAGCTGGCTTTTTCTTTCAGGGAAGAGGAGTGGTTCTAGTAGGGTTCAAGGGTTGTTTTGTTTTCAGTGTGTTATTTCTGTTTATCTGGACTAATTTTCCCATGTAGGCCGTACATGTGTGTGTGTGTGTTTGTGCACACATGTGTATATGCGTTTACATGTGTGCATCTACATGTGCGTGTGTGTGTGTGTGTGTGTGTGTTTGCATGCGTACATCCATGCATGTGTGTGTGTGTGGTGCACAGGTGAAAGAATACCTGCATCCAGACAAATTCCAGCACTGGCAGGAAGTGGGGGACAAGATGGGGTTTGCCTACACCGCCAGTGGGCCCCTGGTTCGATCGTCCTACAAAGCAGGTAGGCTGGCTCCACTTTTTTTATGATAAGATTTTCCCATTACTCTTTTTTTGAAAATTATGGGGAATAATAATAATAATACTGATGATAATGATAATTATAATAATGATAAAATGATGATAATACCAATAGTAGTAATAATAATATCAACAGCAACGATAATGATTATGATAATTCCAATTGTGTCGCACAGCTCATGTCAAACCATGCTTGGTGCACTTTAAATGTGAGGGGGGGGGGGGGGGGGGGACTTGGGTGGATTGCCATGACAGTATATTAATCAGTGGAATCAAATTGAGGGAGCACAACTTTTCCATTAAACTGCACAATTATGACCAAAGTATAAAAAAAATTAACTACAAAGAAAATAGACATGAAAAAAAACACGACTGGAAAATAGAAGAAATGAATGTGTAAAATTCCAATGGAAAATAGAAGAAATGAATGCATAAAATTTCATTTGAAACGTATAACATACAACAAACCCCACTGGAAAATTAAAGAAATGAAGTTTCAAAATAATTTCATTTCAAGTGAATATTTTTACAGCTATTTTGGTATAAGTAGTTCAAAAAAGTATTCATAGGCTCAAAAACAACTTTCTTGGTACACAGTAATTCATTTCCATAAAATACCCCGTCCTTCCAGTACCACATCACTGAGAATACAGGTTATTGGAAAATACAAAAACAGCCACAGGTTCACACTACACTACAAAACTTTGGCCTCTTGAGTCACTATGTTGAAATGCATGTAATTCTGGGAGATTGGTCACAGTGGGTCAATTCAAACTTGTATAAAGTGTGTTAAATGACAGCATAATAATGGAATGGAAAGAACTGCTACAAAACTGAGTGCACCAGGAAAAGGTTTAATTCCCCTCAGTTGAATCCCATACACACAAGAGAACTGCTCAAAGTCTGTTTTATACAGGTGTCTGTCATGCTCTCAACCAAAAATTACAATGTCAGAAACTGATATCCACCAAGACTCCATTGTGTTTATGCAGTGTGAACACAGTTGAAAACATGCACCGATGCAGCGTAAGCATAGTTCGTCAAAACTAACAACAGATGATTAGCCTACATGAAATCAGAAGTTGGTAGTAGTAACATTAGTCCACAAAAAATGTATTAAAGGCTGTATTTATCAGGTGATATATATATATATATATATGTGACTGGTTCTTGCGAACGGGGTCACAAGTCGCAACGTGTGAACTGAGATACGGGCCTGAAAAGGTGGTGAGGGTTGATCTGGATGATTTGAGATTTTTGTTCCTACACATTGTCTGACCATTAATCTATTAATTATGGCAAAGATTAAAGTGAAATTTGGGCTGAAAGAGTGTTAAAATAACATTTTAAAGTGATAACCCATCGAGAATGTGCAGATTTTTTCCGTGAAAATGCGTGTGTTTGAGCTTTAATTTAGGCCATAAAACCGTACAGGGCCTCAGCATATCGCATACCGTTGGAATCAGCTCGCGAAATAGCTAGTATGTAGTGCAGAACCATTTTATCTATCACTTCACTAAGTTTGATGAAGATAGAATACTGGTTGCTAAGGAAAAAGCAGAGAATTTTGTTGTCCTTCTTTAACTCTGCTTTTCTCAAAATGGCCGTCCCATCACCTACTCCCTTTAAATTACTGTAACTCGCTCGATTTTCCAGTTCGACAGTTGAATTATACATCATTGGAAAGAGCATTTTTTCTGCTTTCCTGTGATATAAATATCTCTATACCCACCAAAATTAAGTTGTGACCCCATTCATGAGAACAGGTCACATATATATATATATCGGCTATATATATGTGATAGGTCGCGTGGTTAAGGGGGGGGTTTGGTGATTATGATGATATTGATGAATCGCAGCGCCAGGTGAGATGGATGAGTGGGTTAAGGGGTTTGGTGATGATTGCTGTGGTGGTCCTTTGAATCCAGAGCAGAAAGGGAAGTCTCTCAATCAAAAGACAAGTCCTCATTTCGCTACTTGACTCTTTATTATTGAGAAAAGAAGACGAGGAAGGAGACAGGTAAGAAGGAGTCAAAGAAGACAGTGCCTGTAAGACACAAAATAGGTTTCATAAATACAATGACAAAGTACACATTTTGTGAAATACCAATGTCAATGTACAAGAATGAACCACTACATTCTAACAGAAGATGTCTACATTTACAAACAAAAGCACTAGCATTTGTAAACATGCAACAAATAATTGATAACAAAAGGGTTGTGTAAAGAACTACTACATTATACCAAAATATGTGGTGTCGATATTTACATTCTAAAGCACTAGCACTTGTAAACATGGAACAATTAATTGATGACAAAACATTGAGTAACCCTTTGATAAGTTGAGGGTAAACTACCATACTGCTTGTTCGATAGCCTTAGCATAGAGTAGACTTTCAATAATGTACTGGCAAAATAATGCACAGTCATATTAAGCTGTTCGGCCGCCATGGGCTGAGTTAGTTGTAACATAACATCTGAGTGGGCAGCTATTGGACAGTTAATATTCTGTAGTGATGACAGACATAGTATTTGACTATGTGAACTGTCATCACAAACATTGGGTCTACCTTATCGAATAGCAGTCAACACACTTGAGTCATCCATTAAATATTTGCTCCATGTAGTTATGTGTAATTCTATGTCTAGTGCTAGAGATAGTGATGATAAAATAGCATAGCATATTACTAGTTAAGCTATGTCATCAAAGCAACATTCTATATTAATAATGATTAGCAGTGGTGCTGAGCAGACAAGGGATACAACAATTGGATCAATTCACTGAGCACATGTTTCATCAACTACCATTATGTACACACATACAACATTATCAAGTATAAAATAGTGCACAATAATGCATTGCATCTTGGTAGCTTTCAGACAGTTAATATTCAGTGGTGATGACATAGTAGGCCTATTTGACAATGAGAACTATTTCATCACAAACAGCACCTAATCAAATAGCAGTCAGCAGTGTTGAGAGAACAACACACTTGAGTAATCTATTACCCATTATCTCTATGTGATTAAGTATAATTCTAGATCAAGTGCTAGAGACAATGATAACAAAATAGTATAGCATATTACTATTAAACCATGTCATCAAATCAGTGGTGCTGATCAGCTAAGGGATACACTAAACAGATCAATTAGCTGAGCACGTGTTTCATCAGTCATGTCAGTATGTAAAAATACAACCTTGTCAAGTATAAAATACTCTTCCGCTGCACAACAATGCCTTGTATCTTGGCTTTTGGCAGAATATGGTTGTCCATAGTCCTACAATAGCCACATGAAAATAGGGCTAAATCTATAGTGGTTATTACATTTAAATCTCAGTTCCATCTTCACAATGGTGGCCACCACGATAAGTGCTACAGATCTTGTGAGATAGCACATCGTTTAGATCAAAACATACTTTCTCACTGTGCGAATTCTGCAAATCTAGTGCGGTACTCAATAGACTCGAGCTAGAAGCTAAAGAAAAAAGAGACACTAAAGTCTAAGCTTACTGCAAATGACAAATTATAATAAAGTGATAAAAATCCAGAACTTACTACAGTAACGCCGTGAAGTTGATCACCTGCTGTGAGATCAAGAGTGGTGGCAGGAAAGGGCACCTCTGGTAATACTGAGAGTGGCGGTGGAAAAGCACACGCTATGATGCGCCTTGTTAATTTTGTA
This sequence comes from Monoplex corrugatus, assembly GCA_030674185.1. Taxonomy (NCBI): domain Eukaryota; kingdom Metazoa; phylum Mollusca; class Gastropoda; order Littorinimorpha; family Ranellidae; genus Monoplex; species Monoplex corrugatus. The sequence continues at coordinate 47,019,902 of CM060314.1, read as the reverse complement.
CTCTGGGAACAGAGCATGATGGTCATATTTTCAAATCTCAAACCTTTCAGATGGCAAGGTCTGATTGGTTGTTCTCACCTAATTAATCAATCAACACTTAGTGTGTAGTTTTAACGCAGCGCGTCGGTACACACAAGTGAGACGCTGGTCATTGTCTGGCAGTTTCGCGAGTGGGTATGTGCTCTCTATCGAGCCACAAATACCTAAGGCGGTTGAGACAGACGCGCCCTGCGGTCATTGTCTGAGTGTTCCCGCCGGCAATTACACGGCGATTGTTCTATAATGCTACAGGAAAGGCAGCATAAATTAGTGACGGCCCCCTCTACGTTCTGTAAAACTACAACATAATACTGACTGGAGATGACGACAAAATCTTGTCATAGGCCTGCTTTAGAGTACATGTACACATTGTAGATCTGCTAATTGTTTAGCAGTGTGTTATCTACAATGTATATGTGTCATGTACTGGTTAGATCTTTGGAATGATTCATGCATAGCTATGGATAGGCAGAGGCTGTGAAATACCAGTATAATTAGGCCAAGAGAATGCAAGGCGTTTTTTATCTAGGCAAGCACGCTACACGGCGTTGCCTTTGAGCGTTGTAGGTAAATGGGGAAAGATCGTAACAGAGCAAGGCACTCTGTTACACCTCCCCCCACCAATTTGAAAACCATCGTCCGCGATGGTGCGCGAACATTGGGTAAATTCTTGAAGGCTGAAATTTGAGGGCCACCTCAAGAATTCATGAAATTGTAAAATGCTATGAATATGGTGGAGTATGGAATCCACTTGTATATTAACTAGGGTTAATTGCAATTCACTCCTGTCTGGTCTTCCTGCCTCCACCATTCACATCCTACAGCGCATTCAAAACAATGCTGCACGCCTTGTACTCAAAAAGAAAAAAGCTGACCACATATCTCCTCTCCTGGCACAACTTCACTGGCTCCCTGTATCAAAGCGCATACAGTACAAACTAGACACCATGTGCTACAAAAGCCTCAATAACGCAGCCCCCGATTACCTGTCAAGCCTACTTGAGATCTATCGTTCCCTCACGTACCCTCCGCTCTGCCTCTGATCCTCTGACTCTTCGCTTTCCACGCACTAAGCTCAATACCTATGGTCCACGAGCCTTCTCTGTTTTCTGGTCCACTCTCCTGGAACAAACTTCCTCTCTCAGTCCGTCAGCAACCTACTTTTGTCTCCTTCAAGTCCGCTCTCAAAACTCACCTTTTCTCTCCTGCATAAAATCCTAACCTCACTCAACCCTCCCCTCTGCAGCCTGTCTCCGCTCGGAGGGAATCACATGGTTATAATATATAATTGTATGCTATGCTCTCTATAATTTTCCATTGCTTTTATTCTTGCTTTTATTGCTTTTATTCTTTCTCCCCATTTATAGCCATGCGTGTGTGTGGGTGTGTGTGTGTGTGTGTGTGTGTGTGTGTGTGTGTGTGTCTGTGTGTGTGCGTGCGTGTGTGTGCGAGCGTGCATGCCTGCGTGTGTGTCTGCTTCAGCGCTTAGATTTGATTTTATCAAGATTTTGCGCTATATAAATATTGTAATTATTATTATTCATGGGCACACTGGAAGAGTTGCAATTTCAGTTCCGAAAGGACAGTTACACCGTTTGGTCAAGTTAAGACTCTGAATTGGTCATCATACTTGACAGTATGAGACACTGAAATGGCAAATGCCTTGACATAATAAGCTAAAGAAAGTAGCATTTGATAAGTTCACTAAAGCCTCTTTGCCATACCTATGCATCAAAACATTCATTATGGGAAACAAAATGACAAATGTATAAAACTACATGTAAATATAAAGAGCATTACATTCTAACATGTCAATCGAAATTCCAAAGGCATGTGTACTACATTAGCACATGCTCAGTGAAAAAGAGGAATTATCAAATACAATGTGGCAATCCAAGTGTTGAATGGCATGCTTACTACATGCTAATTAAAAGAATGACTAAATATGATGTTCATAGCTGTGATGAAATAGATTACCAATTTTAAACACATACAAAATTTGGGTCGGATATTATCTGTCCATGTCAATGGTCTGTAGAACCTGGAAAAAGAATTAACACATTGTCCCATTCTGGTATGACTCACTACGTCCTGCTCAAGAGACATGTTGACCGTCTTGGAGGGACTGGTGTTGTAGGCTGCTCTGGTACAGTGGGCTCAGGTGCTGTTGTCACCGGGGACTGTGTTGTTCTTGGCTGTGGCTGTGGGCAGACTAGCCACTGCTCATCTTCGGAGTCAGATGACTCCGGGTCTGGTGGTGGCTTCATGTCTGGCATGGACCCAGGTGCTGGCAGGAGGTGGATTCTGGAAATGGCCTGGTGAGGGCCACCTGCCAGTGACTGGACTGTGTAGATGTGACGGTGCTGGGGATGGCGTGCCGTCACACAATACAGGTCCGGCGACCAGGTGTTGGTCCATGCTGTGCTGGAACCAGGAATCATATCCCGCAGGTAAACATACATGCCTACCTGCAGGTCGTCATCAGCTGCTGGTGTAGACGTCACCTGCTCCGGTGCTGCTGGGTCCTGTCGTTGACCATCATGGCTCGGGTGGCCTCTGGATCGACGGTGTCTGCGGGGCACTGGAACAGGACGTGCACCGGCAGCTCTAGAGGTGCTGACCGCACTCAGGTTCTGGCTGGCACAGGGGAGATTGGGGGCAGCAGCAGGTTTGGAGGGCTGACGAAGAAGAGAGGGAGAATGGGGCAAGGGAGAAGGAGTTTTGGCAGGCTTGGACTTGCCTGGATGCTGCTTCTTCCTCTTGTGCCCTGCAACTTGTCTGTGGGTGACTGCAGGGTTTGCACTTCGCCTTGCAACTCTCTTGGGTGCAGCCTGCCGTCGCCGCTTGCCTCTCTTCTCGTACCGGCGCCGGTTCCAGCTTCTGTCTTCAGTGTGGCCAGCCCGGTCACACCAAAGACAGTGTTCTGGTGGCTGCTGTTGCCGTGGTGACGGTCGCCATTGGCTAATGTGGAGAGGTGGTTGCCATGGTGGTTTCTTCGCAGCCACAGTGTCGCGCCGCTGGAGTTCTTGGTCTATGCTGGCACCGAGTTCTGCCAGCTGTGCCTCCATACGGGCGATGACTGGGCTGGAGTTGGCCACTATCAGCTGTGCCAGGTGGTCAGCTGTCCTCTCTCATCCACCGCAGGGCCTCCATCTTGGCTCCCTCGAAGGTGGTGTCCGGATGATCTCTTATGTATCGCCGGACATCCCTCCTGAGAGCGCCTGGGGAGAGACCACAGACGAAGGCGTCCCGAAGCTGTGTTGGTGACAATGTCCCCTCTTCAGCTTGGTTGGCCTTCATCCAGAGTACGCGTAGGTGAGTCGCGTACTCAATGACAGTCTCCCCCTTTCCCTGCTGCCTGTTGTAGAAGGTGGCAGCAAGGGTTGTGGAGTCCCTCTGGTCACCCCAGTTGTCCTGGATGATCTTCAGGATCTTGTCTGGAGTGTCCACTCTTGCCGTTGGTTGCCATAGCACCTCCCGACGAGCTGGACCCTCTAACGATGACATAAGCCAGAGGGCAGCTGCTTTGTCATCCAGGGGCTGGAGCTGAAGAAAAAGCTTGGCCTCCTGGATAAAGTTGTCGACTACTGAGGTGCCTTCGTCGCCTGACAGCTTTGGTAGCTTGTAGAGCTGTGAGTTTGACATGGTTTGGCAACTTGATACTTGTAGCACTGTCTTCTTGTTTCTGTTCCCTTTCCGAATCTGGATCCTGCTCGCTAGCGCCAGGTGTGATAGGCTCGTGGTTAAGGGGGGTTAAGGGTGATGATATTGATGAATCGCAGCGCAAGGTGAGATGGATGAGTGGGTTAAGGGGTTTGGTGATGATTGCTGTGGTGGTCCTTTGAATCCAGAGCAGAAAGGGAAGTCTCTCAATCAAAAGACAAGTCCTCGTTTCGCTACTTGACTCTTTATTATTGAGAAAAGAAGACGAGGAAGGAGACAGGTAAGAAGGAGTCAAAGAAGACAGTGCCTGTAAGACACAAAATAGGTTTCATAAATACAATGACAAAGTACACATTTTGTGAAATACCAATGTCAATGTACAAGAGTGAACCACTACATTCTAACAGAAGATGTCTACATTTACAAACAAAAGCACTAGCATTTGTAAACATGCAACAAATAATTGATAACAAAATGTTGTGTAAAGAACTACTACATTATACCAAAATATGTGGTGTCGATATTTACATTCTAAAGCACTAGCACTTGTAAACATGGAACAATTAATTGATGACAAAACATTGAGTAACCCTTTGATAAGTTGAGGGTAAACTACCATACTGCTTGTTCGATAGCCTTAGCATAGAGTAGACTTTCAATAATGTACTGGCAAAATAATGCACAGTCATATTAAGCTGTTCGGCCGCCATGGGCTGAGTTAGTTGTAACATAACATCTGAGTGGGCAGCTATTGGACAGTTAATATTCTGTAGTGATGACAGACATAGTATTTGACTATGTGAACTGTCATCACAAACATTGGGTCTACCTTATCGAATAGCAGTCAACACGCTTGAGTCATCCATTAAATATTTGCTCCATGTAGTTATGTGTAATTCTATGTCTAGTGCTAGAGATAGTGATGATAAAATAGCATAGCATATTACTAGTTAAGCTATGTCATCAAAGCAACATTCTATATTAATAATGATTAGCAGTGGTGCTGAGCAGACAAGGGATACAACAATTGGATCAATTCACTGAGCACATGTTTCATCAACTACCATTATGTACAGACATACAACATTATCAAGTATAAAATAGTGCACAATAATGCATTGCATCTTGGTAGCTTTCAGACAGTTAATATTCAGTGGTGATGACATAGTAGGCCTATTTGACAATGAGAACTATGTCATCACAAACAGCACCTAATCAAATAGCAGTCAGCAGTGTTGAGAGAACAACACACTTGAGTAATCTATTACCCATTATCTCTATGTGATTAAGTATAATTCTAGATCAAGTGCTAGAGACAATGATAACAAAATAGTATAGCATATTACTATTAAACCATGTCATCAAATCAGTGGTGCTGATCAGCTAAGGGATACACTAAACAGATCAATTAGCTGAGCACGTGTTTCATCAGTCATGTCAGTATGTAAAAATACAACCTTGTCAAGTATAAAATACTCTTCCTCTGCACAACAATGCCTTGTATCTTGGCTTTTGGCAGAATATGGTTGTCCATAGTCCTACAATAGCCACATGAAAATAGGGCTAAATCTATAGTGGTTATTACATTTAAATCTCAGTTCCATCTTCACAATGGTGGCCACCACGATAAGTGCTACAGATCTTGTGAGATAGCACATCGTTTAGATCAAAACATACTTTCTCACTGTGCGAATTCTGCAAATCTAGTGCGGTACTCAATAGACTCGAGCTAGACGCTAAAGAAAAAAGAGACACTAAAGTCTAAGCTTACTGCAAATGACAAATTATAATAAAGTGATAAAAATCCAGAACTTACTACAGTAACGCCGTGAAGTTGATCACCTGCTGTGAGATCAAGAGTGGTGGCAGGAAAGGGCACCTCTGGTAATACTGAGAGTGGCGGTGGAAAAGCACACGCTATGATGCGCCTTGTTAATTTTGTACTCTGGGAACAGAGCATGATGGTCATATTTTCAAATCTCAAACCTTTCAGATGGCAAGGTCTGATTGGTTGTTCTCACCTAATTAATCAATCAACACTTAGTGTGTAGTTTTAACGCAGCGCGTCGGTACACACAAGTGAGACGCTGGTCATTGTCTGGCAGTTTCGCGAGTGGGTATGTGCTCTCTATCGAGCCACAAATACCTAAGGCGGTTGAGACAGACGCGCCCTGCGGTCATTGTCTGAGTGTTCCCGCCGGCAATTACACGGCGATTGTTCTATAATGCTACAGGAAAGGCAGCATAAATTAGTGACGGCCCCCTCTACGTTCTGTAAAACTACAACATAATACTGACTGGAGATGACGACAAAATCTTGTCATAGGCCTGCTTTAGAGTACATGTACACATTGTAGATCTGCTAATTGTTTAGCAGTGTGTTATCTACAATGTATATGTGTCATGTACTGGTTAGATCTTTGGAATGATTCATGCATAGCTATGGATAGGCAGAGGCTGTGAAATACCAGTATAATTAGGCCAAGAGAATGCAAGGCGTTTTTTATCTAGGCAAGCACGCTACACGGCGTTGCCTTTGAGCGTTGTAGGTAAATGGGGAAAGATCGTAACAGAGCAAGGCACTCTGTTACATATATATGGTAGTAATTATAAGAAACTTCGGCTGTCCCTAGAGTTTCTTACTAGTACTATCATATATGTATGTTATATGTCTATATCACCTGATGAATACAGTCTTTCACACACATTTTCACATGCTCACACACACACACACACACACACACACACACACACACACACACACACACACACAACCACACACACACACACACACACACACACACACACACACACAACACACATATAATAATATATATATATATATATGGTGTCATTTTTGTATATGCTTATGATGTGTGTTTTTGTGTTTTGAAAGTGTTCCATAACCAAATGCCTATGTTCATGTATTTTCAGGAGAATTTTTCATCAAGAATCTTTTAAAGAAGAAACGAAGTGATGAAGTCAAGGCTGACACAGAATCACCTGCAGCATAATTTTTGTTTTCTTGTGCTTTTTATTGTTGTAATTCCAGGCAAGAGTTGAAAATGTGTTGTGTGCACTTGTGTTTTTGTATTGAGTGTGTTCGTTCATTATTTCTTTTAACGTCTGTTCACATATGTGCTTTTAGACGAAAAAAAAAAAAAAAAAAAAAAAAAGGTTTCTATGGGGTGGAAGATTCTACGAAATCATAAAGACAGTTTAACATATTAATTAACATTAAAAAAAAATTATAGGACAATAGAAAAGCAATCATAACATTAGAACGATTAGGATTGAACAGATTGCTCAGGGCTGTATGTGTGTATGTAACCGCGCGCAAGCGCGTGCGCGTGTGTGTATGTGTGTGTGTGTGTGTATATGTGTGTTGGTGTGTGTGTGTGTGTGTGTGTGTGTGCACGTATACGCATGCGCATGCGCATGCAACAAGCGTATCCCGTGCTGGGTTATGACAAACCATCTGTGGTTATCTGGTGGGGTAGAGGGGTAGAAAAGGATAATCTTACAAAATAAAAACATTGTAACAGTCAAGGAGTAATGATAAAACTAACAAGCAAACAAACAGAGGTAGGTGGGAGTTACAGGTATAAAAAGAATCGGTCTTAATCAAAGAAAACGACCTACAGGACTGTGCAGTAAATGCCTAGCAAAGTGTAAATACAAAGTGAAATCAGTGTGTTTCTGTTTCAGTTTTGAAAATGATACAGGGAAATAAGGTCGCATTCGCTGACAACACAAAAGGTGTTTAACTGTTATAGACTCATTACAGACACATTTGATGGTATTATTGAACTTAATCCGAAGTGAGTCCAGATATAATCTGTAAGCTAAAGTTATTTCTAGTCTTGTAAAACCCTGGTAATTTACGATGAAGGGTCGATAGTGACATTGCGCTTTTACTTTCTTTTCTAATATAGCATTCATTTCATGTTCAGAGAGTCATAAATCAAGTTTAGTGTGTGTGTGTATGTGTGTGTGTGTGTGTGAGAAGGGAAGAAGGTGGCATACTGGTTAAGGTGCTCATCTTCTTGTGACAATGTTGACATGAGGTTTACCTCGACCATTCTCCTCATTCTGGCTGGGAATTAGTAGTGAGTACGTAGTGCTACCGGTGATGGATGGGAAATTAAACAAAACTGTTATTTTCACTGGTTGCCATGGTTCAGTGGTTAGTGCAACAGGCTACCAACTGGAAGGTTATTGGTTTGAATCTCATCAGTTCTGTAAAAATCGGGATTTTTCGACCCGAAATGGTGTCAAATGGGCTCATTGGGAAATACAAGCAGTTGAGTCTCATCCACCTCATGGATGCATCATAGGAGATGTTGCCTGGTTTATATGTGTATATAGATGTATTGTGATTGTAAGTGAAGATTACAGGTCTGTCTTGCATCCTAAATTTATATCAAACTCTGTTGCATTATGATTATCATCCTTCTGAGCTGTTCATTAGCAAGTCAGATTTTTACTTTCATTCTAAACTTGAGAATGCATTTTTTGTATATGGATTTGTTGGAAAAGGTTGTTTTTAGTACTTTTAATTTGTATTCTGGCTGAGGATAAGGCTCATGTCTAAAACAGCTTTATTAAACAAAGCAGTACCGGTAGCATTACAACCACTGTGTTAGACATGGTAGGGGCCTTTGTAAGCCAAGATGTGAATGGTCTTACAACATTAATAAACAGAAAACCAGTGTTGCTGTTTCTGTTGTTTGTATGCCTGTACACACCAATGAGCACACACAATATTCAGCTTCTGCACATGAATGGCCAAGGGGTAGATGGTCGCAAATTGTTGTTAAAAAGCAGTTGCATGTAGGCCTACTCCAAATGAATCAAGGTTTATTTTGGGTTAACATCCCTTCTCCCAAATGATCGATTCCCATCATAGTCTGGCGTATTCATATCTTGAGAATAGACAGGGTGTAGCAAAGCATTGCATTGAGATGACATCTTAGTGACATTGCCCTCTGATCTGTGGCAAGATGCATTGAAATGTAATATCATTGGAGAATCATTTTACGGTGTTTGTTTCTTTCAGATTGCATGTAACAGTATTTTCATCAGAAACACTCTACAGATGTGCTGTTGATACACCTTTGATACACAGGCACATATTGTCATCATCTTCAGATTCTCCTGTGCTTTGCTGAACTTGATGGGCTTTGAAGAGTATGCCACTCTGTCGGTTGTCTCTTTCATGTTGACTCATAACACAGATTTTGTCAAGGGTAACTATCCAGTTTGAAAAGCTGTCACCTTTGTTTTTGTACCTGTTTAACAAAGTCTCTGCAACAGTTACGCAACATGGCAGCGCAGGACCACCTCGCTCTTTCCAAATTTACCAGTTAAAAACTGCAATAAGCTTTTGTACATGTTTAAAAAAGTCTCTGCAACAATTACACAATAAGACAGTGCAGGGTCACCTCACTGCAACATGTTTCAGTCCAAATTTATCTGTTAAAATTGCATGAGCTAAACCACAACTAATAAGTCCAAATTTATCTGTTAAAATTGCATGAGCTAAACCACAACTAATAACAATGACATGTGCGATCTCTTCTTACAGTATATGCCTGTCTTCATCCAAAATGTCTCAGACTCTTCAAATATGTTTCTCATTGGACTTCAGCTGGCCTCCTAGACTATGCTTGCCTCTGACATCATTTCATCTGTGTATGAAAAATGACACCCACCTACAAACTGTAGTCTGTGAAAGAGCTTGTGTCAAAGTGAATGAATCGTGAGACAATTCAAGAATTACCTGCCAGAATGGTTTATCTCAAAAGGAGAAAGGAAACACCAGTTGCTGTGGTGCAGTGGTTAGCGTGACAGACTACTGACTGGAAAGTTGTGGGTTCAAATTCTCCATTAGTCCTGTCAAAATCGTGGGATTTTTCCGCCCCAGCTGGCTGATACCTAGACTTGAGAGTGCTGTGGGCTCTTTGAGAACACTAGGACCACAGTTTCATCCACTTCACAGATGTATCAATGAAGTGTCTGCAGATAACCTATCAGGCCAGGTCAACACCAGGATAGTAAGCAGAGAGCACTGCCCTATCATATGGTCTCAATCCAAGATGGAACTCCATAACATCTTGATAATCATCCCCATTGTCGTCATCACAGCATTGTAAAAGTGATGTTGAAACTAGGAAAGAAAAAAAAATGTTGAACACAAACAGAACTGCCAAAGTGCAATGTTTAATTAAAAACAAAAACAAAAGAAGGATGGTAGATTTATCATTCAGGATGGAAATGCTTGATGGGTTTGGTATATTTATCATTCTGGATGGAAACACTTGATGAGTTTGGTAGATTTATCATTCTGGATGGAAACACTTGATGAGTTTGGCAGATTTATCATTCTGGATGGAAACACTTGATGAGTTTGGTAGATTTATCATTCTGGATGGAAACACTTGATGAGTTTGGTAGATTTATCATTCTGGATGGAAACGCTTGATGGGTTTACTTATAACTGTCCATACATATACAAATCATGTGCGTACACTCACGCACACATGCACACACACACACACACATGCACATACACACAGGTATGCAAGTTGGCATGCATGCCCACACGCACACGCACACGCACACCACGACACACACACACACACACACACACACACACACACACACACACACACACACACACATCACACACACGTCAGTAAAAAAGCATGTGTGCGAATTGATGTTGAAATAACGAATGAACAAACAAACATACACACACATACATGATGCTGATCTAGGGTACATTCAGTCTTCTAGCATGTGACCCTTGACCCAAGTTGTCATCCTGTATCTATCTCCCTAACACCTACACATACCTGCACACACACACACATTACACACATATGGGTACACCCAACCCGCTAGGCATGTGACTCTTAACCTAAGTGTCATCCTGTATTTCTCTCTCTAACACACACACATACACTGGATGCTGAACCAGAGTAGACTTGGCCTGTTACGCGTGCAACACTTCACCGAAGTTGTCAGTTCTTTGTTATCTCACCTACACACACACACACACACACACACACACACACACAGGATGCTGAGCTAGGGTATACACAGCCTATCTATCGTGTAAACCTTGACCCAAGTTGTCATCTTCCCTCTGTCTCATCTACACACACACACACACACACACACACACGATGATGAGCAAGGATACACTGCCTGTTATGCATGTGACCCTTGACCCAAATTATCATCCACTCTCTAACCAGGTGGCTCGTCCTTGTCATGAACATGAGGCTGTTAACTACTTGGAGCCCCTATGCCTGGCTCCCTTTGAGGGAGATGCCATGTTAACATCACCCCCACATGTCATTAAGCCCACCAGCTGACAAATTATGCACCTGGAATCGGCCATGAGAGATTAGGAGGTAGATGGGGACCAGCGTTTCCATTCATCCTACAAATAGGATAAAATTGCCAGACAACAAAGGTTCTACCACTGTCTAGATCCATCTACACCCAAACAATTTTTTTCTGAGGAATCAGGGTTACTCATGCTGGGTAAAGGTAATGCTAAGGGACGAAAAACGAGTCAGACCCGTGTGCCTTCTGGCTGCACATGCTAAAGATCCCACGGCAGTTGAAAATCGTGAAGAGCAGGGCATTGCCCGGCTGCCTTGTTATAAAACATTGGAGACACATGTTGATTTCCCAGGTCCCACCCCTTGAAGACCAATTAGCCTTCATCATCATCAGGTGCCCTGCTGCATGGCGCTGGCAATTATGGACTTCTACCTGTCTCTATCACTTGTTTCCTCAAGCATGTCTTCCACCTTCCTTGTCCCTAGCCACTCTGCAAGTCCGTCTAGCATCTTCTCCCTGGGTCTACCTTCCCTCCAGCTTTCCCGTTGTGACCAGGTGTTCCAATTCCCTTTCCTCATAAAATGGCCTATGAATGTTGCCTGTTTTTTCCTAATCTTCCTTATGAATGATCTACTTGTGTCTGCCTCCATCAAGACTGTCTCGTTTGTTTTCTTTGCTGTCCATGGAACTCTCAACATCTTTCTTAGAAACCACATCTCGGCTGCCTCAATCTTGTTCTGGCTTTGCTTGTTGACTGTCCACGCCTTGCAACCATACAACAGTATTGGTTCTATATAACATTCCAGAACTCTCTTCCTGATGTTAATTGATAGGCATTTGTTGGTAAGAATGCTTTTCATCTTCTTGAATGCTGTTTTGGCTTGGCCGATTCTGCTGGCTATTTCTGATGTGCATCTGGCGTCTGGTGAAATGATCGTTCCCAGGTATTTAAATTTTTCAACCTGTCTCAAGGTTGTGTCGTTTGCTGTTATTTTGCATGAGGGGATTTCATGTTTTTTACTGATCACCATGACTTCAGTCTTCCTGCTGTTTAGTTCCGACCCCTTACCTTTGCTTTTCATTTCAAGTATATTCACAAGGTTTTGTAGGTCCCTTTCACTTTCTGCAATTAGCACGGTGTCATCTGCGTATCGAATGTTGTTTATCATTTTTCCTCCAACCTTTAATCCAGGGTCTTCCTCTAGGCTTCTCATGATATTTTCTCTGTAAAGTGAAAACAGATCTGGTGACAAAACACAACCCTGTCTGACTCCTCTTCTGATGTTTTGGAAAGAGCTCATATCACTTTTTATTCTCATTGCAGCTGTTTGTTCCCAATAAATATTTCTGATTATTAGTATATCTTTTCCATCAATATTGAGTCTTTCTAGCTGGTTGATCAGTTCTTCATATCTTACCCAATCGAAAGCCTTGGTGTAATCAACAAAGCATAAATATAAGTCCTTGTTCATCTCGATTGACCTCTCTAAGATAGTTTTTAGGACGTATATGGAATTAATACTAGTTCCTTTCCCTTCCACAAATCCACACTTTCATCTGCTATTTCTCTTTTGATTCTGTTCCTTGTCCTCATCATGATTATTCTTAATAGGATCTTGGTTACATGACCCATCAAACTGATTGTGTGATGGAGTTCGCATTCTGTAGCCCCTGTCTTCTGTGGAAGTGCAGTGAAAATTGATTTTGACATATCTTTGGGGATTTTTTCCAGTGTCCTAAATTTCATTTAGGAGGACTTATTTTTTTCTATACCGAATTCCTCCAGGGCTTCAATCATCTCTATGGTAATGTTGTCTGGTCCTGGGGCTTTTCCTGGTTTCATCTTTTTCAATGCTGCTCTAACTTCATCTTTCATTATGAGTGGTCCTTCAAAGTTCTTTCTTAAAATGTGTTCTACATTTCTGTCATCTTCAAAAAGGTCTTTAATGTACTCTCCCCATCTGTCTAATATTTTATCTTTTTCCATGATAAGCGTGCCATCTTTCAATTTTAAGCAACCAGCCTTTCATGAGTTTGGTCGCAGCTTGCTGGCGGTCTGGTGTCACCTGTGCCGCATGATGGTCCCTACCGGATGAAGGTGCTCCATCGGAGCACTATTTACGTCGTTATCTTCATTTTTATTTTCACTGTCCATTATTTTTCTAGGGAGAATACGATGGTGGTTTCCCGTTGCCTTCCTTTTTATTTTTTTTATTTTTTTTTGTTTTTGCGGTCTCTCCCCTAGCCTTTGTTGTTCCCAGGACAACCTACAAGGCAGTAGGGTGATTTTATTTTTTGCAGGATTATCTCCCGAGATGTCCACAAGGCAGTAGAGCTATTTACCAATAACTGGGGGTCTGGTTCGTGGGCACCAGGGCATATCCACACGCCGTCGTGCCTGCGTGCCGCACGTCTGGGGGCTAGACCTCCTCCAAGTCCCTCGAGATTTAGGCTGAGTCCATGAGGTGCTCAGTTACCGCATGTCGCCACGAGAAGGCATAACGTAGGGCTTGCTGATGGAGAGGCTATGTACTGACAGGAAGAGACTTACGCATTCTGCTCTTCTTTTCGCATAGCTGCAAGCAGCAGTGCTAGCCAGCAATGCAGGCTGAAAATGAGAGGTGACAAGCACGCAGACACTAGCCGACACACTAGATGCATCACATCTGCTACTGACATCTTGCCTTTCTGAAATCTTGGTTAAAAAAAAGTGAATATGAATTTGAAATGAGGGAGAGGCAATGGGCGCCGCCCTTTTGGTGCTGGTCCTGGGAAAAGTTGAGGTTTCTACCACCTCACTCCCCTACGACCCTAGGGTTATAGAATTATCTAGGTAAGACCTCATGACCTGGCCAGCTCGTGGGTTTACATGCAGACTTAAGCTTTGTGCCGTGATCATTCTGGATCTTCTCCATCACATGGCACCTGTGATGTTAGTGCATATGGATTTCATTCTGAATGCGCAGACGTTATCTTGATAAACTGAAACTGAAACTGAAACACACTTACAGTCATGACAGTGCAGCACAACATATGGAGGACATATGAAACACAAAACTAACATCATCAGAATGGTTGGAACATCAACTGATCAAGATGGACAGCAAACAGGCCAGTTCTGTTTTGCTGACTAGGAGTGACTCAAGACAGATCTTCTTGAGTCCATAGCTCCACCGAAAGAACCAGAAAAGAAAGAGAGAAAATAAACTGATAAATGATAAAGGAAAATTGAATAAGTGTGTATTCTCTTAAGATCAATCTTGTCACCTTGTAATGCTCACTATCACCTGAAATGCTTACTACATGTATATCATTAACACACACACACACACACACACACACACAGAACAAGCAGCGAAGCACTGCGTTAATTCCATAACCATAATTTCATGGGGGAAGGAGATGGTATATCTTATTACTCTAGTCTTATGTCAGCCTTTTGGAGCATTGGTCTCAATCCTCTGCTTTACCTTCCCCAACATGAACAGAGTCAGCAGCTCGTTCAATTTGGTGGATAGGAGAATCAATGTAAACATTACTTTTCACAATCGTGACAATGACAATCTACCTCTAGTTCTAGGCTCAAACCTGTACAGTCAAATATAACCCCTAAACTACCTCACCTAAGTTCTTGCTTAACACTGTGTGTGATTGGTGGTTGTCTGTACTCGACTTGTTCTAGAATGACTGAATATGATAGTCATAGCAAAGATACCTGTAACAACAATAGTTACAGGAGTTAATGTGACTTTTCGTCGTGTTTTAAGCATTGTTTCATTTTGCACGTTTTCGTTGTTTAGTGTTTCCAGTATACAGGCAAATGTTCTGACATCCGTTTACATCGTTTGGTGTCATACACTCTTTGATAGCCAGCTAATGCAGGGTGGCACATATTGAGTTTAAAAACTGTGCTTTGACTCAGTGGTGGCCCACCTTCGCTCTATTTTCGGCCAGAACCTAACTCACAGTATTTACCAAAAATTCGGTCAAAAGATGCTGGCAGGTCACGTGAGAACGACAGTACACTTCCGCTTTTTGCAGCCACAGCGAGACAACGTGGTGCACCAAGAACTTGCGCATGTCTTGTTGATTTTGGTGTTGATATCGTACGTTACAGAGCGAGTACAAGTAACATTGTATTATATACAGGTATGTACACAGTTTAGTTGGCAATACTGAAACTGAAAGGTTAACGGCTGTCGTAAATGGGTTTGTGTGTGTGTCATGATCATCGATCAAGTGGCCTGCCGCATGGCGTTGGCGATCATGGCCCTCCATATAGATCTAGATTATCTATTAGATAGACTACCCCTTGTTGCCGCAAGCACATCTTCCACCCTCTCTGTCCTCAGCCACCCTACATGTCCGTCCAATATTTTCTCACTGGGTCTCTTTCCCTCCAGCTTTCATGTTGTGACCAGGTGCTCAAATTCCCCTTTTAAAAATGGCCTGGAAATGTTACCAGTCTTTTCCTAATCTTCTTTATGAATGATCTTCGTGTGTCTGCCTCCATCAAGATTGTCTCATTTGTTTTCTTTGCTGTCCATAGGATGGAATTCTCAACATTCTTCTTAGAAACCACATCTCATCTGCCTCAATCTTGTTCTAGCTTTGCTTGTTGATTGTCCATGCCTCACAACCATATTAACATCATCAGTTCTGATTCAAGAACTCTCTTCCTGGTGTTAATTGATAGGCATTTGTTGGTAAGAATGCTTTTCATCTTCTTGAATGCTGTTTTGGCTTGGCCGATTCTGCTGGTTATTTCTGATGTGCATCTGCCATCTGGTAATATGATCGTTCCCAGATATTTAAACTTACCAACCTGAAGGTTGTGCCGTTTGCCATTATTTTGCATGAGGGGATTTCATGTTTTTTACTGATCACCTTGACTTCAGTATTCCTGCTGTTTATTTCCAACCCCTTACCTTTGTTTTGCATTTCAATATATATTCATAAGATTTTGTAGGTCCCTTTCATTTTCTGCAATTAGCACAGTGTCATCTGTGTAACGAATGTTGTTTATCATTTTTCTTCCAGCCTTTAGGGTATTCTTCTAGGTTTCTTATGATGTTTTTGCTGTAAAGTGAAAAACAGATCTGGTGACAAAACACAACCTTGCTTGACTCCTCTTTTGATATTTTGGAAAGAGCTTGTAAAATATCGTTTTCTATTCTCATTGCGGCTGTTTGTACCCAATATGATGATAAGCAGGAAAATGCATGTTCTTATTGGTAATTAATTCACTTGACAATCTAATCATACATGTAAGTTTGGGAGATACGGCCGCAAACACCACAAGTCACACCACCACTGCCACGTCAGCAAATCAGAGGAAGCTCGTGAAAATGACCCGATCATCATGGGAAAAGTACGGACTTCGGTATTCAGATCGGTAATTATCGGACACTTGAATACATTAACGAAGCAAACAGCGATTGTTTGCCTACCCTCTCACATGTGCCGCCACGCTGGTCACAGTCTTCCGCTGCAGTTTTCGCGCACGCGTAATCGCCGATTGTGACATACCTACAATACATATTTCTGATTATTCCTAGATCTTTTCCATCAATATTGAGTCTTTCTAGCTGGTTGATCAATTCTTCATGTCTTACCCGATTGAAAGCCTTGGTATAATCAACAAAGCATAAATTATATAAATCCTTATTCAACTCAATTAATCTCTCTATGATAGTTCTTAGGATGTATATGGCATTAATAGTTCCTTTTCCTTTCACATATCCACGCTGTTTTTCTGCTATTTCTCTTTTGATTCTGTTCCTTGTCCTCATCATGATTATTCTTAATAGGATTTTTGTTACATGACTCATCAAGCTGATTGTCTATAGCCTCTGTCTTATGTGCAAGTGCAATGAAAATTGATTTTGACATATCTTTGGGGATTTTTATTTAGGAAGATTTATTTTTTCAGTACCAAATTCCTCCAGGGCTTTAATCACTGTAGTAATATCGTCTGGTCCTGGGGCTTTTCCTGGTTTCATATTTATCAATGCTGCTCTAACTTCATCTTTCAGTTATGGATGCTCCTTCAACATTCTTTCTTAGAATGTGTTCTTCAAATCTCTCATCTTCAAAAAGGTCTTTAATGTAGTCTCCCCATCTGTCTAATATTTTGTCTTTTTCCATGATAAGCGTACCATCTTTCGATTTTAAGCAACCAGTTGATGTGCATTCCTTTTTCCTGTGGACAATTTCTTCAGTTTGTATTGGTCTTCTGTTTCTTTGCATTTTTTTTCAGCCAAGCTTCCTTAGCATCATTGCTCTTATTCCTGATTTCTTTATCTTCCTGTATCTTTCCTCCTTTCCCTTTGCCTTCCTCCGTTCTTCCATCAAGCCTAGAATTTCTTTTGTCATCCAGTTCTTTCTTGCTTTTCTGTCTACTCTAGGGATTTCTTCACAAGCTTCATTTATCCAGTTTCTCAGCTTTGTCCATTGTTCCTCACTGTCACCAACGTCTTCCAGAGCACTGAGTCTGTTTTGAACATGTACATTAATATTTTTTTTACATATCGCTTCATCAGTCTTTTTTCAAAGTTTAAGAGTCCAAGATCTAGTTTGATGTTGCTTTTTCCTGTGGACAATTTCGTCAGTTCGTCTGTACATACCCTGAGGATCTGTTTTGTATTGGTCTTCTGTTTCTTTGCATTTTGTTTTCAGCCAAGCTTCCTTAGCGTCATTGCACTTATTCCTGATGCTTTTGGTGTGTTTCCTTTTGCTTAATTTCAGCTTAAATCTTCCCATTACAGGATTGTGGTCACTGTTGGTCTGCGCCAGGTAGTTTTTGCTGTCAGCAAAGAATTTCTAAATCTTTTATTGATCAGGATGTAGTCAATTTGATTTTTGATATAATCTCCTGGACTCGTCTGTGTCAATTTTCTTGTATTACTATTAGGCTGCTCAAACCAGGTGTTTCCTTCTATGAACTCGTACATCTGTGCCCATTCTACAACTTTCCCTCCCCTTTCATTTTGTGTATCAAGGCCATGAGGTCCAACTATATCCTCCACCCTATCCTGTCCCACTTCAGCATTGAAATGTCCCATTATCATTGTAATTTCTTGTGATTTACATTATGATTGAGCCTTGGCTATCTCTAATACTTTATAGAAGTTGTCAGTTTCGTCCTTAGCACTTGTGGATGTTGGTGCATACACCTGGATGATGTTGATGTCAAATGGCTTGCCATCCAATTTAACCAGCAAAACTCTGTCGGACACAGTCGGGTATCCTTAAGCCTTAACTACTTTTGATTTTTGTCCCTGCCAATTATGATGCCTACTCCTTTTTCATGTGTGTTTCCACCAGAATGTATTATTGTATGCTCTCCTGATGTTGTCATGCCTGCCCTCTTCCATCTCACTTCCCCTAGACATGAAATACTAATGTTAAGCCTTTGGATCTCCATTTTGACAGTCTCTGATTTTCCCTTTTGCAGCAATGTCCTCACATTCAATGTTGCGATTTTGTTTTTTTGTTTTTTTAGATTGATCGCAATAGCTTGCTGACAGTCCGGTGTCACCTGTGCAGCGTGACGGTCCCTACCGGACGAAGGTGCTCCATAGGAGCCCCTATTTAGGTTGTTGTCCTCATATTTCTTGTTTTGTCTGGGCATGATTTTACTTGAAAAAATACAATTGTGGTTTCCTGTGCCTTCCATCTTCTGTCCGCTAGTCTTTGTCGTTCCCATGACAACCTACAAGGCAGTAGGGGTGATTTTTCTTTTCAGGATTTACTCCCTTAGCCTTATTCTCTCCCGAGATAACCACAAGGCAGTGGTGCTAGTTACTCACAGCTAGGGTCAGGTTTGTGGGCCTGTGTGCCTGACGTCTGGGGGCCAGACCTCCTCCGAGTCCCTCGAGTTTTAGCCTGAGTCCTTGAGGTGCTCAGTTACCACATGTCGCCACAAGGAGGCATAACGTAGGGCTTGCTGATGGAGAGGCTTTGTACTGAGAGAGAGAGACTTACACATTCTGCTCTCCTTTACACATAGCTGCAAGCAGCAGTGCTAGCCAGCGGTGCAGGCTGAAAGTGAGAGGTGACAAGCATGCAGTCACTAGCCAACACACTAGACGCATTACATGTGTGTGTGTGTGTATGTTCCTAAATCCTGAAGTCGCACCGCATGTAATGTCTGCATCTTCAGTTCTTGACATTTGTGAGTTGATCACTGTGTAAGTTGATCAACATATTGCAGATTTGTTGCAGGAACTATGGTTGCCATCAGTAGATGCGATGGAGTATTTTTTTTTTCAAATTCATGAAGTGTGGTACTATGTGTACCTGTTAGTGATTGGGCTGAGTGGACAGTAACTTTCATACATATTGTTTAGTATCATTCATTGATGATCAAAGACATTCTGTCTCCAATCATTTGCAGATGATGTATAACTGTACAGTTCTTGTCCTTCATACAAGATTATTTTATCACCAAGTTATCTATAGAGAACTGTATCTAAGTGTATAGAAAGTTGAATGACCGAGAGCAAACTCAACTGAATGATGATAAAACGCTGAGAAGCTCTCGTCATTTATTTGATCAAGTCAAGGAGAGTGTCTTTTTCTGTGTAAATTGCACAGTTTGTAATAGTGTCACTCGAGTCACACATCTCCAGCATTTATCATTCAGTGAATTGTTTAGAGTGTTACAGTACAGATTTGCAGCAATAGTGTTATCTGCCAAAAAGAACATTACAGCAAAAACACTGATCTGTGTCTTTGTCCTTTATGAATTAGACTACTGCTGTTCTCTCCTTTGTGATCGTCTATAGTAATAAGTAATAGTATAGTCTTGATATGTTACTGAAACGTGTAGAAGTGAAAAGTTCTGCTGCACAACTAGTTTAGAAGGCTTACGAATTATATGATTGGGTATCTGACTTGGGTTAGGTTTTGGGTATACCCTGACTGTGTCCATAAACTACAATTCCGGCTTTTGCTGCCATTCATTTGGCCCTTCTTTGATTATATCTTCCAAGCAGTGTTTTGTCTAAGTACTCTTGTAGTTTACAGGATTTTGCTTGTCTGTACAGAGACGAGATGTTACGACTTAAAAGTGAGGAGAGCTCTGAGAAGACAGAGAATCATGAACAACCACAGAGACAAGAACCGTTGGGATCGAAGAGGAAAAGTACAAAGAGCCAGGAAGATAAAGACTTGAAAAAAGAGTTCTTGGAGGGGAACAGGAGTTCACACAGTCTTTACTGACTTCCAAGAAAAAGGTAACAAAATTTACAGAAGCTACTTATAGATTTGTGTATACTGATTATTACATAGATCAGATATAATATAGAATGTAGAAATTATAGTGTTAATGATGAATTCTTAAACAGAAATCTCTGTCTGTGTCTCTTTCTCTCTTTCCATTTCTGCCTGTCTCTCTGTTTGCCTTTCTCTGTCTGTCTGTCTTTCTCTCACTCTGTGAGTCTGTCTGTCTGTGTGTGTCTCTCTCTCTCTCGCTGTCTTTGTTTCTCTCTCTCTCTTTTTGTCTCTCTTTGTTTCTCTCTCCCTCCCACCCTCCCCCTCTCTCTCTTCCTCCCTCCCTCTCTCTATCTTCCTCCCTCCCTCTCTCCTTCCATCTCTCCCTCTCTCTCAGTCAGTGCTTCTGCTTATCTGTATCTGTGTTTATCTCTTCTCCTCTGCAAGTGTGTGTGTGTGTGTGTGTGTGTGTGTGTGTGTGTGTGTGTGTGTGTGTGTGTGTGTGTGTGTGTGTGTGTGTGCTGCTGTTTTTATTTTTAGAACTGACATGTCATACTTGAAGTGCAATCATTTCAACCCTTTGACTCCCACACACTATCCACCAACATAAAAAACTTAACCCATTGATTCCCTCGCCTTATGCACCAGCTTCCTGAAGGAAGCTGGTGGATAGGTGAGGGAATCAAACTTCAAAGGGTTATGTTTTTGCTTTGCTAGCATGGTTGACAATGCACAATGCTAATGGACAGTGTGCGGGAGTCAAAGGATTAAACTCTTTGAAAGATTGTGTGTTGTAGAAACATTCATGTACAGATTCATCATATTGTTATGTGTACATGTATATGGAAACAGTATAATGTATATTACATGTATTTTGGTCATACAGAATGTAAAGGGGTACACCTGTGTGTTGCAGCCCAGGCAAAGTAGAAGAAGAAAAGCAGCATCTCTAAACACTGCCAGACCTGTCTGGGAAGATGAAGATGATGCGAAAAACAGTGAAAAGTAAGCAAGATAATGATTAGGATGATCAGGGCTGAGATTTCCCATGAATGCCACTTTTTCTCTTGATGGTGATTTTCCGCTGATTTCATACAGTACTAATAAGCCCCAGTTAAAAAGAAAACTTAAAAAGAAAAACACTTGTAAGCATATATGGTCATGGCTACTAAGTGGTGTCTAGAAAGTGTGACACATAGGCAACAAAAGGAAACATCTGTCTATGGAAAAATATTGTGCAAACCAAACAGCAGGACAAAAACTGTGACAGATAATCCAACTTGCAAGTTAAGTGGACATTTAATGTTCCCTATAAACAAAGATAATATGATGTTCCTTTGTATATAACATCACATGATGTCACAAACTTTGTTAGTTTGTAAAGGAAAGAACCTGAGAAGGAACAGATCTAAATTAGTATCATAAGATTTAACATTGATATTGTATGTTCATAACTTCATAAAATCCAGACCATGCAGATGCTGATGTGATGTTATGTACACCTTGAAAAGAACACAACATAAAATGATCATTGAAACAATCTGTTCTGTCAAGTCAGCAATGATTAACGTACATAGCAAAAAGAAGGAAAGGACATGAACCTCTCTAAGCAGACAGAAGAAGGAGCTGAAGAACTCTGCCACAATTCAGGAATCCAGTCATTTCAAACAGAAAGTCCAAGTTCCAACTATTTACATACTGTGTATCTCAAAAATAGTGATAAGATTAATGTTTTGTTAAGGAGAAGTTATCACATTTGCACCTGGGTGCAGTTTATCCCACAGGTACTGATAACAGTTCCGAAAATCAATTTTGTTGTTGTTTGTTTACACTATTGTCAGTGTTTGTTTCTGTGACACTTGAAAGAGTGTGCGCAATTGATTGAGCGATACACCACAATGAGTCCCTGGCAAATGAGGTAACACATTATGGTGGTGTATATATGTCCGTGGCACTCTTAAGATTATGGATCATAACATAGTAGTGATGGGTTGCAACACCATTTTGATGTTGGTGTCACACAGATGTAATTGTCTTATGGAAAAGGCACAATGTTTATGAAGTATTCATTTGTTTGTTTATTTGTTTTTTCTGTATGTTTATTTGTTGTTGTTGTTTTTTGGTTTGTTTATGTTGTCGTTTTTGTGATGATTTTTACACCAAAAAAGATGAAATAATTGGTGAATATTTTCTTTAACAATTCTGAAAAGACCCAAATATATTGTTAACTACACAGTAATAAAAGTATAGTTAAGAAATGAATAAGAAAGAAATAGCATATACAGTTATACAGTTATACAGTTTGTGGTGTGTATGTACAGTTAAGAAATATATCATAAGAAATGACGCATAGTGTGTTATGCATGTTTGTGGTGGATATTCCTATTATTTATGATATGTAAAAACCAGACTGAAAAATTAACTGTATTTTGTAGTCTGTGTAAAGCACTCACCCAGTATAGTTATTTATTTCTTGCTATGTGTTTGTGAAGGTTTGAAAAACTAATGGGCACTCCCAAGTGGGCTAAAGCAAGTGAACCAGTTGCTGATGATGGTAAGTTTTCCATTGATTCTTGAATTAAATGTTTTCCTTTTGGGAAATAGTAGATAGTTTCAGAATCTGTGTTTGAGAATATTATATGTATTTTTGCATTCAGCTATGTCTGTAGTTCTTTACATAGGCGAAGGAAGGTTTGATAGGCCCATGAAATCCAGGATAGCTGGTGTTTTAACTCAGTGGAGTCACAATCAAAGGGGCAAATGAAATCCTGGATAGCCGTTGTTTTAACTCAATGGAGTCACAAATCAAAGGGGCACATCTTTACTCTCAAACTTCATAATTTTGACCAGTGTGTAAAACAGATTACCAAAAATCAGCCACAAAGTGCATAGACATGATTCAAACACCACTTGAAAATGAAAGAAATGAACATTTAAAATAATTTGAAGGGAATATTCTTGACAGCTTTCTAGTTATTAGGAGAGAAAGACTGAAACTTCCTTGCTGCTCTGTCCAGACTCACAGCA